>VWZO01021261.1:0-48515 GCA_013396975.1 Bucco capensis
TGCGAGAGGCGGGAGCGGGCGGACGCGGAGGCGGAGCGAGCCCTGAGGCGTCCGGAGGGAGCCAGGTGCCGCCAGCGGGGCGGAGCGGGAGGCTGGGCTGAGCTTCAGGGGTAGGGGCGGTACCGTAGTGGTGGATAGAGATTGTCGTTTCGTTGTCCCAAACGTGGAAAATGCTCTAAGTTCCCTTTCACTGCTGCAAATAGTCTAGGAGCTGGCAGGGAGCTCCCGGGGTGCCTTTACCCTCCTCCCCTCAGGGGAGGGCTCGGGAGAAGCTGCTTGGCTCCAGCAGGACCTCTGGGGTCAGGCTGGTGTCTATGCTCTCTGGGACCTCTGGAAAATCCATCCCTAGGAACAAGTCAAGAGAAGATATGTCCCAGTCAGTGACCAGCCTTGAGAAACCAGAAGTCCACAGGCTCAGCACACAGGCTTGTGTCTTGCCTGGTCTTACCTAAGAACAAAAGTGAGGCTAAAGTCCCCTGAAAACCACACTTTCCCTTCCTACATTCAAGGTTTCTGTTGTATCTTTGACTTTCCCGTGGAAAAGCTTCACAACTGTCTCTTCACAAGGATATTCCCTCACATTCCTCAGGCAGTGGGGGTTAAGCAGGCCTCTTTTCTCCTCTAGAGACCCAATCTGAGTGTGCAAATAGTTTTGACTCCAGCCCCTTTCCCTCCTCTGGCCTTGGCACACAGGCACAGCTCCTTGGCCCAGGGAGCAAGTCCCAGCTGGGTGTTGGGCCAAGTGGCTGCTGGCCTGAAGAAGCTTGGTGAACTGGGCCTGAAGGATACCATTGTGATCACTAGGCAAAAAAAGAGGCTTATCTTTTCTACCAAGTCGTGCTTCTGTAGAACAAGAAGTAGGTCTGGGAAGTGGCATGCTGGTGAAGAGTCAAGAATAGGTGTGGATCCTGCTAGACAGGGGAATGTTGGTGGAGTTTCAGCTGAACATCTATCCATACTACACCTGTTCTCTCTAGAGCAGTCTGCTGAGCAAAGGCCTAACACTTATTGCCAAGGCAAGTGTTTTAAAGTCATCAGGCAGTGCTTCTCCCTCAACTCCTGACATTCATTAAAAAAAACCCTAAACACCCCCCCCCAAAAAATAAACCCAAAACAGTTGAAATGATTCTACATCAGATGAAATAATTCTACTTTCTTTTTTGTCCTTACAGTGTCTTTGGCTCATATTTTCTCTACAGACTGGAAATATCCTTTTCTAAAGTAAGTGATGATATCCTCACTTAATCCCATCAGTTCAGGACCATGCATTTTAAGAAAAATGCCAGTGTGATTTACACTGAAGCTTTAAAAAAATAGTTCTTTCATAGATTTTGGGGCCTGAGAGTGTGTGTCATATGAGAATGCCCATAAAATCTGAGCCATAGCTTACTGCTGCTCTTGGCTGTGTTTAAAAGAAGGGGGAAAGCAGAATGCCAGCTGGCAACTCTAGTTGCTGGAAGCAATGCCAAAATTGTTCATCACCTCTTCCTCAAAACAAAAGTAGAAGAGAGGAAAAAAAGGTGGCCTTCAGAAAATAAGGGGATTCTCAGCTATTCTGTGTTTGCAGTGCAGATACCAGGATGATTATTAAGAGTTACAAGCAGGGAAATTGGGACTAAGAAAAGAAGTAGAATCCAAGAGAAGTAAAGAACTAGGGAGGATGAGGACAATAATAAGAATTTAGGGCTGAAGTTGGGAGGATGATGGTGGCAGAATTATAGATGAAATACCACTAAATTTATGTTAGTGAGATCCATGTGCTGGCATGCATCACAGAAAGAACCAGCTCCAAAAAGAGCCACTCAAAGTTTTAGCTGGGCTTTCTGTCCCTCTGTTTTCTGTTCCTCCATGCTTCCTGTCACAAGAGATGAACCTACTGTGTGTCCTTGCACAACCCCTTACCTACACCATATGGCAGGGAGTAAGTGACACAGCAGTATGAGAGTCAGAGTGGAGAGATGCAGTGGAGTTATTTACTGACAGTGAGCACAAAAACAAAGATCAGTTAGTCCCTACTGAGGTATGACACTTGCCTTTTTTATTGAGGAGTGTTCCAGTCAGGAAAAATGAGGTCTGAAGGGTGCTAGAGAGGGACCAAGAATGAATGTGGCAGCTAGGCAGCAATAATGCTTTCATGCTGCAGAAGAAAAAAGTATCCTCTTAGATGAGAGAGGAAGAAATAGAGATGATATAGGGAGAAAAAAAATACATATTTTGGCTTATCAATCATACCATTACCCAAACAGAAATTTACAGGATTCTCTTCCTTCAGTGCTGTCCAAGAATGCCTGAATAATTGATGAGTGAGAATGTAGCTGCAGTGCTCTAAAAATACAACTGAGGCAAGGTCAGAGAGAAAGTTAGTATCTTTTGTTGAGGCAACTGATGCTATGTAGAGGAAAAAAACCCCAGATACACACACACAAGCTTTTTCTTTCCCACTGCAAAATCTATCCATTTAATCTAACACAGCAGTTGGTCTGATGAAAGATAAAACGTTTCTCACTACAAACTCAGCCTTGTCAGGAACAAAGATAAGCAAAAGGGACTGAAACGTCATACCTAGGTTGTATCACTGAGGAAAAACCACTATCAGGTGGTATCAAATTAGCTATTCTTTTAAGAGAAATAATTATGTATCTTTATTACTCACTGTACACAGTTAATATATAACATTTTATGCTATTACATTTGCTACTCTTTAATAAACTTCAAACTGGAAGAGGCACAATCAGATGCAAACTGCTCTCCATTTATTACCAATTTGAAATCTTGGAATCCTCTTCTTGATTGGAATTTAATTACTTAGCCATGGGAACTTTTATATCTTTAGGTTTTACTGTTTACTACATCCAGAAAAATAGCTGAATTCAGAAAATAGTAATCTTAGTGAGCTACAGATGTTAAATAAGTAGTTAGGACAACTGAGTTTTTAAAAGGATCAGCATCTTACACTTCTGCAAGTGTGTTCCAGGGTTCTAAGAGCAGTTACTGTGTGCCAGAAAATGAAACCAAAATTCTACCAACTCATTAGATCAAGAGATAAATCAATCAACTTGAAAACAAGAATTATTCACAATTCTGGAAGGGGATTAGCTGATGCAACTGAGAGAACAAAGCGGGCAATCAATTTCCATTCCCCACTTGCTGCTAATTAACAACCCCCCTGTCCTAATCAGATGCATTTGTATCCATTCCTTCTGGTTTTGTTCTTTCAGGAAGTTAAGCCTTGAGTTAAGTTGGCAAAGCAATAAGATTTTGTGCTGACAGATTTGTGTCAATGCTGCCTCAGTTCAGAGTTGTTCAAAGGCAAAGCCACTTTCTTTGATGTCCAGGTGCCCTTTTGTCCAACCTGCAGTGGCATCACCTTGCTAGGACTGCAAGGCTGGGTAAGCAAGGGGTTGCTTTACTACCATATGGTAGTAGCAGGCTTTTGGGTGCAATGTCCCTTTCCTGTTGCTGTCAGACATCATTTTTCTTTTCTTGTAATGAATTTTGAAGGCAAGTACTGACTTTGGTACCACTGCCTTTCCTTCTTCTTGTGTCTGCTCTTCACATTTCCCTACATCTTCCCCCAATGTGTAGATTATTGTCTTCCCTCATTCCTTTCCTTTTTAACTCCCATTCTTTTGCATTCTAGTGTCTGGTTAACCTATTTAGACTATAAAGAGGAATTACTCTTGGTATCAGCAATATATCCACCTCAGGACAAGAGTACACCAAATTAATTAAGCTCCCCTCTAAGCATTTTGGGAAGTGGTGTGATACTTTGCTAAATTCATAGTTGCTTCTCATTGGAATCAATTTATTTCTTCATCAATAGTACAATTTACTTCAAAATTTATTTAATGAATCCTCTGGGAATAATTTAGGTTATTAAACAGCAGAGATTCAAAATATTTAGATCATTCCTCTTAAGGAAAAGTTCAGCTTGTGTCCTAAATAAGTAACTTTGCATCTATGTATGTCAGGTAGTGATAAGACTAGGGGAATGGATCCAGGCTTGAGGAGGGGAGATTTAGGTTGGATGTTAGGAGGAAGTTGTTCCCCAGGAGGGTGCTGAGCCACTGTGCCAGGTTGCCCAGAGAGGTGGTGGCAGCCCCAGCCCTGGCAGTGTTGCAGGCTCCAGGCTGGGAGCAAGCTGCTCTAGTGCCAGGTGTCCCTGCCCATGGCAGGGGGGTTGGAACTACATGATCCTTAAGGTCCCTTCCAACCCTGACAATTGTACATATGTAGACTTGTACAATTTTCAGTGCTCTACTGCATTAAAAAAGCAGGTCAAGAAAGGGTAAAATAAACTTGGACCCTGTCCTAAGCTATCTCCAGGCACCAGCCCCATGGTGGAATGCTGTCATCTCCCATGGCTGCCAAAACATTTGTGTGGAATTTAAGAGATGTGTTTTGATCTTCAGACCCAGAATTGTGTGGCAGCCTTACCAAACAGGCACCAGAAGGAAGAAATGAAGAGAAGGGTGATACAAAGACTTTACAGCTTGCTCCTCTCTTTTGAATTTTCTGTTCTTCTAAAATAGAAGGGTAAGTAGACTTAATTAGACTCCCTTAATTAGTAACAATAGCCCCATTCTAGTATCTGATGCTAATGCAGCCTGATACAAGTCAGGATTTCTGCTAGTTATGTCAACAGTTTGCTGCCACTGCCTGCCTGCACTTGGAGATCTATGCCCAACACTCACAGAGCAGCACTAAAAGCATTCTGCAGCTAAGGATGCATCAGCCCCATGCATTGCCTCTTTGGAGGGAGGATGAGTTTATGCCCTCATGGCCAACACTTGTCACTTGCTAGACAAATGGGAAGCTCTGACAAGTCTTTACAGCTTCTTTCAAGAATGCCTTGGAGGATCTTAGCCTCATGCTGCAGAGCAACACAAAGGACAGTTCAGAGAAATGAACATGGGATCTGTGTGTAGCTTGAAGGTAATTAAGCCACACATTTTTTAAAGCCTGCTGTAATAATCAAGAGTAGTTGTAGAAACAGTGATATGAAGCCTTAAACAAAGCCTTCTCAAGCTTCTTACTCAGGTTACTTTAAATTGCAAACCTGGATGCTTGCAGAGTTTCTTGCCTCAGAAGCAGTACTCCCAGGAGGATCTCGACTTCCATCATAGCCAAAGGGGTAATAAATCACCTGTGCCAACAACTTAGCAGAGGCTTCTTGGCATTTTGGGATCAAATTACCTAAGTCTGCTTATCCCCAAATTGCCAACATTTGTATTTCTTGCACTTTTTCCTAGACAGTACAAATAACACACTCAGAGAAGGGTTCTAAACAATTCCCTAGTTGTATTTTATCATAAAACACCCTAAGCATCCCCACTGCCAGCCAAGACTGACTAGAGTGCACCTGCAAGAATACTTCCTTGTTGGGTTGATCACAGGCAAGAAGTATTCATTTCTTCTTGGGGAAAACATTTCAAGATGTGTCACTCTACTGAGCTTCCAACACAATGATTTATGCTCATCTGAAACCAACCATATCTTATCAAACGATGTGAAATAACTAGAGAGTTGCTCTTTTTTCAACAATTCCATTATCATTATTTGTGTAGCATTTATTCTGGGGTGAAAAACAACCTCTTGGCACTGTGATTCTTACTGTTTCTCTCTTTCCAGACACTTCTCCCCCCTCCCCATAGCTTTTCTGCCAAGCTGTTTAATAATGTCTTTGACTGGAGGTCAGGGAGAGGTCAGTTGAAGGCAGTGTCCTAATGGGTTACTATACACTTGGCTAAATGCAATGCATTGTCATCTTTATTTAGAGGAGAACTTCACTGGAATTGAATAGAGTTTATCAGACAGAACATTTCCAGCATCTCATGATGCAAACTGCTACCCAGAGAGCTTTTCAGTGTAGACCAATAGACTGGTTATGTTTTTTCTTAAGAGCATTTTGATAATCAATTCATATAGATGTTAAAAAATGACACCCAGACACAACCTTTTGTTCACAGAGATGTTTATTTTTGTCTTCAATGTTTGTAGGGAATACCATTTCACTACAAAAGTGTCTCAAGAGAAACTCCATTCAAAGTCTAGGCTTAAGAATGAAGGGAAAATATACTTTCAGCTGTACCAGTCCTGAGCAAAGTTTAAACCAAAAAATGAAAATAAATCCTCTAGAGATAGGAAGCAGCACCAATAAAACTAGAGGGCCTCTTACTGATATCTGCTCATGTTTTCTGCTTGAGAATTGGTTAAAACTTAGGTAGGAAGAATTACTTTATTAGAATGTGGACCAAAGATTCACAGCCCCAATCTCTCCCCAAATACCAGGCATTCTTTTACAGTCAAAAGTTCAGGGCCTCAGTTTTACTTTCCATTAAGTAGTCAGGACTGCTAACAGCAAGACTGTTGTCCCCATGGTGTAACATTTTCTCTTCCTTAAATTGGTAAATAAATATTTATTCAATATACCTCTTTTAATAAATATTTATTTCCTCTCGAAATCAAGTTCCTGAAAAGTTACTTTGTTCTTAGAAGTATTACTACTCATAGCAGTGATAAAACTTGGGATAACATCAGGTCTCCAAATAATTCCAGTGGCTTACATTCTGTCTCTGGTTCTTTCAGTGAAAGGATTTTGAGCTATTGGTAACACTCAGTACTTAAGGGTTGCTTTATCCAGGACATTCAGATTCAATCTGACAAAGTAAATACTTCTAAGAGTCTGAACACAAAAGGCACTTACTCATTTTGGGGAAGACACCTGGCAGGTAAGATTTTTTTTTTTTATTTTCAAAACAACCAGCCCTTTATCTGACAATAAAATCCTTACAAACTACTGTGGGATAAACATAAACCTTCTGAATAAAACCAACTCCTGTACCCCCTTCCCTTGAGGGAGAAATAAGGACAGGTGTGACAACACCCAGAAATACTCAGAGGTTTTATTCACTTCTCTGATACTCCAGCAGGCTATCACAGCTGATTACAAGCAAAAAAAACTCCTCCAAAAGAATGTATGCTTTATAAACTGAAAACCTCCACAATTTCTGGACTGTTTCTTATTAGGTACTTGTATCAGCAATAAAATACCAGATTCTAGGATGTTATAACCAGGAGCATCACCTTGGTTACAACTGAGAACCTGCAAATCTTTGAACCAAACTTCCTTTCAATGGAACCATTGCCTCAGTGATGCTCTCTATAAGGCACTTAGTAAATTGTAAGAGCATCTGACAGTGCTGTTTGTAGGTTTGATTTGTTTGTGAGGATGCTCTACCCAATGCTTTAAGATTTAATGGGCTAAGGTGTGGAATAAGCACTGAAAACAGCCATGAGAACTACTGGCCACCAAACCCTTCAGAAGCCACCTCCATTCTAGTCTAGGTTCTTATTACCCTCTCAACATCAACTTTTCCTTTTTCTAGTGGTCCAGGAATTAAGATCTTTTAAAATTGGGTAGTGTCTAAATGTAGAAGAGGAATTTATTTTGTTCCTAACTAGCTCTTTAATCCAAACTTCTGCCCTTTCACTAAATGACCTGTATCCAAGAGTGAAATGTTCATAGTAATAATTATTAAATACACAAACCCCTACATCTATCTTTAGGCCAAAAGTCACTAAACCAACATGTATCAAGAAGTAGAAAGCAATACAGCACACAAAGAAAGGAATCCTAAACACACACACAGAAGCTGTTATATAGTGGCTTTTCTAGGTATTATTCTGAAAATACATTTTCTTTGTTCCTCACTCTCTTCCCCATCCTCTTGTCTTTTTGTTGCACTGAGGGATTTTAAAGGTGTTTATCACTTCTGGAGGAAAGCTGAGAAAGTGCTCAGTATCTGGGCACAGTTCCTCAGATCTCCAGCTGGCACCAAGAGTGTTTTCTTGCACCTTGCAAAAAGCCTCCAGGTACTGCACGTTAGTTGGCAACACTACACCTCCATCAGTTAGAAAGCATTGTGCAGGTTTTGCCACATTTGGAAGCCTCCCAGCAATAGAATCAGGAGAGTTGCAGGCAGATAGATAGAAAGAAGCAGCAGTACTTGGCATTGCAGAAAGCCAGCTACCTCAGCCAGAATGCTGGAATGGGACAGGATCACTTCAAGTAACTTTGCTCAGCAAGAACCTGTTCAGTAAGTCAATTCTATAGAAACAAGGAGAACAGTGATAAAATCCATAATGACCTCGAAGCTCCACATAGCATTGTTGGTGTTAAAAGAAACCAAGCTAGAGCTGCACAACTGGGAGCAGCAAATTCCCCACTTACAAAAGCAAGCATAAGAAGTGATTTCAGACTCACTGCATCCACTTACACTATAAATGTACTGCAAAAAAACAAGAAGTCAGAATGCATTTCTTTCAGAGGTGGAAGTAATAATACTCAATAAATACATGTAGCCTTAAGAGATTTCCCTTGCTGAGATTAATTCCTAGCTGAAGGCTGTTCCAGCAAGAGACAATCAGTCAGATGGCAGATTTTCTTGCTCTGAGGTCTGTGCTGTCAGGAAGTGGGCTTGACATTGGAGCATTTTGATTTATTCTGTGCAAAGAAGGATCAGCTTGAAAGAGATTATTGATGGATGGTAGTTATATATTAGATGCATATAAATAGTAAATTAGGTCTCTATATTCCCAAAGTGGGTATTCAGAAAGGAGAATCAACCTGACCACTCACTTGTCTTAACTAACAGATGCTGAGTGATTGAAGAACTCCATCCTTTTCTAGTGACAAAGTACCTGCAACTGCCTCTGAACCAAACAGAATTCTTAGTCTGTAGAATCTAGTGAGCTTAGAAAGGGAGTAAAGCACCAAATTTCATTAGCTCTGGATACATAGATTTCCTTCCTCTGTATACTTTTGCTTCTTCATACTGAAGAGGGAAATTGTGAGCACATGGGTAGCAGGTTATCAAGAAATAGATTCACAATCTCTTTTCCTCCACTGTCTTCTCAGTAAGTCCATTGTAAATTTAGAGTTCCAAGCCACATATTTTAAAACCTTACATTTTAAGGGAGCTTGGCCACTTTGCAAACACTTTGACTAAGATCAATATTTATACAGAGAGAAGAGGGTAATTAAAGATTACACTTTTCCTGATGGCCTAGACCCTGAAAATGTAGTCCTGAAGGTCTTCTTGCTCAGATATTCCTATCTCTGTCAAGATATGCCATCCTTTCCACAAAATAATTAACATTTTGGAACTATTCTTGAAATTATTGTTGCTGGAACAGTATTTTTTCCTGGTGATAGTTTTCTTTCTAAACCTAGAGGGCAAGGAGTGATTAGCTAATGTTACCATTTTGTCTTTTACAACCCCCCAAATGGTACAGCAATCTCTTGGGATCAATCTTAGTAACATTCAAGCTCTGCTTCTGCCCTTCATCTTCCCTGTTTAATTCTTTCAAAGTACAGCTAAACCTTCCTGTGCTCATTAAACTGTCTGCTCTTAAAATCCCCTGTGTCAGTGGACAGAGCAAGGTCTTTCAGATGACTTTTATCTGATTCCCATAATAAAAGTGTCAAGATTAGGATCAAAAACGTCTCCTGAGGCATTAAGCATTATACAGTGGTGGCTGATTTTAACTGCTTTCACCAATACAGTCAAACACAAGTTGTAAACAGCTCTTGCATTACTAAGACACCAGGATCTGAAACTGATTTAGTTATCCAGTGCATTTTCTTGTGCTGTTTAAATCAAACAGTAGAGTTTAGACAGAGGAGTGGGGATGACAGCTGAGCTCCTAAGCTTTGCTCATAGACATACTACAAGCTTCTGGAATAATGTGTTCCTAAAGCCACTTAAGCATCACTTGCTGTTGGATAATACCATTTACTAGCAAGTGTGCATCTATCCATTGCTATTGCACCACTTAATTCTAGACAGCAAGTAACAATAATTTCTGTAAAACATTGATTTGTACTTAACTTGGGAAGTACATTTCCAGTTTTCCTTTAGTAGCTAAATCCTCTTCATTCCTATTAAAACATTCAATGTCAAACCCCTCCTGGATGCAGTCCTGAGCAGCCTACTCTAGCTGAGCCTGCTTTAGCAGGAGGTTGGACTAGATCATCTCCAGAAGTCCTTTCTAACCCTCACCATTCTGTGATTCTGTAAGTTGGGGCATAATTTCAGGTTAAAAAAAAACCTTTGAAAGCCCCAAATGTATTTCTAGCACATCCAAATTTTCATCTTCAAATAGAAGTATGCATTTGCAAAATATGTCTGACTGGTCCACTAGCCAAAACTAGCATTTAAGTTTTATCTTAGCTGTCTTATTCCTGAGTGCATCCAACCTAAATCTCCCCTCCTCTAGCTTGTGTCCATTCCCCCTAGTCCTAGCACTACCTGACATCCAAAAAAGTCCTTCCCCAGCCCTCTTGTAGCCCCTGCAGATCCTGGAAGGCCACAAGAAGGTTTCCAACTACAATTAGTGGCAAAGTTAGGAAGAGACTGAATTATCACACACTTTATCAATGAGCTATTTATACTTCGTTCCCCCCTGTTCCTTTCTGAAACCACTGCAATGATCAATCAGCACATAAAGGAACTCATTTAGCTGGAACCCTCTGCCACTTGTCTTTGATGGATCACCCTTTCACTAACAGCTCAGGATGTGTGGCTGGTGGGAGACTGGGGCATAGAGAGATTGAACAAATAACAGTTCTTTTGCAGAGAGCAGTCACAGAGAAAAAAAGCTAATCCAAACACATTACAACATTCAATTTCCACTTTTTATAAATGGAGCAGAGATGCTTTTAAATATATTTACAGTTAGAAAAATGACTTAAGGTTTACTACAAGTCAAAATTATTGAAGATTAGGAAAGTGAAGCTCATTGAAGTGATAACATCATGAAGAGAGTCAAATGTCATATTCTACTCAGAATTTTTCTACTCTGCTGTCAGTATTGTCACATCCTTTTAATCACAAATCATCTTAACTTGATTGAATGCCAAACAGGCATCACTGCAATGTAATAGTTCAGTTCAAACCACCACAGCTCAGTTTTCAGATCCTAGCTGACTTGGGTTGTATCTGTGCATAGAAATTGCTTTTCTATGTCTCATTCCACAAAGAACAGTGAGACTTCTCCACATTCTTTCTGATTATAACCATTCTTGTACCACATTTCTGAGGTTATTCTCTGGAGACAGCTGAATCCTAGTAAAATCCACACCATCCTCCCTTCCTTCCAAAGCAAGTGGCTACTTAATTTCTGAAGCTACAAAGAGACCTCTTGTTGGCAATGCTGGGTGGGTTATTCACAGCAAGTTCCATGACAACACTTTTCCCATTGAGTGAACTACTGGTAAGAGATTGGGATTTCTTTGCAAGGAACTCTGAAATGTGGTAGCATTCTGAATTAAAAACACATCTCATAAAAGAAGACTTTTGCTATCATTAAACTGCTTACTTCAAACAGTTTTCAGCTCTCTTGCAATCCATTACCATCAGTATAGTCTGCAAATTGTCCCACCTAAAAATAAAGTATAAAAAAATAAAGTTGAGAAGCATGTCTTTTTCTTTTCAAAACTAGTGTATGTTACTCTGAACATCAGCCCAGCCCCCCTCCCCCCCAAAATCAGCATTTCAGAACCTTAAAAATGCATTGTTTTTACAGAGAAAGAAGATTTGGCTGGCTAATGGCCATGAACAGACATCCTATTTAGTAAGAGAAAGCAGATTACATCATCAACAGGTCAGTAGTTATCCATCTGCAATAGCCTATAATTAACATCTGATGCCTAAAAAGTTTCAACAGCAACAACAAGGAATGAGGTATGTATGGTTCTCAGATATCACAGCAGACTTTCATTTTATGCAACTAACTGTATTTCACAACTAGCATCTTACAAAAGAGAACAGTACCATTGTGCCTGGAGAAGTACTGCATTCCAAACAGAAAAAAAAATACATTACTACAAGAAACCACCAAACATCACAACTGGCAGGGGCTACAAAAATCCATTGTTTCAGCTGTTAAGAAGATATAGATATATATATATATATATATGTTGGGAATAATTTGGGGCTGGATTCACTACCAAGAAGGTCCATCCAACTTTTACAGGGGGCTTAAAAATAGATTTACTTTGAATGAAAAGAAAAGAATCCCAGGAGTGTGGATTACCTCACTAAAAGGAGCTAAATGAGCTGAATCTCTCACTGAAGAAAAAAAATCTATCCATGGATTGCATGTGTGTATCAAAACACTTACTGCTTGGAAACAAAAATGCAAGATCTGTAGTCAGAAAAATATTTTATTGGTAGTTTTACAGAATACCAGATGGGACTGTTCTGCTCTGTATCAGTATATTGCTAAAGTAGGTAAATGCTGACACTTTATGCCATGAAGTAGGGTACTGAGGGTTGTTGGTTTTTTTTTTTCCATCTGATTTATGACATAATACATTCTACTAGGCCAAATCAAGAGGAAAAAAATTGATTCAGGACCAAAAAAAGCAAACAATAGTATTATATCCTTAATTCTTGTGCAACATCTGATACTCCTGCAATGAAATGATCAAGTGATGATATGACACTAGAGAAATTTGGGGCAAGGAAACAGCACTATGCAGAAATGAGAACTGCAGTTCTGTTCTTTTTAAAGCTTTTTGCAAACTTTCCTATTTCCAGATGTTAGGTTTTGCCAATTGTGTCCTCATCTGAGACACAACACAGAATCCCAGTGTACAGTGACAATGGACCTGAATTCACCTGAATTGTAAGCTTAACCAACCAATGCTTAGAATGTGTTCTCTAGTTTGCTTGTAAACATTACAATAAGTGGTTTGTTGTTTTTTTTTTAAGTGTGAAAAAATATTGGTAAAACCATCAACATAATTCAGTAACAGTAAATCTAGTAAAATGTGTCAAACATTGGCAAAAATTCATACAAATGTTTTATTTAATAACATTTCTCCTCTTTAACCACACCAAGTACCAGCAGGTGTTTTTAAGATAATTATTATGAAAATTCTGTTGCAGCAAATAGTTGATTAAGTTGATCTTTGACTTGCATACATAGAACTATCTTTCACAATTCTCAAATAATACATATTTAGGCAGCTTGAACTAGGTTATAAAAATTGAAATCCAGTACATGCCAATAGTAGAGACTCCCAAGAGTTGTGTTAGACTTCACTAAACTAAAAGTGAAAATGGACTTACCAATAACACTGCATCATGAACATTCAAACCACATTTTCATGGCACCTCTCAACACAAAGATTCAAAAGTTGGTCTGAAAATGCTTTGGAAGCATTTGGAGATTGGATTTAAATTATTGTTTCTACCACTGCACTTTTTTTTCTTTCCTTTTATTTTTTTTCCTGTTTGTTTTAAACTGTATAAATTAGGTTCCAGTCAACATACCAATTGTGCATGAATAATCTGTCATGAAAATGTGGTAACAGGTGACAGAAGTTAGGTATTTGCATGTTTGGAAGAGAAGAGACTAAAGAAACTGGAGGAAAGAAACTTTAATGTGATTCCCCATTCAGTGATGATGCTTCTCCTCTGGGTGAAGATGACCTGGACATTCCCCTCTCTGTGTTGTCAGAGCTAGAACCACTCTGACTGTGTTGATCTGCAGAAGCAGCACTGGAAGCAGGTGGTGACTTAGTTTTCTCCTTAAAGTCTGTAATTATGACTGTCAGATCTCCAACGGTAACTTCCAAATGCTGAGCGCTACTTCGATCCACATTTTTCAACCTTGGCCTAAGGAAAGCAAAGCAGCACATTAAAAGCACACAAACCATCTCACGATCTTGTCTTCCTCCTGTGTTTCTTCATTGTAGCTATAGAAAGCTGTAAATTTGATCCAGAGAAGCATCCATCTCTGCAGCAGCCTTAAGCAACAATTCATCTCAGGGTGATGTTCAATAATGAATGCTGGTGCTCTGAATTCAACAGCACAGATAACATGCAGCAGGTCCTACTCCATCCCAACAGCTCACTAGAACTGCTAGGATGCTATTGAAATTGAACTCTGCACTCATGGTATAACTCTGCTATTCTTGGCATATGCTGTGATTTACATTCTGTGCAGAGTTGAGTATTACACACAGTGGTGACAGGCTAGATATCTTCATCTGATCTTTCAACTGTTTGATTTCCACGACAAAACCACTCTGACTTATATTTTGCTATCCTATCTTTGCTAGTGAGGAGCATAAAGTACTTCCAATTTACTCCTTTCCTTTGCCTACCATGAAAAACTGTCCTCAGATAGCTGAATTTCTATAAGCAGTTGTAAAGAGCAGAGCTTTATGCATTTAACTGACTCCACAGCTTTGCCTAGCTCAAGCTGCAATAAAACAATGACCTCACATGTCAGCAGGTGTGCTAAGAGCAAAGCTCTAACCTTTACCCCTATCATCTGCCTTTGAAGCAGAACTGGTTCCCAGTCACTTCAGCTGAAACACCTCATGCCTTTCCTCCCTAGGAGAGAGAAAGACTTTGACATCTTGTTCCCCTGAGGCTGAAGTAGCATGATTGAAGAGAAAAATGAAAATCTGCTGCTCTGTAAACATGGGAACAGAGAGAAAAACTCAGCTTCTCAACCTGCATAAATGCCATGCCTGGAGCTTATTAATCATTGAGTGTGCATGCAGGTTTCTATGATCATTTCCAGCAATAATAGAGAAGTTTTAAGGGCAAAAAGAAAAGGATATCCTTTTCCCAAAGGATACTGAAGAAATCTGCATTAACTAATCACACATTCTTAACTTGCTATCCTACCTAGTGAATTAATTCTGGGATAAATCAAACTATTTGAAGCATTAAAAAAGAAGAGTAGCCTTGCTATTTCAGTCCAAGATTTTTACTTTACTTATTTTATAAATGTTCTCCCTCTTTCTCTACCTCACTTTTGCTTTTTTAACATACTATTGCAATTCAACCATCAAGATTTCAATTGATAATATTTAATTAGCTAAATGCCACTCTGTTAACTTTAAATACTTCCTGACTGAAGTACTTTAGCTGCATGAAGTAAGCTAATAAAGTTTGAGTATTTAATCAAAAGAAAAAGGAAAAGGAAGGAACATCTTAGCATCCTTAATCCTAACCATAACTTTCTTAATGGCTGTTCTCTCCAGACTCTCAATGTCTCTCTCCTTGTGATCCTGATGATCCTACTTTAGGTACAAGAGAAGCATCTGCTACTTCTCTGCATAAGTAAGCCCAAAGGATCTTCTTTGTCTGGACTACTCCGGAGTGCTTCAAACCAAAACAATAGTTCCTCCCACATTTGATTAGACTGCATGTCTTGTATCCTTCCCAGCTTTCTTGGCACAGCATTCTTGCCACAACTTTATGCTTACACTGTGAGGATTTAGGGGTTAAACCTGCTGCTTTTGTTTTACAGTCTGCCCCCTCCTTTCATCTGATCTCACAGCAAGATCAAGGCTTTGACAACTGCTTGCCTGTACTGTAATATTTCATGTTCCAAGAGTCCAAGGTTTCCTTCAGCATCCCAGATGCAGCACAGAGATTTTCATCAATAGGTAATATACATGCCTTATCCTGTCACATTAATTCACACCCTAGTTCAGCCTTTCAAAGTTTATTCCAGCTCTGCAAGGATAGCAATAACCATGTTCATTTCCCACTCTTCTGCAGCCTGATACTGGTCCTCTCACTCCTATCATTCTGCATGAAAACCATTCACTCCTGTCCCCTCTCTTTTCCACAGATTAGTATCATCCCCTTGCCTACCCACAGTTTTGTGTGGTGTGAGAAATACATCTGTAACCCTTCATCAAATCCTCAACTATTTCTCTCTGTATTCAGCTGCTCTCCATCTTCTGGTCAAAATGATAAAGTGCAGGCATCCTAAAGCAATGAAACTTCCCACACCAATATTTAGCCTTATTGTTGAAACAGTTTACCACAGCACTCAGAAAGCATAACATTGCAGAACATATTCTTATTTTCTTTTCTATTTTTTTTTTTTTACCTGGTTTTCTTATGACTGTTCTTTTTGCTTGAGGTTTCCTTTTCACTTTTTTCCTTTTCTACCTTGTCTTTTTTCTCTTTCTTGGATTGTGTAGGGGGCACAAATTGCTGAGGAACCTGTTGTGCAACCAGCTGAGAGACAGGTCGAGGTTTCCTGTGTGCACATATATATAGACAGGCATAGTGCTTAGACTTCACAACAAGTCTCAAACTCTTTACACTTCAGTTATTAACATCTACAATCATTATAAAATGAAATATTGCTAAATATTATCTTATGCTAACACTTCATTAAAATAGTAAAGCAAACCTAAAGCCACTACAGCCTTTCATTTCACTTACTTGCATTATCAACAAATGAGGTTTGGGCGTGGGGGGTGTTAAGGATTTCGAAGCAAGACATAGCAATGTGCCCTCTTCTCCCAGCTGCTAGATACAGAGACTTACATAGAGTGAATTCCACAAGATGAAGCCTCCAGAGGGAATACTTTACCACCCACTAATGACAAAGGGGTCTGGTTTGAGTGTACTCCACTACAAAGGTATACAATCCATATCACAAAAAGGAAAAGATGACCTTTCAAGTGTCAGAGCTGAAGCCACTGTTGGCCTTGCAGCATTGAACTCCTTTTCAGCTCAAATTCACTGAAAGCAGTTACAAATCCTATTAAGCTGTGTATCATTTTTATCAAGTTGTTCACTGGAAAAAAAATATTCTACACTAATAGTAGCAGGATATAGGTGTCAGAACAGATCACACTCTAAAAGCTGCCAAGAGAAATTTCCAGCCACATTCCATTGGTATACACAGCACAGGTTTCATTTCCAAGTTTTGCTGCAAAATAAAATCCAGGATGAGAAGAGGATCAGTAGGAAAAAGAATTCCAACAGTTCTATTCTTAAATTTTATGGGATAGTATTTTCCAATGGCTTCGCTTTAATTTTATTTTGTATTGGATTACATTTATTCTAATTTGAAATGAAACGTTGTGTTCTTCCCAATGCAATTCTGTTTATTTTGACATTGCTGAATTCAGACATTTCAAGTCATGACATCTAAAAAGGAAGGTTCTGTCACTCTATTGACTTTGAAGATGGAAATTGCTTCTCCAAAAGAATGTTTACCCTGCCAAGCTCTTGGATTTTGTTTGTTGGGTTGTATGGCTGGGATTTTTTTTAATAGAAAAAGCACAAATTATATGCAGCATGATACTCTCAAAATACAATGCAGTTAGTAAAGCAACATACACTATCAGCTCTTCCACATATTTATCCCACCCCCCCAGGATCTCACTACTGACACTTGTTGCTTAGGTGAAGTGATGAGTAAAATAACAGCAGCAGAAAGTCAAAGCAGCTCCATTAGCAAGTGATGTTTTCAGTAATGATTGCAATAGTTCATATTTCAGAGTGAAAGCCAACTTACAAGAATCCGTAAAGTGTGGGAAAGGCAGTTAATATAAACCAGCTGAGACTTCATGAGTCTTCACAGCAAGTTCTTAATGAATTATAGTAAAAATAGAGACTATTAATAATGTCAACACACTAGAACTTGGGGGTACAAACCAGCCTACTACATACCCACTCATGAGCTAAGCCCATGCTAACTCCTGAAGAGCTGAAGATCAGCAACAGATCACTTGGTGGAAGCTAAGCAGCTTTTATCAACTGACAAGTATATGACTGAATCCTTTTCAAGAGAGCACTGCACCTTGGAAAACACAGACTATAAAGTCCAAAAATCACTCCAATGGCTCAGTAGACTACAGCTGTGTACATTGTTTAGTCTGGAGGAGACTCAGGGGAGACCTTATTGCTTGCTACAGCTACTGGAAAGGAGGTTGCAGTGAGATGGGGGTAGGTCTCTTCTCCCAGGTTAACAGTGAGAGGAGAAGAGGAAATGGCCTCAATTGGAACCAAGGGAGGTTTAGATTGTGTATAAGGAGGAATTTCTTCACTGAAAGAGTTGTTAAGTATTGTCCCAGGCTGCCCAGGGAGGTGCTGGAGTCATCATCCCTGGAGGGGTTTAAGAAACATCTAGATACTCTATTAATGACATGGTTTAGTGGCATGGGAGTGATAGCTATGGTTGGACATAATCTTAAAGAGGTCTCTCCCAACCTTAGTGATTCTGTGATTAACAGAGTACACAGGACATCCTTAGAAAAACTTGTCTCAGAACTGGTCTGACCTTTTGGCACAGTTCATAAGAAAGCAAGAACAACCAAGGTGTTATCAATGAACAAGCTTATCATTTCAGGTGGAAAAACACTTGTGATGTATAAACAAAATGAATTATCTTGGATTGAAGATTGCTCCAGGAGCTATAGATACAGGGAGTTAATATTTCTAGTGACAGCCAAGTGACAATCCCATCATTACTACAGAGTGACCTGAGAGAAAACTCTGACATCTAACTTATGAAATAAGACAGAAGTGGACTTCTCACCACAGAATTAATTATTGCCCAGGGCTGTGGACAACACCATGACCATGGGAACTTGTTAACAAGGGGTAGAGTGGGTGGGAAAAAATATTCTTAGCCAGCTATTTTAGGAGTTCTCAATTTGCAACAATTTCAATCCCTGAGGGCAAACCAGATAATTTCTATTTGAGTACTGCTGGGAAATTAAGCTTAGAATAAAGTCCTAGGTTTAGAACTTCTTTTTCCAGTACCATAAACCAAATGAGACTGACAAAAAAGCAACATGAGTCAGTTAAGAGCAAGAAAAAACCAACACAGAGAAATCATGTTTGGGAAGGTGTACTAAAAATAAATGAAGAGGTTCTATGTGGTTTTGCTGTGACAAGGAATTATTTGATTTCACCCAATTAAACATCCACCTTTTTATTTTCAGTTAGTTCTACAGGTAGCAGTTTTATCTATACTCCAAAATTCATTAGCTGCTTTGTTCACTTCCAGCTTTCTTCCACAAGGCATTCAATGTTTTTAGATTAAAAAAATTAAGACAAAAATAAATTCAATTCTCTCAGCACCGAGTGTGTCTTTCAAGTGTTCAATTTTTTCCCCCCAGGTACTCAAAAGGGACTTCAGGAGACAACTTGGAGCACTCATGAAGCTTTAAGCTGACAGAACTGTCCATGACTTAGCAGTACCTGAATCATATCATTCAAGCATGAAGGAATTCATACAGAGAAAGCTTTCTTGTAGAGCAGATAAATGTCAGAAAAACTATTCCTGTAACAGGAAACTGGTTTTGATGATTTACCAAAATATAACATTTTAAATTACTGGTTTTGCAAACCAGTTAGTTGAAGACTTCTTGTAATAGGCTGCTGCAGATTAACCAGATACAGACAATGCTAACACTGTCTTCTATTTCATTCCTGTATTTAGGGGAATTTGCTTTTTGAGCATATTCCAGAGCCCCTGAGCAAACTGGGGCTTAGAAAGAAGCTCTATCAAATCCTGCATTATTACTACAAGCATTTTTGCCTCTACCACTGGCTGTGACTTTACAACTCAACAATCCAGGTTCACAAATACAACACAGAGTTGCTTAGTCAGCCCCTCAAAACTTTGCCTTTTTATCTCCTAATTTCAGTTCAGTCACTTTAAGTAGCACATTAATCAAGAGAGGCACTCACTATTACAATAGATAAGAGCTACCAATTCTTTCCAAGGGAGGTGAACTTTACAGTTTAGGCCCTAAGCACTGCAGTTGTACCAACAAACTCATTTACTGAGCTTCCAAGAGATCACTAAACATCTCCTCTCTGAATATTATGCCTGTCTTCTACCACTTGGTTTTGTATTTCAGCCAGTGTTATCTTTCTTCTAAGTTCACATCAGCCATACCTCTACCTACACTTCTATTCCAACCTCATCCATTATGCTTTTATTAATGAGCTAATTCCAATGTTGCTTCCAAGGTCCTGCATATAAATACTCACACACTTCATAATCTCCTTTAAAAATCAAGAGAACTAGCATTTGGGAGTTTTAAGAAGTCAGCAGACAGAATATACAAACATTTAAGGACACAGTTTTTGTCTTCTCTACAATTCCCATTAATGCTAAACAACAAGGATGTCATCATTTTAACTCTACATTATTGCTTGCAGGCTTTGCTCTAGCTGTTTGTTTAGGAGGTCTATTTACACAGGCCACAGAGATTTGTCTGTTTAGGTTGTGTGTGTAGCAACTCCTTCAACACTGACACTCCCAAAGGGACCAAATCTTTTATACTGAGAAGGATAGACTAGTTTTCATTGAGTGCACTAAGCCAAATGATATCTGGAACTTTCACTTTGAGTCATTTCCCTCTCCCAGAGCTCAACACAATACCTTTCCTGCTCATAAGTCATTTTGGACATCTCACAGCAGTACAGGCTTCCTTAATTTCCCCTCACTTGGTATTCACCAATAATCTATGTAAACAGAATTGTGACCAGTTTGATAGAGTGAATAGCTTGGTCTCATCGCAACAAAGTAGGTTCATTTTGAAAACAGAAACAAAACAATCATTACACAATACTAATAATCAACATAAGCAGCAGGAGTACACAGTGAGCTCTCAGTCACCTGAGTTGTGCTTCAAACGTGCAGACAACCAAACTGGCTTAATGCTGAAGCAACCTGGAGTTGTACAGATCACAACTACATTTGCACAGAGCTCCTTTTACAGCCAGCATGAGTCCCTAATGCAGTCTGATGCCTCCTGCACTACTCAGAATATAAACTCAGATTCTGACAGACCTGAGCTCTTTACCTGTCAAACTAGCTCTAGGGTGCATCTGTTAAAGTCTGGAAACAAAAAGCATGATGTGGACAACTGTGACAGCTTTTCCGTGAACCCTCTCCAAATCTACCTACACCTGAAGTGAGTCCTGTGTCAACATGATGCAGCCCTGTGTGCAGGGCTGAGGAGATGCATCTCTGCTGCTGCATATCCTGAAGACACAGAGCAAGCCTGCCAAGCAGCACACAGTGCAGCCAAGCAAATAAGACTGCTGAGAAGCACAGCACAAAGAAATCAGCAGTCCAAGATAGCAGCCAACACCTTAGCTTTGATTCACTGTGAGCCATGCTGGACTTGGGACTGGTCCACACAGAACCAGTGCCCATATCCTCCTAGTTTCCACAGATGTCAAAATATCTCCTATATGGAAAGCTAGATGCTGTAATTAAACCTCAGTGTTCAACACATACACCTTTTCAACCCGTTGTGGGAAAAGTGTACTGTCATCTATTACATGCAGTTTACAGAGCTCTGACATTCTGAAGAACAGAAGACATGCTCAAAGGCTTACTCTTTATTGAAGCTAAATCTCCTCTGCTTTGCATATTTTACTACTGCATAAGTAATACAATTTCCCAATCTTAACAGAACAGAAACTAAGGAAATGCTCTCATCTCAGCTTTCCATCAGGCTGAGAGCTGTTCTTCCACAGATCATCTGGTTCCAGAACAATATCTGCCAAGTGGAGCTCCCATTCTAGCATGACCCTTTCCTCCCCTTTCTTCTTCTCAAGCCCATCCACCTTCCAGCTTCAATTCAGACAAATAGCCCTTGCTGGAGGCTTATCCTGTCTGCAGTTGCTTTAGTTTGTAAGGCAGGTACAAGCACCTTGAATTTTAAGCCAGATAATTAAGTCTGCTGTGGAGTTCTGGCCACACTTTAACTGCCACATGTGCTCCATTAACTAGAGCAATGTTCTAGTCCAGTTTTACTTACCTATCAATGAGCTGATACAATTCTGTTTTCAAATTCCTCTTACTCACTAGTTCCCTAGGAAATTACACACATCTTGCCCCTAGTCTAGAAATCAGAAAGAAATTGCCTGTGAAACACTATTTCTACAGCAGGATGTTACGTTGTAGCTGCCCAGTACCACACTGATCTATTTTTGTTTCAGTTTCTCTTCAAGATACCAATAAGTTACCTTTTAAATGATTCAGTGAAACAGGCAAGATGTTCATCCTATCAAACAGAACAGGTAACTATTATATACCAGGGATCATTTATTCATCAGAACAATTTGAGCTTTCAGGCAGATCAGCAATATCTTACCCTCCTAGCATATTTTCATTCCAAGTTCAGCTCCTGAGCAAAACCAACTTTATGGTAATTCTTCCAAATTCTTCATCTGCTTTTATGGAGATCTCTATACAGTATCTCATATATTCCATAATTTTAACTTGGCACATGGATTTTTCTCTCTGTCTCCACTGTAAAAGATCATCACTTCTTACAAATAACAGGTTGCAGAGACTTAGAGGTTTTATTCAAAGGCACCCCTAATCCTTAAGCATTACCATTTATCCCAACTTCTCTTCCCTGCAGGGAGACACTGACCTTTTGTTCAAGCAGCAGATTCATCCCTCAAGAAAGAGAGGTTAGAAATATCTGGAACAGAAATCTCACTGATTTTGTCTTGCCCTTGGTCACAGAATTCTTTCCTCAAAAATGAAAAATCAGCCATGTTCTTAAATACAAAATACAATATAAAATGCTTGCAAGTGAATGAAGTTCACATATCATCTACTTCTTGTTGCCTTTTAAGGCCCTCACTGCACAGGACTCAAGTACTGAGACCAGCATGGTCATCAGCTTCATTCCCACTTGGAAGTTTATTCCAAAAGCTGCATTATAAACACAAGATATGCTGATGCACTATGGATTAAACCCAGAACACTTGTCACTGTTCTGACTATGATTTTAGAGTTTCTACTACCTAAGTCAGCCATACCCAATTCAGAGAATAAGCTCAGTCAGCTTCTAGGAAGTAAAACCTAGAAGTCAGTCAGCCAGTCAGTCAGCTCCTAAAACGACTGCAGGTTTTCCTCTATTCCACCAGCTTCTTCATTTGCTACTTGTGAAGGACAACTGCTCAAACAGCAACCTTCTCAAAATTGTACACTTCTGACAGTCACAAGGAAATAAAACTACTACACTAGACTGCCTCTTCACCTAAATCTTACCATTAGATACCCAAATAGTTTTGTAAACATCACTTGGCTGGATAATTTCACAAAGCTGTTAAAAGACTCATACACTGGCTAGTCTAAAATTCTGCAAAACTACATTAAAAATAACTGAAATAGCTTAAAATACTTCCACAAGTGACAGCATCAGACCTGATGCATCAGTTCACCAAGAAAAAAAACCACACAAGCTCATTCCACAGAACAGTGCATCTGATAAGCCTCCTGCTCAACACCTTCCAAAAAGACCAACTCCTGTAAAGCTAATATTAGAGGAAGTGTTTGTTTGGCTTTTATTCAATAATTCTACTTTAATTAACTCAAATTAACAATATACCATTGTGAACTAAATAAAACCATTGAAAGAGGTTAGGCTTAACCAAACCCTAATGAAACTTGTTTTGCTGATATTTGTATCATCCATGTCTTTTATAAGTCTAAACAGAATACAGCTAAGTGCATTAAAATCTTGTTGAGAACATAGCTGTATCATTTAAATCCTACTCTGCTCTATTATTACTAGGCTGAATCATTTCCCAATACAAATGTCCAGGCTTTAAATATCTTATAATTTATTTGAAGATCATTTTCCACTCATGTCTATCCTAAATATTAATGCCTCAAGAAGCTAATAGAAACCTGATATCCACAGTAATACTCTAATCTCCATTTTTCTAGTTCACAGCCATTACTGAAATTTCAAGAAGAGCTTATCTCTGCATACTTTCTCCTTCCATCATCATATTCTTGCTAGTTCCTACTCATATCTCCTTCCCCACACTTCCTCATTTCTCTAACTGCTGAGGTGCACATTCTCAAAGAGATCTTAACACAGTAATTAGAGCACTCAACTTAAAAAGCTCTTCCTAATCTCCAAAGTAAGTAGATGTATACAGAGAGTCAGCTGGGAAGATGTGTGATTTTACAGTAAAAAGCTTTTTAAACAAACAGACAAAAAAGAAGGCAGGAAAAAGTGCTGTTAGGTGGAAGAGAAAAATCTACTCTAACATTGTTTAGAGAGTATCTTCACTTAGGTATGAATGTTTTGAGCAATTCTTACAGCATTTATTTCAGCAACTTTGAAAGGGTACAGCTGTAGTTTAATACTATAGCAATATCATAGTATGATATGCTTCCTGTGTGTTTAATTATGCAAACTTCTAACTGTAACTTTGCAATACAACTTGGACAGCTTTTTCTCTGAAGATCATAGGACAGGTTACAACCAGCAGCTTTGGAATGTCTTTTTTGTGATGGACTAATGATGCAGATTTGGATGCCAGAAGGTCTAAATAGCTCCAAATTCAGCTTCAGGACCTTGAAGCAGAAGTTACAAGTAGATAAAGTTTCCTCTAGTTAATTCTTCTCAATACAGTTACATCCCTTCCCCCACCCTCATATTCTGATAATGAGTTACTTTACAAATGTCATGTAATTAACATTCCCACTTCCTCAGGCATGCTTTCTCTCTTTTTCCAGGAGTCTTTCTGCTAGTGATTTTTGCATCTCTGCCCCTTCCACAGTCTCTTTTCCCTCCCACTGTAAGTGGCTTCAGTAACAGCAAAAGTGAGCAACATCGCCTAAATTGAGGGAAAACCTAAATATATACTCCAACTTATATACTCAACTACCCCAACCTTCCTTGTTTTGAGTTGACCTCTGCCTGCAAAGAGTTTAACTTCAAAGAGATTGTTGGGCTTTTTTTAAAGGCTAGGAATCCATGAAGAAGGTTGGAAGGCCAAGGCCTATATTTATATAGGCACTTCACTGGTGTTGACAGCTCTAAATAAAAGAAATGGAACCAAATTGAATTTAGCATCATAACCTTGTTATCAGGGGCTTACAGGTGAAGAATTTCCTAGGAGTCAAGAAAGTGTTACTTCTTTATCATATGGGAAGCAATCAATAGAACTGAGACATACACACCCTGCTAAGTCATTGCAGTTACTGTCCTTGGGTAATAATGCAGACAGACAACAGCCAGTTTGACACAGAAAGGGCAAAATCTTATTAAGCTCCAAGTGAGAAGGCAAATGTTTGTCTTACATTTTAGTAAGACAGTTTATGCACAAAGCTGTATCCTTAAGGTGCAATTTGGCTGTACAGAAGCCAAGAAAAGAATTCCCTCTCTTTACCCTATCAACTCCCCTATCTTTTTTGCTGATCTTTCTTCATGCCTCAAGAAGGCAAGGAGTTTTTCTAGTGCTAGTTTGCCAGTAAACACCTAAGAGTATGAAATCTCTTTCAAACTTTAATAGTGGAAGACTATTTTTGTCAAATACAAAACACTCATTGCCAAATAATTAAAAAGAGAATTGTCATGGATTTCTAGACACAAACTGCACCACAGTTTTTAATAGATAAAACCTTCCACATATTTACAGATTAGTAGTTACAATGTTTTGAGACTTCATTTTCTTCAATTTTCAACTTAGTATTTTCTTTTTTCTAGATTTGATACAGAAGCAAAAATCACTTTTTTAAATCACATTTATCTTTGAATGGAATCTCACATCTACTCCACAAGCTCCTTCTACAGCACCCTGTGCAACAAGAGTTTCTAGGCTCTGCCAAAAAGCCAAGGAAACAATATTCCATTAAAAAAAAAAAGAAACTGCTTTTTCAACTTCACTAACAACACAGCACATACATTTATTCTAATACCATTGCTGATTTTTGTGATCAAGTGCAATCACAAGTTTCCTCCTAATACCAAAGAAACAACGGCAACAATAAAAGAATATAATAATAATAAACTAATAATAGATTTCTGCATAAACATATCAGTGATATTATTTAAAGCAAACAGAAAGTATCAGTGTTTATACTAAGTAGCATTGCAAACTGTGGCAAATTAGAGCTTGCAAACTCTGCTCTACCCAGAAGCTAGCAGTTCATGTAATGATGTCACTCCTGATTTGAAGCATCTGAAGTCACATTGTGAAAAGCTAAAAATATTTCCTATTACCAGTTCTTGTAATGCAAGTACAATAGCTACTAGCAATTCAATTAAATCACTAGCAGGGGAAGTCATCTTTGGATTCTGACACAGATCAGCTCACCCTCCCTCAGTCATCAGGACTCTATTAATAAAGCTATTCATAGAATAAAAACTACCAGATTAAACTATGTTTAGCTTGTCATGCTCATTGCTAATCACCACACAAAGCCAACTTGTGAGAAACTAGTCTTTTTTCCTACCTTGAAGCAGTTCATGACTAAATGCATCTTCACCATCAATCATTTATGTGGTTATCCAAAATCATTTTCTCATTATCATCACTTTTTGGTCACATCCTAGTGTGTTAAAAGTACATTACACTGCCTCTGCAGGTAATACAACTGAATAATTCTGACAGTGGTCTGTATGGGAAAACAGATGCATATTGCAGAGTAACAATGCAACTTCTACACATCCTAAGTATATTTGAATTCTAACTTTCAGCCAGCTCTCATTTCCAGTGCTTTCATATTCCTAGCTGGTTTACAGCATGAATCATTTACTTGGAATTCATCCATTCAGTGCATTTCTAGCAATTCTGTCTTTCAATAAAAACTGATTCAATTAGAATAGACTTACAAGACCCACATGGTTTTATCAGTCACTGTATAAATGTGCAGAAAACTACCCCTTGAGGCAGTGTCCCTATTTAATCATTCCCTTAAAGGGAATGCCCTGTTTTCCACATGACATTTAACAGATGAGGCCAGCAACTCTCCTGAAGACAACTGGTAACACTGCACAGCCTGCCCTGAGAAGAAATATCCATATCAGAACCTTTAGAAAACCCAAATCCATCTTCATGGATAGTTTTTTAAAGCAGCTATCAAATGTTATTTTCCAACAAAAAGGCTCCAACCTCTCACACACTACTGCTCAAAACTCTTCCCTGTCATATGCCACGAAATATTGAAAACACCCTGTTTGAGAAACACATGGATATCAACCAATTCATGTTCCCTAGATGACAATGTGCCACCTATGAGCAGGGGTCAGGAAGCTCAATTTCCTTAGCAACATCCCCTGAGGAGGCAGTATTTGGGAGTTTGCAATGGTTAGTCTTTCAGACCCCTAGATCCTTTGAATTCATACAGACATGACCTCTCCCAACTTCCAATCCCACAAAGGATTGGATCCTCCAGGCTGCCCTTCCTGTAGAAACTGTGATGCTTCTTGCACCTATGCAAAAAACCCACACCCCAAACATGAGGTTCATGCTGATGCAGCATCACAGTTATTGTTGGATAGAAGAGGAGGAATACTTGGCACAGCTACTTTGGTAACCAAACAGGAAGGAGCTTGCTTCTGTCCTATCTTATTTGTTCTGCACTGCAGGTGTGAGATCTTCCAAGAAGATTGCAGCATTCTAGAAACTCCTTCCATTCAGAGGCAGTCCCACAAAGATTTCCATCTTAAGCAGGAGAAAAGACTCCACATTCTCCCTAAAAAATCAAGTCTCTATAATGCTCTTCAGAAAACATGCATATTAATATAAAAAGACACTATATCATCATTGGCTCTCACCTTTCCCCCTTCTTATTCCATTACAGAACTTGTAGCTTATGACAGAATTCAATGATATCAGTAAGAAACAACTTTCCTTTCACTGAAACCAACTTTTTCCAGCTTTCAAAGTAAGGAAATCTACTGCTAAAGTAATTTTTAAACCCCTCCATTCATTCACACATTTTTTTTCTACCAAACACTGTCATTTGAACTCCACAGATCAGATAAACTATATTCAATCACTATCAAAAAGTCCCAAATATCCAGTAAGTTAGAATGGGAACATTTTCAATTGTTCATTTCCTCCTCACTCTTGAAATTCTCAGAAAACAAGAAAAAACTTGTAGCAGACATTAAGGTCATATCTTGTAGTCTTCAAATCTGACTTCTGATGGAAAGTTTGTCAGCCAAAAGCCTCCTAGTAACATTCTGGAGCTGAACTCTCCAAGTTCAAGCCTGCTCCTACATCAATGTACCACATACCAGTGGAATGCACTTCAGAGAGAAGACACAATCCTCAGCATCTCTCTGTCCTACTTAAACCAGGACAAGCTACTGCATGAAAGCATAAAAAAAATGAACACAAATCTATTGTTCCACTAGCCTACTTCTGAAAATGTTTTGTAGCTGTTATCTGCCAACAAGACACCATTTGATATCCTTGAGAATATTTTCTGCAAAGCATACTATCCTAACCTGACTTTCAAGATGAAAAGCACAGTCTCTTCTATCAGGTTTTAAACAAGAACAGGCTGTATTTGTTTAAAAAAAAGTCATGGGGCAGAAAAAAGTGACTTCTCATTACTCTACAGGTGGTAGAAGAGCTTTCTTCTTACCAGCTAGACTTCTCTGTTAACATACTTAATGTTATTGTAGGTGTTTATTGAAGTCCCAGTAGCTTTTAGTCCATGACAGCTAATAATTTTCCCTAGAAAAGATGTAGTGAGCAGCAATACCACTGGTGGCACTAAAACAAAGATGACATTTCCACTAAAAAAAAATTAAACACATCAAAACATGCACTGCTTATACCCCAAAGGAAAGTACTTAATCATGGAAAGAGAAAGAAAGTAGTACATCCATTATCAAATATGGAAAGCAAGCAGCTACCAGATGGCAAAAAGGTCCCTTTGCTTCAGTCTCCACACAAAGGTTTAAATCCATATAACCAAATTAAACAAGGGGAGAGGAGTACAAGTTAGAATAAGAAACAGACTGGGCTACTGAATGTTATATATGGCAGTCAACTGCATCTAATGAAATTCAGCCTTGGAAATAATTTGTTTAGAGCACTCCAGGAAGATGGAAGATGTCATCAAGTACTGCAGAAAAGAAAAAAGAGACATCTTAAGATGGGTAAATAAAAATGCAGGAAGTAGTAGATGACTCAGCCTAACTGAAACTTCAGAAGGATACTAGAAAAACCTCTTTTAACAACTGGGAGCATTGAAGGATAAAGCTACTCAGTTTGACACAGCCTACTTTCTCTCTTTAATGGACTAATTGTCCTAGTAACCAGGAGAAAAGAAATACACATCCCAAGTCTAGACTTGTGAAACAATCAAAAAGGCATTCTCCCACTCAAGCCAGACTATGACTGGGACAAAGTTGTGCAGAATAAAGTTCAAAAGTAGATTTTGTTTGTTTTTAATAGTTCTCAACTACCTGCTGCAGATGTAAGGTAGTAGTGAGGTTCTACAGGTATACTATTGAATGTTCTTAATCATGCTTTGGACAAAGGAAGAACAACAAGCAAACATCACCAAGCTGACAGGTGGTGAGAACCATCTGCCAAGATCATCCTGAGTTAAAAGGACTCAAAAACCAAAATGATGAAATGCAAGAAAGACATAAAGCACCAGAGGCTCCATGATAGCATTAAAGAGCCCTGCCTAAGCAACAATTGGACACAAAAGGACACCAGACTATACTGGAGATCAAGTAGATTGCAAGGCACAGAGAAGTCAACATGATGATACTATTGCACAAAAGGAAAATCCTTATTCAGGGAAATACCAACATGAGACATCCTAATTTAGCAGGATTCTGGAAAGGCACAGTCCCACTAAATCTTACCCTAGGAATGATTTAGCTGAAGGTATGTCCTTATTCTGGGCCACTACTGCACAAAACAGGGGTGTCAAGGGAAGAGTCATGAAAAAGGAATCATAATAGAAACTGAAGAAAATGTCATCTAGAAGAAAGGGCTTCTGGAATTTTGTTTCTATAAGAAAGACTTCAAGAAACTGGGTTAACATGGAAACCATAACCCAATAACCAAAGCACTGCAAATACAGTGTGTAATTCACTGAGGATAGGGAGAGTATAAATCAACTTATTGAACAAAAAGGTTATCTGGAAAAACACCAAGAGTAAAAAGCACTATAAATAAGCTGTCTAAAGGGGCTGGTTTCTTCCACTGAAGACTTGCCAGAACAAGTTGCCCAGGTTTACTGATTCTATGATTCAGTATGGGTGAGGATCTAACTCATTGGAAGTCCTTTTCCATCCAGAGTTCATAGGGCAACACAGAAAAGCCAAATGAGACTCATTAGCCTCCTCAGAACCATTCCTATAATGAACCTAAATGCATTCAAAGCTTTTACTACTTTAGTAACTGTGGAAAACAAATGCTAACATTTAGCTTGGCTTTGGTACAATTTAGCTGAACAAGCCATTCTTAACTGGCATGATCTACCTCTGACCTTGCAGTGCTCATTAACAAAGTTGTCCTTCTAGAGAGCACATACCTCCCCAAAACCCATGGTCAGATCCAAGATGTTGGGGACAGAAGGCTAAGAAGATTTTATTCCTGTTCAGCAGCTCTGACATCATTAGTATCATAGGAGGGGAAGAGAGGAAGTTTATAGAAAGCAATAGGTTTCTTTCTGCTCCAAATTTGTTTCTTCCATTACACAACGTGTATACCCATAGAAGCCCAAGTCACAACAACAGCTACCTACATCTCAGGCCAAAGATGACCACTGATAGAACCACTAGTTTCAAGATGATGCAAAAAAGAAACAACTAATCTAGGTTTAAATCAGCTGTCAAAGCTGGATCAAACAGGTCCTGCCAGGTCTTAATCCAGTATCAAATGAAATACTGTTTCTTTTGTTCTGGGGAGATTGCATTAAAAAAGGGAAGAAAAGAAAAAAGCACCCAAGCTATAACAGGTATCAGGAAAGAGAAAGTTACAGGAAAACAAACAAACAACCCCCCAAAAGAAATAACCAAACGTTAAATAGAAAATACCAAGCTGATGGTTAAAAAATATATATTATATATATGCACATTGTTTCATGAGCTTTTTAGAGCAATGGATTGAAATATTGGACAAGTTCAAAACCTGAAAGTTTAATAACAGAATCAACCTTAAAAAACAAAAATACCCAAACCAACTAGTTATGTAGTCTTTCTAAAATAAAAGCTTTATCTTTTTTACTTGGCTGCCCACTGCATTCTCTCTTGTTGCCCATAGAAGCTACATCTATCAACAGCATCTAACAGAGCCACTCCAATCAAGACAAACTGCTTTGTTTTAGATGGAAGAACAAAAACCTCATTCAAGTTGTTGTGTGCAAAATGCTTAAGTTTCACTATTTTTTTCAAGGAAAATAATTCCTGCATAATTCCAAAGGTTACTTTTAAACACACTTTAAAAATCAGAAGTCCAGAATGACTAGATTACTTGCTGGCTATGTTCAGAGCAGAAGAGAACTATCTATTCATGCTCCTCTTCACAACATTAAACTTGTAATAGAGAGCTTGGTAAAATATGGATTATAGATTACTTTTCCACTCACTTCACTCCTGCAAATATTTACTTGTGGGAGCTTGGAGAAGGAATGAACAGCTCTTCAGTCTGTCGAGCTTGTTTCAAGGCATGGATTTGTACAATCAGCATGAGAGGCAGTGCAGTTCTTCCTCTTTTTCTCCTTCACCACCTTCCCCCTGACACACGCATGCGTGCACAGAGGCTGCCTACTGGAAGGAGGAGAGGAATCCCTTAACAAGCTGTTGTAAACCAGACATGTTAAACCAGCTACACAAGACAACATCTCTGTCCTGAGCAGCCCTGCATTGCAACAGAAATACAAATAGCAGCTTTGGTTAAACGTAGCTGATTTGTGCTTATAAACATCCAGATGGTAGATGACTAAACAAATTGCACATATTTTCTGAAGAAAAATGACCTTGATATCCAAGCTAAAAAAAAAAGAAAACATTTTATTTATGCTTCTCAAAGCATAAAACAAACTCACCACAGCTTCAAGTAGAGACCTGTACCTTTTATTTAGGAGACATGCTTATAAATACATGCAGATATTGAATGGCCACACTCTCAGCACAGCTAAGCAGCACAAACCAAATACCAAGCAAACATATAAAGATGGGAGCCTAGTTCCTTGTACCTCAGACTCTGCTATTGGGAATGATTTAAAGTTGGCTTTTCATACCTCAGGCTGGGAGAAAAGGAATGATTTGGTAATGGAGATCAATAGAGCATAGGACACAGAAGCCATGTCCCCACTCAGTTGGTTATATATATCTCTGCTTCAGCAGAACATGATGTTAAAAGAGGTATAGATCTCAAATCCACAGAAATGCACCCTGACCTGAAATGACTCTCATTGTTCTGGCTACAAATTTCAGGAGCTATTTTATGTAAAAGATTATGCTTATAGCAGGTTATCCAACATGTCTATCAGAGAGGAACATCTAAATAAAAACCAAAACACCATAAACATCCAAAACCAAACCACTTCACAGAAAGCACTTGTAACTTGTACTTGTTTTATTCCCTAATTCCCTCTCCTCCTTTGTCCCTGCCAAAAGGAAAACACTGGGCTTGAATAGTGTGCATTAAGTCTCACAGAATAGGTAGGATTAAGTTTTTACTGAATTCGAAGCAAGCAATAAAAGTAGTTCTAGAAAATAAATAAAACCATAACAAGCATGAAGTAACCATCTTTGCACAACAAACCTTCTTCTATTACTAAGAGAACACTATTAGTAAGAATATCCTTTGGAATTCTGCCCTCTTTCCCAGTGTGAAAAAATGACAGAATGCTACCCACTCTGGAAAGGGAAAATTGATCACATATCCCTGACCTCCTTTTTTCCCTTTATTTAGACATCAGAGCATCATGCCAAGCATTCTGAAGTTTAAAAAACTGAATTTACAGCTCCTTCTATAGCTCTCACTACTCTTCCCTGGATGCTCATCCTTCACACTGAATGGAGAAGAGGTTTGTCATAGCACAGAAAAAAAACAATGGGATCCTGCAACTAGAGACCAGACTACAACAAACATACATAAAAGCCACATTAAGAAAAGCAAAGTGAAAGGTAATTTTAAATCTGGATGCTGTCCCTAACTGAATAACAAGACTGTTAATGTGATCTGAGGAAGATGGAGCAGAGGTGACAGAGCAGTAACAGCCTCCTACAAGAAAGAAGAGAGCAGCAAACCCTTTTAGAGAAAATGTTAGTCCTCTCATGTACTACTCAGCAACACTGGAACTCTTAATCTTCAGCTTTACAACACATCTAAATTACAGTGATTAACTGTTAGCTGCTGAGAAAAAAATAGCAAAAGCCAAAGACCTACTAAGGACAGAGAGACTGGGAGCAAATACTTGCTGCAGTGAGCTCTGCCCAAGGCTTCAGTCCAATTCTTGAAGGTTAACCAGAATTGGTGTACTCCTGATTCAGTGTCACAAGAAGCAGAAGGAAAGAAAATAAATGGTAGTGTGCCATGGAGGCAACTTTCTTTCAGCAAAATAGTAATTTTGAGAGTCAGACCACATTCAGCAACCCCAGGAGCCAAATAATTCCTTCTGGGCTTTTTACATAATATCATTGCCTCTGTTCCTCTTACAGCAGTGCCTGTCTGGGCTTTTTCACTTGTCTAGCAATTACCTTTCTGTACAATATGAGTGACATAGAAGGGGAATAATGATTTTCTTCAAGTGTTTATGTCTCAGCAAAACTCAAGATTTCACAGGGCAAGGAAATCAAACCACTTATTAAGCCTAAGGACTCTTCCCCTTGCCAAACTCCAATGGCTTTTGCAAACAATAGAGCTTCTCAAAGAGATCACACAATTTCTTTATAATGGATACTAATAGACAAACTAAATATAGAGTGTGTTACCAGTTCCCTCTGTAACACAGTACATTAGGGTTTTATTCAGCATTCCTTACTCATGCTTCTCTAACTTCAGCAGGAGATTTGTCCAAGTAAGGAATGATTATTACAGCCCTGAGTTCCTTACATTTATACATCTTTCATCCAGAAAGATCCAAAGTGTTTTAAAGGTCACATACAGAACACTACTATATTCAGTACAGTCTCCCATCAAGAGTAGCATTGTGATTTCTCAGTACCCAAGCAACAATACTGAACAATTTAGGTTAGAAAATAAGTAAGGAAGCTCTGTCTACAAGGAGAATTTAGATCCTCAGTGACATTACCAAATTAAAGCCTGGCGATGGTTTCTACTGTAAAAGGTACAGGGATTTCCAACTGGAAGATTGGATCTTAGTTTTTACATCCAACTCATGGCACATAGAACTGGCACCACACTGAGTCACTCCTTTAGTACTAACACAAAAGAAAAGGAGAATCAGCTCCACCACTTCCTGCAGCATCCAGGATTTCTCTTGGATATCTCCCATCAAAGTGTAACCATTCAAACTGGTACTGCCATGAACAAAGTTAATTCAACTCCCTGATCCAATCCACTTTGAAAATTCAGTCCAAAAGTATATTACAATATAATCAAGAAGTCCCAAGAATTATTTACACTAATCTTATCAATCCTACCAGTTGTTGAAGACCATACACCATGTCTAGCCTCTGGCATAAAAGGTAATTCTTTCAGAAAGAAATTACTCAACAGTGAAAACATACACAAACCTTACCCTGCAACTGAAAATATTTCTGTAAAGTTAATTGTACATGATTATTACAAAAAAAAAAATACAACTGTTTTAATTAACTTTGCACCTAATTTCCAGTGGCCTTCAAACCCACTAAACTTGACTATGATTCCCCTGTTTTTCCATCTGCAAATTTGGTCACATTTAGTGAATTGTAACAGACAGAAGCAGACATTAAACCATCCACCACAAAGAAACAGATTTCTCTGAACTAAAAAAAACCCTAGTGCTTTACAGTCTTACAGACAAAGCACTCAGTTAAAAAAAATGCAGTCGAAATTTTAAAGTAAGAAACACAGCACAGTAAGAACTGTGCTGAAACATCAACTTAATCTAACACTAAGCTTCAAAATGTAAGGCTAAAAAAAAGAAATGAAAAATGAATTCAGTGTCATTAAACCACCATAGCATTGTTATTCTGACCAATATTGATGTAAAACATTTTGTTGTACAGGCAGTACCAGCTATTTTTTTTTTTTTTAACAAAGCCCCAGTTTGCTCTCTTGGAGTCCAGTTCCATTAAAAAAAATAAATTCCACCCAAATGGCCTTTTGTGTCTCCTTGGCACCCTAATGATTCTCTCCACACACACAAAAGTCTACTTACTAGCTCCAATCTAATTTCAGAATTGGAGCCTAAGACAGCCTAATTTAAAACCTCAACCTATATTTAACTTATGCTATGTGTAAATCTTGGGACTTTGCAAACACATACAAATGCAACTCACTGAAACCTGTGGGGAAAGAGAAACCCAAAAACCTACTCAGCTGCACACTATTTCAGAGTTTAAGCAGAGGAGCAAAGGGAAAAAAAAGAAAATCAATGTATCAACTAAATCTCTGTCTACCAGATTCACTGTGGGGGAGAAAGTGGAAACAAAAATAACAACAACAAAAAGACATTTTGTTGCCAAAATATTAAAAACTATGAAATATTCAAGCAAGGAAAAAAAGGTAATGATAATACTGGTTTCTCTGGACTATTTATTTTTTCCACAGTGTTTTGTTGGTGGGTTTTTTTTTTTTAAGTTTTAGTGCTTTTAGCTAACTAAGTTTCTCCTGCAACAAAACATCAGTTTTAACTGAGCCTAAACTGACTGGAGGTTAAAGAGGCTTTCTTCACACTGTTTTAAAGACTTTTGTATTCATTATTTCAGCAGTATCACTTGCTGAATATTACTGCTCTGTACCCATCTATCTGTGATACGGACACAATGCCATTGTTATCACTGGAAACCAGACTGTACATGACAGATGCAGTTCCCCTCAGTACATTTACTTCAGTGATTTTCCTTGCTGAAAAAAAATATAAATAAATGAAAAAAACCAACTCATATTCAAAACTGAAGTTACCAGAAGTCCTTTCAACATCCATGCCAGGTTTCAGAAGTCTAGAAAATCAACTCTAGAAAGAAAACATGAATCCTTTTTCTCAAGTAATTGGAACTCAACCTTGCACTTCCCATTGCAAACATGGAACAACATTTGTTGCAGGTCATATTCAGCACTGCTTTGATCGACAGCTAGAATTTAACTTGCTGCTTTTGAAAGGATTGCAACTTTTATTGCCACTGCAAACTTCTCTTGCTGACAAGATTAACTCATAGGTGTAATAACTGCTAACAAAGGATTCTTTAGCAATATTCTCTTCTAGGAGCATGCAACAGCTTCACGTGCGCTCCTGGGAGTCTGCTAAAAAGCCTCCATTCCCCAAGCACACGCACATTTAGGCCACAAGACTGAAAAGCGCTGACACTAGGTAATCTCCCACCAGCTTTCCAACGGGTGGCCAGAGAAAAGGTCCTCCTGGGAAGTCACAGATACGGAGGGCAGCACTTCCACACGGCGCAATCCAGCTAACTAACAATTCCTCCCCTAAACAGCCAAGAGTTATTTTCCACCCCTACAGCCCCCAGAAACCTGCCCAGTGATGCTCTTGTGATGAAAAGTGAATTACAATAATAAAAATAACAATAATAATATGGACTATTTATGAGCAAAGTGAAACTCACAGGAAGAAAAAAAAACAACACAAGAGTTTAAAACCAGAACTACAATAACAATAAAAAGAATGACAAGTATTTGAGTAAAGTTAAACTCAATAGAAATAAATGAGTTGTAAAACAAACCAACCAACAAAAAAAAACCCCAAACAACAAACATTAAAGGGTGAGTGTCTTAGCAGGCACATCCTAGGGGATGAATCTTCTTCCTGCGAGGGGCACAGCCCCTCCCGGGTTAGGCTGTGCAGGCAATTATGCCCTTCCTGGTATTTATTATTTCTGTTCCCACACACGCCGGCGCACCGCTCCCCGCTTCAGCTCCCTGACTCGGGGCTCCTCGGTAAACGTGACCTGATTCCTGTCACAGCCACCCTCCTTCAGAGCCCGGGGCGGAGGGAGGCCTCCCAATGGCTTCCCCCTCCACGCCCCGCTCCCCACTGGCCCCCGCTTCCCCCTCAGCCGCCGCCGGCGACCCACCGTGTGGAGGTGCCCTTCCTCACGTCGCACATCATGCACTTGAAGGCCTCGGCGCTGTTGCGGAAGGTGCAGACGCTGCAGTCCCAGTAGCCCTCGTCCGAGGAGGGTTTCGGCTGCCGCTTCGGCCTGCGGAGACACACGCGCGCCAGGGGCAACACCGGGCGCGACGCCCTCACGCCGCCGCCGGCGCCGCCACCCCCCCGGGGGCGCCCCGCTGGCCGCCATCGCCGCCGGCTCTCGCACCCAGCCACCACCGANCGGTTGATGTGTGAGTGGCCCAGTGGCCATTGTCCTACCAAGAAGCGGGGACGGGCCGCCCCGGAGGTACGGTGGCCTTCTGGTTGCTGCAATGCTGGGGAAGGCTGGGTGGGCTGAGTATCTGAGGGGTGGGAGGTAGCGCGGGGCTCGGCGGAGAGGAACTACTCCACGGCTCCGGGCCCGTTTCGGACGCCGCGGCCGAGATAAGGCCGCGGGTTGCCGGCGGCCCCGCTGGTCTCGCCGCGCAGCACTCAGCAGGCGCAGCCCGGGCGGTGGGAACCGGAGGCCAGCCGAGCGGCGAGGGCAGAGCCGCGGAAATGGCAGAGGGGCTGTCCCCGGCGGGGAAGCGTGAGGTAATGCTGGGCAAAACGGGCTGAGCAGGAGTACGGGTGATTTGAACTGGCTGGTCTGTCCAGCTCTCCCCTGGAAAACTGCACAGGATATTGATTGCAATAGCGCCTAGATTGCTTTGTTGTCCTTCCCACAGGAATTACTCCAGGCCGTGCCTTACAGTAAGAAAGAGGGAAATAAACTAAACACAGTGTTCTGCTCGGAAACCTTGGTCTACACCAGCCTGTTACCCAGAGGTGTCTGGAGAACACGTTGTGTATCGATACAAACCCAGCAAGAGAGTGGTGTTCCCCAAGTACCCCTGTGCTGTGCAGTGCTTTTGCACTTAAAAGCACAGAAGTACACCAAGGTTCACATGTGGCAAAGCAACATTAAACAAAGCCTTGATCTTTATTACCTGTGTTATCTAACTGCACAGGAGCCTCAGTTCACAGGCTAGGATGCCATTTTGCAAGATGCTGTACAAACAGAACAAAGAGCACATGTCCTAGGCTTGTAACAAAAGACAACAGCTAGACACAGGTAGATGGCAGAATGCAAGCAGACAGTGAGATGATACTGGTCAGCACTGTAGTGGTCAAAGCTATTTTGGTTGCATCGTCTTTGTCAAGAAATGATAAGATTTCCAAAACGAAATATGCCCATGGGAAGGCTTACCCAAGTGTGTGAAAAAGCATAACTGAAGATGTAGAAATCTTTGATACTTTAGCAACTGAACAGTGGAGGAACTTTCTGATTCTGAAGACAAAGTTGTCAGAAGTTCAACTAGAAATACTGGAGTACGACAAAGCAAAGGAAAAAGTAGGTGAAGTGCTTGATATCAGGAAGCAAGCAAAGACTTATTAGTTGGGGCATTTGCATTTGTGTAAATATACTTTTACAAGGTTCACATTTCTCTGTGTCTCTCTCTATCACTCCTCTACACCAGCAGTTGGAAGCCCATGTAGTATTTTCTACATATGGTTGGCCATTTATCCCAATTTCCTTCTGCATTCACATCCTGCTTCCAGGATTGTAATTTTCCCTGCCTTCTGGTTCTTTTCCATATTTGCCTTGCCTTTTCCTTTCTTCTTCTGTTGCAATTTCTTTCTCCTCACAGAGCAGAAGGCAAATGCTGAATAAAATGACTGCACCTCTGAGGCCAGGCCACACCAGGCACAGACAGCTGGCCTTGGATCAGTTGTATTTAGTTAGACATCTACATGAACTAGGTGCTCAGACCCAACCCCAGCAGGGAGAAACAAGCTCCTGCTGAAGGTGATTGCTCTGATGCTAAGACAGGCATACAATTTTCTCACCTATGGGGACCATTTCTCTCCATTAGCTATAAAAAGAGCTTTGCACCAGTAGTCCAGAACTGAACATCTAGCCTTTAAAATTACAGAATGATATGAGGTGACTCACCTGTGCTTGAACCTCACACTACATAGAAATCTCTAGACAGGAAGCAGTGATGAAACATGTCTCCTTGTGCCCTTTTCCGCAGTGTACCCTCTCTATAAATAAACATATTGTTTCCCCACTTGCAGAAAGCAATTATTTTGAAACAACCTCTTTCTCTTGACCTTGCCTCTGTCTCAGCCTACTTTTTCCCATACTGATTGTGAGCAACAAAACAGAACTTCCACTGATGGTTGTGAAATGCTGGGTTATGTTGTAATCCTGTGGGAACCATTCTTGGAGAGAACTGTTTCTAATCAGCAGGGGGAATTACAATTGCCAACCACAAATGTTATCCCTAACAGCCAAGTAATCTTTTCTGGTTGTTGCTTTCCAGACCTTCTGCTGCATGGACATCACCCAAACCACTGCACATAAAGATCACACTATTTTCCCAGGAGCACTGGCTCTGCTTCCCACTGAACTCCCAACTAATCCTTATTTGGGGAGCTGAAAGATGATTCAAAAGTTGAGGTGGATGGGTCGTGGTTCCTTTTGCATGGTGCCACCTCTGGGTCTCTGCAAGGATGAGTGTCATGCTGGAGTAACACTGAAGGGGAAAGAAGAAAGGCCATTTTCCTCAGACCGAGAGCACTAGTGAAAGCACTGAGCCATCCCATGTCGTCATCTCTGTAGCTGAAACAGTGGTGGAAAGCATCTTTTGGCAGCAATGCAGGAAAGCACTTGGAAGAGGTATGGGTAGTAGTCAAAGGCTTAATCATGATATTCAGGAGGACTTTGCTACAAACTGACCAAGATGAGAATTCCATTGGCAGACATTTTGATACCCATGTGAAGCCAGAAAACCTATCTGTCAAGTCCTAAATATTGATATGATTAGTTTGAATGACAAAGTTAGTGGCATCAGTATTAGCAGTCTTTAAAAAAAATGTTTCAGGGCAAGAAAGGGGAAGAATCTGAGCAAGGGCAGGAGTTGAACTTGATGATCCTTGTGGATCCCTTCCAGTTCAAAATACTGTTTCTGTAAATGAACCTTCATTTTGAATTCCCTTAGTTTTAACTTTTGATTTCATGTTATTCCAGAATAGTTATTTGCTCCCTATTTTAATTCAGCTGAGCTAAAGTAAACACATAGAATCACAGAATTGTCAGGGTTGGAAGGGACCTTCAAGCTCATCTAGTTCCAACCCCCCTGTCATGGGCAGGGACACGTGGCACTAGAGCAGCTTGCTCCCAGCCCCAGCCAGCCTGGCCTGCAACACTGCCAGGGCTGGGGCTGCCACCACCTCTCTGGGCAACCTGGCACAGTGGCTCAGCACCCTCATGGGGAACAACTTCCTCCTAACATCTAACCTAAACCTCCCCTCCTCAAGCTTGTGTCCATTCCCCTAGTCCTAATTCTACCTGACAAGTCCTTCCCTAGCCCTCTTGTAGCCCCTGCAGATCCTGGAAGGCCACAAGAAGGTCTCCTGGGAGCCTTCTCTTCTCCAGACTGAATAATCCAAGCTCACATCTTTGAGACAGAAGGGATGAGCAATAGATTTGTCTCTTTGTAGATCAGGCATTCACTCTCTAGCTGGTGTTTGGTCTCTTACTATCTTAAAATTGACTTTTTGATAGCATTGTGCTAGGGAAATGCTCCCAGTATGGTTATGATATTGACTATGTTATGCTGATAGCTTTGTGGAAGTTAAAGGTCTAATAATATTTTCAATAGCTTATGGTATAAATGTTCTGGCATTCCTGACTTCTCAGGTGAAAGTTTCTTTGTATTAAGGAGGATGTGAAAAGGGATGGTAGCAATTTCTAACTGCCATTTTTGTGTGAAAATTCTTGCTGCAGAGAAAATTAGTTGGTCCTGAAAAAAAAAGTTCATCTATGAGATTATTTAAGAATAGTCTGTGGCTGTGTAAATGCTTCTGTAGACTTGCTATTTAGTCAATACTTGAACCATTGTTGCTGACATCAAACCTGTGGCAACTGCTGCATTACCAGCATCTCAAGCAATCACCTCATCACTGCCTGAGTTTAACAAACCTCTCCATAAAGACAATTATCTTTCTATTGTAGATAAACCACCTTGTAATCCCTTTTTAGAAGAAGGAAAATTACAGATGTATAAAACTGCACTGGAACAAATACCATGTTATTCCAGCACAATGGATCTGTTTTGCTTGGGTTGCACTGGTATAATAAAATCAACACAATTAAATCAATTCATGGGAATTTGTCTGGTAAGGTTTTTTGACATGCTTGGTATAATGAGGCTTGAATCCTGTCTGTGTTTCTATATGCTACTTCACTGCAACAACAAAAAATAGGATTTCAGCACTTTTGAAAAGTGAAAGATAATTGCAGACCTTATAATAAAGACAGGAAAATTGGTGACAGGGAGAACTGCCTCTCCTTGTTAACCCAGCATGTGTTTGCTCAGCCTTGGGGTCAGCCCAAGCTATCAGTCACCTGGCAGCTCACAGTGTGTGGAGACAGAAGAGGGAAATTCAGCTTTAGAAAGGGCTAGGGTGGATTTGCTTGGGGTGCACTCAAGCCTACTGTCAGGGTCCCCAATAAAGACAGGAAATAGCACTGGTGCCAGTACTGACCCCTGAGGAATGCCACTCATCACTGGTCTCCATTCAGCCACTGAGCTGTTGAGTGCAAGCAGCCAGCCAGTTCCACAGAGTGGTCCATCCATGAAATCCATGTCTCTCCAATTTAGAGCCAAGGATGTCATGTGGAACAGTGTCAGATGCTTTGCACAAGCCCAGGTACATGACATTAGCTGCTCTTCCCTTATCCACTAATGCTGTAACACTGTCACAGAAGGCCACCAAATTTGTCAGGGACCATTTGGCCTTAGTGAAGCCATGCTGGGTGTCACCAATCACTCCCTTGTTTTCCATCCTTATTCATATTTCTTATTTTCCAGTTCAGCAGGGATGTGTTGTTGTGAACCTGGACTAACACAGTGGTAACTGAGTCCAGGAGTCTTTCTAGGGCCATACTTTGTGAGAATTCAGCTCCATATACATGACAGACTATTGTACACAGAACACTTGCAGGTTATAGTGCAGCAGCAATATCTAGTTGTCTGTGTAGGTGATCATTAGATCAAGAAAAATTCTATTTGTCCTCTACGAAATTATCAAACCACTGAATTTCAGATGCTTAGTAATTATCAAGTAATTATTTCAGTTACTACACACTCTCCAGGTCTGGACTCACTCAGCCTTTATCTTTGCAGACTTTGTAGTAAAGCTTTTCAGCTCTATAGTCTCTCTAAATCCTCTACTTTGTCACATGCAACTCCCACAGAATAGATTTTCCTACTTTTTCCATTCAACCTCTCTTGGAGGTAATGTGAGGTGTGAAGGATCACTGCTAGGGATATAAGAATATTCTCAATACTCATTAAGTATTTCTGATCCTTTTGCTGACATTCCCAAGCCTGGTAGTGCACATGAGAGTCTTTTAGGCTGAAGATGATAATTCATTTCAGATAAGTCACAAAAGATCATTAATAAATCATACCAATACTTAACTCTTCTATCATGCCTCTGACAGGAGAGCTGTGCTAACAACTGCCTGTGAACACCAGAGTGAAGTTATGTCAGGGGATGGTTTCAGACACTGGAAAGATGTTCACACAGTGTATGTCTGGACTTGAGAAGCCAGTGGGAGTTTCCCTCCTAACAAATGGTGCAAGATTGGCTTCTCCAGGGCAAATGGTTCAAAGTGGTAATGCTGGGGTCTTGCTTTGAGCCATCTATAAAGGGAACACAGGGAGATAAGGCTCACTAGCCTCTGTGAATTTGGAACTGGAAGTGGAGTAAAGCTGCCATTAGCAGCTATTTCAATTTGGGGCTAAATCTTGCCCTGGGTGAATTGAGGTAGTGTCCAGTATATCCTCTGCCAAGGGGGATTCATCTGGGCAAAGCCAGAGCCTCTATGAGGAGGAGGAAAGGGTGTGCATTGCAGAGGCTTCTTGAAACAGAAGCAATCTCTGTCTTCAGCTGCCAGTTCTTGCTGACTTCAGCACAAGGTCTGGCTGGTTACAGGGGTGAACACATACATACCTTGATTAGCAAGCCAAGCTCCTTCAGGGCTATAGGAGAGAAAAAAATAGCCCACTCAGTGCTGTCTGCTTAGGTCTGCTTCCTGATTCCATCATCTGCCTTTATCCCACCTACTTTGCTCCTGCTTTCCCTCTCTGCTATTTGTCATCTTCCTGGTTTGTTTTTTCCCCCTTTTCTTTCTTGTTATATGTTCCTTCATCCTCCTTCCTGTTTTCTTTTTGTCCTTGTCTTCACATCTGAGATCTACTTTTCTAGCTGCTCTTCTGTACTGCTCATTCTGCCTGCTCCATCCTCCAAGTTCCCTTTCTGTCAAGTCTCACTCTTCTTTTCCTTTTCACCTTCACTGATACTCTCTCTCCTTTAGGAGTTGTTTTAAAGCGTTACAATCTGACCAGAGGTTGAGTTTTCCTCATTTTGTGTTGTGCAGGTGGCAGGCTTCCAGTGGAAATAGTGCCAAAGGAAGAACAGCAGTCTAGAGGAGCTTTCACACTTTAGAGCAATATTGAAAGCATTCTGAATCTGATTAGGAGATGTAGCTGAAAGTCACAGAGCTTCCTGGTCCTACGCAGCATTTTTGTTAAAGCTGTCAAAGCAAAAAATGAACTAGTGGAACAAAAGCCCCTAAGCAAGTTGCAGCTTCAGTTCAGTGCTCCAATGGAGTGTCAGTCAGCACACAAACCCCTCGTGCTACAGCTGCCTTCACAAGTGCCAGAAGCCACCTTTGCATCAAAAGTGCCATTCAATTTTTCCCCCTGTATATCTCTTTTATACATTCCTCCAGATTTACTTTGAGATCAGAATTTGACTTACAGGCATTATCTCTGACAAATGAAGGGGAAAGTGCGGCACTGTAGCATCAGGAGGAAGAAGAGGATATTGCAGATGTACTGCTTTTTTACAGATATAATAGGAGTAGTGAATGAGCCAACCAACCTTCTGTCAGGAAAAAACATACAAAGATGATGACTCCTTAAGAAGAATGCTTCATCTGTGTATAATAAAAAGCATATTTCACTTCTCATAGCTATATATACTCACACACAGACATGGGTACAAAAATATTCAGCACAGTTGCAAATTTCTCTTAAAAGCTATTCAATATCAGGTCATTACATTTTCATCATTAAATACTCTGAGGTAAGAGATCTCCAGGAGAAACCTTTCAAGTCCTCTTTTCCCAGTTCCCACACTATTCTATGTAAGGAGAAGAAAGATGGATTTAATAAAGGTGCAGCATGCAGGAGTGCTGGTGACAGATACCTTTTTTTTCTTTTGGCTTGAAATCACTGCCTTTGTCTCAGTTTGGCAAAAGATGATATCCTTCTTGACATAATTCATGTCAGGATCTTCTGCCTCCAGCCCCAGTGTTACACCTTTCATTTTTCCTTTTTCCCCTCCTCCTTTTAATTGAATTCATATAAAATAGAGCATCTAAACAGGAAAAAAATGAACTAAAAAAGCAGAGGGATCACATCCAGCTAACAGAACACAGCACTGGGTGGGTTCAGAATCAAGGCAGCCTCTCCCCTGAGGAGAAGACAATTTCCTTGCCACTGTGCTAAGGTTATTGCAATGCCAGCATTCCTAAATAACTACACACTGTGTCTTAACACCCTTTTGTCTCTTTCTCCATCCTTTTGACTGGAACTGTAGTGCTGCCAAGTGTAGGGCTGGCCTGTGTAGATACTCAATATTTGGTAGGAGCTTTTTACAGAGCTGCTTTTTCAAAATAAAGGGAGAGAAATGAGAGAGTAATGAAGTTCTTTAATTAATGTGGAGTGTACCCTCAGGCTTTGCCTGTAGGTTCAGAGCACTGTCTGTAGCAAGCCCATTGCACTGACAGGTGGTCTGGGGCTGGGAGAAGCAGAAAGCTCCCAGAGGAACCTGTCAGTTGCCACAGATCCTGTTAGGTAATTGCTCAAGTAGAAGATTCTCCAAATGGTTCAGGATTCCAGAAGAGCTGTTCAAATAAAAGACTTCTCTAAGCTTGCAGCCCAGCTATTTCGAACCTGGATTAAACCTTAAACAAAAACACTGGGGCAAAAAAATATATTGCAATCATCAAGATGATCATCCCAGATCACCATCAGTGGGAGCTGAGCATTGAGGTCAGACTTCTTTAGGCAGCAGCTGCACTGCACAGTCTGCCTGGTGCTGTCTAGCCTGCAAATGATCAGGGAGGCTGCATGGCTAATGCTGCAAAGGCACACACCACAGATGCAAGAGCTCTGCTCTCAAGCTAAACTGCTGCTCTCTGGCTGCTCAAAAGGAAATGTAGTTACACAAAAGGGAGTTTGAAAGATGACAAATTTTGCTACTTAATTCTGCGCTGGAGTGGTCATCATCTGTAGCCATTACATACATTTGAGTAACCCTCAGAATGCTCTCAGAGTCTTACAAAGAAATCTTCAAAGCAAGCCTGGGATCAAGGCAGTGTGAGCACAAGCTCTAAGGCAGCTTTACGTGACAGCTTCTGGTTTATGCTTTCAAACAGACCCACAGAGCTCTGCCTCACTTGGTTAGTTACCACTTGCAAAATACAGAAGGACATGCACTGCCTTAATAGACCTCTCCCAGAAGAATGAGATCTTTATATATACTCCATTAAATTGGATGGTTTGGAGAAGAATTACATTTTCCTGAAGACTGGTTTTATGAAAAGACTATTTAGAAGCTTCTGCTTTTACTTAATTGCAAATTCTGTATCATTTTAGACGGCTTTAATGTCCAAATTTGTCTTAAGTCTATTTAACTACTGTCATTTTCATATAAACATTGATAAATATTGCTAAGAATGAAGGGCTGGATGTCTTTTTCATGCTACCAGTAAACATACAGTAAAGGCTTTATCATTTTCGTTATTCTTGGGGAAGTACTTAAGCAGATGAAGTAATTAATAATGTGAGTTACCAGCTTATATAGTGACAACAGAATATTTGTTAGCTGCACATGTAAGAAGATTTCAAATAAATTCAGTAGTTTTAGCTGTAGTTCAATTCTTTGAAAGGAAAAAAAAATTCCTAAAATTGGATTTACTTGTTGGGGGGAAAAAAGCTATTTCAAAGTTAGGAAGGGAGACAAGTAGCAGAAACTCTTTAGCTGTGTCACTCATTAACATGCAGTAAAATGAGCTAGCTACTCTGCTTGCCTTAACCATCTTCTATGCAAGCTATTTGACCTGTACACTTAACTCCAGAGAAGAATCCTGATAACTAGAAGATAAAAAGCTGTATAGTAGACACAGGAAAAAGGCACCTCAACCAGACAGTGGCAGGAAATGATTGATTGACTTTGGGTTCATTTGGTAACCTTAGGAGGTCAAATACAAGAGAGGTCACAGAGCTTCAAAGTCTAATAAGTGCAGGTATTGGAAGAGCTGTGGTCTGTCTACTTAGGAATCTGCCTGGGATACTAGCCAGAAGAGCACTGCAATAGCACCTGACAGAGAAAATTAAAGCATGAATCATAATCTCTCTGGTCTGCCAAACTGAGCTTTTCTTCAAGTTGTAGCTGTAAGAAAGAGAACATTTTATCATTTGATGGCATGTCCAAAAGTTAACTAACCCTTAATTACAAACAGTGTTGTGGGAAGGTCATGTATTTGCACTGAGGTACAAATGTGGGTCTCTGTGATGAGAATTGAGTGAATTGAGTTGAAAATCATAATGCAACATTCTCCTGCTTAAATGTAAATGAACTAGCAGCTGGACATTTGCCAGGATAAGAGATCATTCTGACAGAGCAGAACACTCAAGTCTATCGAGTGAGCTCGCTGGATTAGTCTAAAAGAATAAAGGGTAGCATAACACTCTTACAAGGCAGGGAAAATGTGGAATGCTTCAAAAAAAAACAAGCATTCCAAATAGTGCTGATAAGAAATGATTTCAATGGAATTTGGAATATGGAATTCTTGATATTTGAAACCTTTTTCTTAGGCAGGCAGACTAGATCTGGAATAAAGCCCATTATAGACTAGGAGGATATTATTTTCATTAATGCTAGCATTATTGATAGGCTAATCTTCCAAAACAAATCTACTTAATCTATAATCTTTGAAGCTATAGGATTGGTGAGTTCCCCAGTAAATATAATCCTTCCCATTTTTCATTTTAGACACTGTAGCAATCAAAGGATGATATCACTTCAAAGAGTAATATGACATAGTTTGAAGTTCAATTTATCATGCTGGTAACAGACCAACCACTGGGATTTTTTAGTAGGCTTGATGGGAGAAGGGATGGGCAGACAGAAATCTTCAATCATCAGATTCCCTTGCTACACATGACTAATTGGTTGTCTGAATATAGGGTTAGGTAAACAGTTTATAAACTGACAGCAAACTGCTTGCTTTATAAACAGCAATAAAAAAGACCAATATCATCTAAGAGTTCTTCTCTCTGTGCTTAGATATACAGCAGATTTGCATCTCTTAACAACCCTTGTAATCCATAGATCAAAGAATAAAATAGTATAGCAATAAGACACCATTCCATTTATAATTCAAAGCATTCTTACATTTGAGAGATCAACTTGCAGAAGTAAAATAGCAAGAATATGTATTTACTTCTAGTCTCTTAGGTAGTATCCATGCAGGACCTGACATTCAGTTCACCAGTTGCAGGGATGACCCAAGCTGTGAAAAAGGGAGCTCAATTTTGATGCAAGTAGCCAACTAGATGCAGTTCTTATCTCTTCTAGGAGTACTTTCAGTTCAGTTAGTGATACACATTCTCAGTATCAACCCCAACTTAACACTGATCTTTGGCCAAGGATTTCCTTACAACATTTTTACATACAAAAATTAAACAACAAAACTCAGGAAGAAACCCAATGAGAAGCCAGAAGAACAGTAGCATAATATCTGCCATAAACCATAGATAGCTAGGAGGAATTTTGGCTCAGCTGAAAGCATTCTCTGAAGTTTTGAGACAGATCCATCAGCAGGCACTGCTTGCTTTGTGCTGGTACATGGCCAGGCAAAGCAAACAAAACACAATCATAAGCTTGGCCAGGTCTTGGCATTACTGAGGGAGCTACCACCACCCAAAAAGACCTTCTAAGCCTGATCATTAATTGACTGGCAGAGATCCTTCACAAGGGTGGCATTGGGGACTGGGTGCTAATTGTGCTCTCTGCCAGGGAAGCTAGTAACAGATGAGGCTGGTGTCCCCCACTGATTTTGCCCAATTAAACTCAATCATGCAAATCAGTGAGTGTGGAAGGATGACACTTGGCTTTGTTATCTCCAGGGTTATATACATCAAGGTATAGATCTGCACCTGCTTATGGCTATAGCAGCTTCTCTACCAGTCATTAATAACACACATTCTCCAGCTGAAGCTTACATGGGAGATTTCAGGAGCCCTAACTTCAGGGAAGTTTGAATGCTTCTATGTCTTCTCATTATTGCACAGAGATCATAGAATCATAGAATGGCCAGGTTGGAAGGGACCCTAAACCTCCCCACACTGAGCAGGGATGCCAATGACTAGCCCAGGTCACCCAGGGCTGCATCCAGCCTGGCCTTGAACTGCGAGGGATGGGGCATCCACAACCTCTCTGGGCAACCTGTGCCAGTGCCTAACCACTCTCCAGGTAAAGAACTTCCTCATAATCTC
>VWZO01021261.1:48721-145098 GCA_013396975.1 Bucco capensis
CCATCGAACAGTCCACTCATCAAATCCACATCTCTCCAGTTTGGAGATGAGGATGTCATGAGGAACCGTATCGAAGGCCTTACAAAAGTCCAAGTGGGATAAAATGATAAATGATGTGGGATAAAAGACTGGCAACTGGCAAACTTCTAGTTTCTAGAGTGACTGAGGGGTTTTGTTTTAATTTTTTAGTTAAAAATGAATGGAGACGTGTTTTTTTTCCCCCTGCAAATTGTCAAAAAAAGTGTTGTACCCAAAGCATAGGTGACACATCCTATGAAATGCCTATCCTGGGTGATGCATCCTACAATCCATCTGAAAGGATCTTGAACCTTTGATGTGTACAAAGCAAAAAAGTTTTGAGTATAGAACCAGTCGCTCAGATCTCTATATGAGAAGTCACATACCACAACAGTACTCTATGTTCCTTATAGTACATTAAAACTCTGGAAATGCAACCAAAAGGGGAAAAAAAAATCCCCTATGGCAATGATATTACAGGTTATATAAGCTTCCTTTGATGTTCAGAAGGTGCAGAAAGGGTTGGTGTAGTAGGCATAGTCAGGATGATCTCTCACAGCATGCTGCTGCTGCTTCAGTTTGAAGCTCCTCAGTGAAGAGCTTGGGAAGAATTATTTCTGGCCAGTCCAATCATGCCTTAGATGTGCTGATGAATGGTGCTGCTATACAAAACCTCCAAGTTCAGAAGCAACCTTGAAATGTCTCTTGCCAGTGTTATCAAAGATTGGAAGTATTGTAAAGCTAATGTTACCCCTAGAAAGATGAACAGCAGGAATGTCACTGAGTATGAGTGTGCTGCAGCCAGTGGGAAAGCCAGGCAGTTACAAAGAAACAGACACTTCCAGAAGATGGGCTAAGTGATTTTTTTTCCCCCTTTATTATCTGCTGTTTTATTTCATTTTTAATTGGTGAGGAAGAGGGGTCATATGCTGATACCAGGAGCCTTCCAAAAGTCAAGAAATGTCAAGGAAGGCAGCGTAGTTTTTTTTATTTTCTTGGAAAAGCTATCATCTACTGAGTTGATTTATTGGATACACATTTAATATAAGAAGCAACTGAAGATCATCCAGAGGGTAACAAAGTATGTAATACCTGGGGTGGGTTTTTTTTCCTATGTGACTACACAGTCACTTTGTTTTTGAAATACAGATAGGAAGAGTCAGAACATGTATAAAAACTAGTGAGACAACAGGGTTTTTTCAGCTGTATTGGGATTACCTGCATTGCTGTATTGGAGAAAAGCCCATTCTTCAGCTGGAAAGCCCAGATACATGACTCCAGGCTACCAGTAACCTCTGCAAAGGTTTGCATTGAGGTCTCCATGGAAAGACTATGTTTTCATTAAAACGTACTGCTACTATCTTTTGATGTGTCCAGTAAGTTGCATTTGTAGCCTCATGGTGCTTTCAGCCAAATGAGCTGTTAGAGAAGTTCTTAGAGCTTTTCTCTAACACTTAAATCCCCAGAATCATGGCTATATTCTCCTTCATTCCAGCCTGCTTCCTGCTTAACTAGCAGCTGAGCACTGGAGCTTAGTATTCAATCCTACTCCTGTGTCCCAGCTGAGGAACCTTCTTTTGATAGCTAACAGGGTCGAATTTACTGCCTGAATTGATTCACAGACTTTATTCCAAGCTAGCATTATGTGTTTGCACTCAAATAGAGAGTGGGCACAAGTGCTTTCTTGTTTAAACCTGCTTTTAAGTTGTTTACATGTGTTTCTTACTCAACCCTGGACTCAGATTTTGAGTTCTTGTTTGTCACTGTAAATCTTCAGTGCTTCTGCTGAAATACAAGCATTCACTCTGGATTTTGAAGAGGTTGAAATGGATGCAGACTTTTCAATCTTGTTTGGGTTTGGGTTTTTTTTCCTTCCCTTTGTTTTCTACCTGGGCAAGAAAATAAGCAGATGGAATCTCAAGTCTTTAGAGAACAACTGCAGGGAAGAAGCTAGAGGACAATTTGTAATTTATTGCTGCACTGCTGAGTCTGAAGTAATTGTGCCCACTTAAAGCAGGCTGAGGAGGCTGGGTGAAAGCACACATTACATGGGAATCTTACTGGAAAAAAGTGCAATGTCAAACTGGCTGCTTCCCACAAAAATTGCTGATCTGGAAAGAACAGAAAAAGTGTTATTTTTCTAGATGATAGTAAACTAGATATGGATTGGCTTATACTAAAAATAAATACCTGTACAGCTTTTCTGGTTAGAAACCTGTGCTAATGGGTGTGCATACAACATTAAGAATGATTTGTTTATTGCCAGCTAAAGTATTCTGACATAATTATGGCACTCCATGGTCTTCTTTAATGGATAGTGTTAATTTTGGAGCATATCTGGGTTTGCAGAAATTATTCAGTGTATTAATAGGTGCCAGCTGTGAGATAAGCCCCTGACAGCTTCTTCAAAACCCTGTTGTTCTTTCACACTGACTTCATCTAAAGCTAATCATTGCAGGCTCTTGCATTTGCTGCTGAAAGCTAACAAGAAAACCACCACTTCACTTTACTGTTGTAAATATTTAACTGAAGGAAGTCTAAAATATTCTCCAGCTTGCTTTTGTTCTATGCTGGAAGAAATAATCATTCTTAAACAATCCTTCTTTTCTGCTACATTTGTTCAAGGAAAAAAAAATAGCATAGAATGTCTTTTACTGATCCTGCAGCTTCGGGGGGGATTTCTGCTGGGTTTTTTTTTCACATGTAAAATCACCTGATGAAAAATTTCACTGCAAGGACTTCTGAAGAGCAAAAGGTGACTGAGCTTGCAGTTTCACCATCACTTTATACAAGGTAATTGTAGGCTAGTCCCTAAAAGAGCACTCCCTTTCTCTGCCCAGGGGTGTCTGTCCCTGCCTCCTCCCTGCCTTGACTGCCCTAGGGACAGAGCAGGGTATGGGGAGCTGGATCTGCTTGCCAGGCTGACTGTTGTTTTCTCTGCTGGGTTTTCTGCAGAGTTCATTTTCTCTGCTCTGATCTGTGAGCTAGTCCAGCTCAGCCCACAGCTGTTTGATTGGAAGCAGCAGGAGCTTGTAACCAGAGGCAAGGAGAGAGCTGGCCCATTCTCTCTGGGCTGCAGTGAGTCAAGCTTCATTGCACACATCACAAGTCAGCAAGATAAAAATAGGTAACCTGAGCAATAAGACAGCAGTGAAAATCAAATTTTCTCATGTTCAAAAAGGACATGAATCTGAACTCTAATCAAAAGACAGAAAAGCCTCCAAACAGGCAACGCAACTTGGAAGCAAAAAGCTCTTTGTAGATCATCACTAATTTAACAGCAGACATGTAAGTGGTGTTTCAGAGATACAGGACACGATTCCTGGCACTTACAGTCTAAACATCCATTGCAGGACAGAGGCACAGAGACCAGCCCACATCAAGGACTTGCAGTCCTGAAAGATCAGGTCCTATATTAAATAATTGAACATGACAGTGGGAGAAGTGACCCAGACAGTGACTAAACATATGTACATTAACTTACAAGAATAAAAACGACTATTTCACAGCTTGCTGACTTGAGAAGCTAAGGCCTTGCTTTCCTAGGGTTAATCCTGGCCATGTGGCCCCCACCTTTCCCCATTTTCTTGCCTCTGGCACTGTCTGACCCATCAATGAGTCAGGTCAGCTCAATAAACTAGCTTTCTGCCAGCTCAGCCAGTGGCTCCAGCAGCTGTGGGGCCATGTGAGCAGTAACAAGAAAGCAGAAAGATTGGCAAGGTGGAAACCACCCTTCTGGAGGCAGCCAGGCATCTTGGCTATGATGGGAAACCCCCATCCCCAACACTTCTCCAAAGCACTAATTATTTGTATTTGGTTTATAGCAACAGTGACAGCAAACCTATGGCTGGTTATTTTTTACTTTCAAAAACCATAGACTCACAGGGTAATTCAGGTTGGAAGGGCTCTCAGGAGGTCTCTAGCCCAATGTCCTGCTTAAAGCAGGGTCAGCTTTGCAGCCACACTGTGTTGCTCAGGGCTTTGTCCTTTCTTGCCTTGAAAAAATCATTCTCTTTCTTTTACAAGTTGTACAGTTTATATAAAGTTTGTGATATTTTCCAGGGGAAATGCCTCACCTCTATCACAAGAATTTCTAATGTAGCTCTAGGAGAGAACAGCCTGTGATATTTTCTGGGGGAAATGGCTCTCCTCTACCATCAGAACATCTAATATAGCTTTATCAGAGAACAAAAGCATAGAAAACGACCACTGTGCTCCTGTTTGGGCTGCTCAGGTGCAGGCAGAAGAACACTCTGCAAATCCTCTGTGCAAACAGTGCTCTGGCACACTCATAGGCTTCTCTGTCAGGAGGCAGCAGGACACACATAATGTGGTTGTTTCTTCTGCTTTGAAAAGAACTTGCTGTTAAAAAGAAGTGAGGAAGCTCCTTAAGAAGAAGATTATGTGGGTAACAAAGTCAGCTACCCAAAAGCTGGAAGCTGCCAGCTAACTATATGACCTTGACTTCATTCCCTGCACTAAGTGCATTGTGCAGTATCAGCACGTCCTGTTCCTCCATGGGATCTCTGCCTCCTTCAGTGCAGAATACAGATGAAAAAGGAGAAGTAAGGGGATCTTAAACTTGCCACTTTCTAACATTCAAAAGCTTCACCTTGGACCTTATCTCCCAATTAATATTCCTCTAATGTAGAGGGTTCCATGCCCTATGCATGATGTCTGTAGGCACACCTGTATCTACTCTGGACCAGGTTCTCACCTGAAAGAAAAGGCAAAATGCCTTGGAAAAGACTGAAAAATCAAGTGATATATGATGAGATTTGATTTTATCTCCTTTTGCATTGCAGGTTGACTTTGTCCTTACAAGGTTATGCTGAACAATTTATATGGGAAAGAGGAAATCAGTTTATCATAGCAAATGTAAACCAAATATGACCAAGTTTGGACCATTTTCTGGTGAGACTCTTTTCTTACATGGAGAGAAAATCCAGACCAAATAACCACTAATTGTCCCAAAGGTGAACAGACAAGAGAATGGCCTAAGGCTTCTAAGAGGCAGACCCCTTGCATTTCAGAAGCAGCACTGAGGAAGCTGAGATGAGGCAGAAAGCTGAAAGAAGAGCTCATGTGGCACTATTTTTATTGCTGTTTTCAGATAAAATGTCTTGTCCTCCTGTGCTTCTTGTGAAAGGCCAAGAAACCTGGAGAATAGGATTCAAGGTGGGAAATCTCTGCCCTCTATTAAGAAAATAGAGGAATTACATTGGCAGCAACACACACTGGATGACAAAGTACAGTGGGAAGGTGAACAGGAGGTTTCCTACTGACTTGCTGGGATCAAGATTTACACCACAGTTAAATATAATAAATGTCTATACAATGAAAGAGCAAAATGGTGTTTTTTCTGCTTTTAATCAGAAAAAAAACAACACACACAAAAAGAAACACTGTAAAATAGGCAAATCCTTCTGAAATAAATAAGATGTCTTTTAAGATACTATTTTGATTCAGATCAAGTGTTTGTTAATTAAGAGCATTAACTGGGGACACAGTCATCCTAACTGGCATATGCATTCATCCATGGATGTAGCCTGGAGAGGTGCTGATCAATTATTCAGCAAGGCATTTTCTGCTGCCTCCACCTTTCATTGCACATCATCTGCCAGACTGTGATCAGCAGCACATAGCTGAAGAGCAGCAAATGAGAAAACAATATTTCTTGGTTGAAGCTAAGTGAGCTTTTCATTTCCTCAGTGAAAACTCTCCTCAGGCTCCCGAGGTTATGGAAGATGCATGAGCCTGGCTCTTTCTGCTCTCCCCCCCAAAAAAAAGGGCTGAGATGGTGGTTTCCCATTCTCCAAGTATCCCTTATGCTTTAGCTTTCAACCCCCTCAGAATAATGCCTCTTCCAGCACATTTATTGTCACCCCTCCTCCCCCAGATCTTTGCTGTTGGTCCAGCAGCATATTGCTAGAGAAGAGTTCTCTCTGTATGCTTTTCTAGTTTTGAAGATGCTTAAGACTGCAGTTGGAATCATTGCTCTGGAGAAAGCTGATGGAGGTAGAGAGGTCAGTGCCTCACTCACTCATCAGTTTCTTCCCCATGCTCCCCCATCTACCTCCAGCTCAGTTCTCTTGAGTCAGCCCAAAGAAACCTATGCCACCAAAACCCTGTTCATTTTCTGTTGGATCAGGAGAGCTGATTCACCCTGAGGTTGCATAATCCTTTGATGTGATGCAAGGAAAAGAACAGACACATGTGGGAGTGGGGACATGAAAGACTTCCTTTGGTGGCAGCCCACAGTTGGACCAGATGAAATGCAGCATGAAGCACTCTCAAGAGATGGACATGGTGACCACTATCTCTCTACTGGGGAAAGTAAGGCAACATTATAAAGTGACATTGGATTGTTTAGTTTGGCTTTCCCCTCCCTGGAGCTGAAGTAACAGTCTGTGCACTTCAGAAATGAGAGACATGTAAAAATTCCTTCAAACTGTTGATTTTCTTAAACTATCACTAACACATGTGTGGATGAATCCATGCAGAACTCTTTCCATCCTCACTCTCTCACTTCCTAAGTTATTTATACTTCACACCCTTGCCTTTTAGCACTAGGTAGGCTCCACTTATTTTTTCTTGTGTGTAACAAATAGCCTTTTTTTGCCTCATAACCAGAAAAACATCCCAGAGGCCATTATAAAACAATCAAGATCGTTAATCCTTTTCTTCTCCTGTGGGAGCTGCTTTGTGTTTCTGTTGCTCCAGGGCATCCATCTCTCAGAAGTGCATATTCAGCATTTTCCCTCTTGTATTTCTTGTTGTCATGGGGAATGTCAGGTATGGAGTAGGATAGGTGGGTGAAATTGCAGCATCTTTTCATCTCTCCTAGGAGGTTAGGGATAAGAGCAACATGACTTGAGAGGCAGCATTGCAGTTGATCTTCCTCTGGGCAGTTATTGTATCTGCATTGTCTGGGTGCATTTGCTTAGCATCTTGAAAAGGTCTGGCTGCTTCTAAACTGAGGTCAGTATTTGGAAAAGAAAATCTTTTCTACTGTGAAATGAAAAGGAGCTGGTAGTTCTGGAAGGAGCTTGGTAGCTCTGTAAGAAGTAAACCCTGCAGTTCTTAGTTCAGACCTAAACCTAAATAATCAAACTTGTAAGGTAACTAAACTATCTTGGTCACAAAGGCTTCAGGATGCCTAGTTTGCACTAGGCAAAATGTGACCAAGAGAAGTCTTGAGGAAAGATATGGGAGGTCCAGTAAAACCCTGGAGAGTGAAGAAAATAGGTGATCTGCCATAAGCCCCATCAGCTAACACTTAAGCCCTTTGGGGAACACTTCACCTTCTGGAGGGACTTCCTACCTGATCAGTATTTTGTATTTTGTGCTTTGCCAGGCCATGACCCACAGCCCTTCAGGCCACAGTGCTGTCCCCATCTGCCCACCTCACTGCTCCCCAAACCCCTGTTTGCTTCCCTTTCCTCTCTCTTCTACAACAAAGTGCAAAGCACTGTTCTGAAAGGGAGCTATTAAATAAAGAAAAGCCTCCTCCCAAGCAGGAAACTGTGTGTCATCGAGCTTCTCACTTCTGTCAGGGAAGAGAGGAGTGAAGGAGAGGTGATAATGACAGGGGCTGCCTCCAGGGAGGGAGGTGGAGACAGTGGAGGGGATGGAGAGCTCAGATTGTGGCAAAGGGAGAAAAGGAATAGCCAGCATAGTCAAATGAATACAGTGGAAATTGCTAAAGGTCAAGCAAAAGAAGAATTTAGTACAAGTGAAAGAAAGCAAAACCACTGAAACCTTCAGAGCTAGAAAAATGAGGAAAAAGTATGAAAACATTCTCATCCAAATTCCTAAACCAGGCACATGTTAGCACACTCAGAGAGGGGAAAAAAAACCCCAGGGAGGCTTTGCTCTTGTCTGCCTCTTTACTGTAGCCAGCAGTGTGCCCACGTTCCCATGCAACGTGACTGCAATTACAAGCTGGGAGCCAGCAAAGCAGGACCTGGCAATTTTCATCTTATTGCCCTGCAAACATCCAGGGAAAGCTGCAAAACTGTTAAAGCATCCCCTCTCCTCAGCTAACTGCATTGTTCTTTAGCACCACGATTCTAGACATAATGAGAGTGGCTGCCTTTCCAGTGAGGAGGGCTTGATAGTATCACACAATTAGATAAGAAGCATAATGAACATGACCAACACCTCACTCAGCTTTACTGTCTCTTGGTGTCTAATGGAAATTACTTGCCTCCTCTTTAAACAGTGATCTCACACAAGGCTCTCTTTTGAATTACTAACAAGCATTGAAGTGGAAGAACACAGTTAAAGTGCTCTTCTTTTTCAGTTTTGTCCCTTATTTGTGCCCAAGAGCCTGTTTCTCATTCTTTCCCCCCACATGCTGATAAACTCCATGATAATAGACTTGAGGGGGTTGAACTCAAATGAGCCCTGAAAATTTGTATCTCAGCTTTAGCATTTACTACATTGGCAATGGATGTCTCCCTCTACCACTTCAGCACAGAATCACAGAATGTTAGGGGTTGGAAGGGCCCTAGAAAGATCATCTAGTGCAACCCCCCTGCCAGAACAGGATCACCTAGAGCAGCTCACACAGCAATGTGTCCAGGCAGCTCTGCAATGGCTCCAGACAAGGAGACTCCACAGCCTCCTGGCAGCCTGGTCCAGTGCTCTGGCACCTGCACTGGAAAGAAGTTTCTCCTCAGGTTAATACTGAACCTCCTGTGGTCCAACTTGCTCCCATTCCCTCTTGTCCTAACATTAGATGCCATTGAGAAAAGCCTGGCTCTCTGCTCCCGACACTAGCCCTTAACATTACCAGCACAGCACCAGCCTCCTGCTGGAAAGGAGTATAACCCAGGCACAGAAAGGATTGTCCTCAATCTAAGAACACTGAAGTATTGTATAAATGGGGTATTTGACCTTGCTAGTGATGGGAGGTTATTGATAGTTAGAAGAACATCACAGCTGGTGGCATAATGGAGCTTGCTGGGGGCTGTGGGAATAGAGTCTATGGCCCCAGGCTTCAACATAGCCTTCAAAGACAGAGGACAATTAGTAGCTTTGAAAATCTTACAGCTTGCCTCTATTAGAGAGTTTTATTTTGCTAAAGAACAGAAGACAGACAACCAACAAAAACCAAAATGCAAACCCCAAAACAAACAGGTCCCCTCCTCAAAACAAAACAAAAAGAAACACTCTCCCTAGCTTTAAAGGATGTTTTTCTGAAATATTCAAGTGCCAGTGAACCAAACATTACCTGACCTACCATTCTCTGGAAAGAGACACAGGATCTACTGCAAGCTTAGCTCAGCCAGATGTGTGAAACCAGATTTTAGGGGAGTTTAGTCTCATTTTTATCTGGAGAGGTTTTATTACAATATTCTGCCTTGGAGATGTGCTTAATTACTGCTCATCTTGCTGCTGTCCCCACAGGGCAAAGAGCCCTGAGCCTTGAGCACAGGTCAGTTTGGCTGGTGGAATCATTGTGATGAGCAGAGGGCAGAAGAACCATGGGGAGAAGCAAGGGCTGAGCAGAAGGTGCTCACAGAGGTCATGGGAGGTAACTGATTAGCTCAGGCAAAGGAAGAGCTATTCTTAAGCCCATTCAATATTCTGCAGGATCAGATGAAAAGCCAAGACAGCTGTTGTCCTACGTGAGGCAAGTTATTCCCAAGTTGTAGAAGCATTTTTTTCCCCTCCACCACCCAAGGTTCTAAACAGAGTATTGAAACCCACTCAGAGCATCTCATCAGTTTGTCTGTGAACTACTGAGAGCAGTTTTCCCCAACCATTTCACTCAGGTTATAGTGATAGCATTCAGAGCATGTTGTTACTATGTCAACATATCCCAAATCTTAATGAAGCCAAGCTCAAAATGATGATATCTGCCACCCCTCTTCTCCATGTCAACTCTGTACCCTTGTACAGAAAGACATCAGACTGATCACAGTCCATATTGATGACATAGTTATGGGATGAGGTTCAACAAGGCCAAGTGTTGGGGCCTGCACTTGGGTCAGAACAATCCCAATCCACTGCAGGCTTGGGGCAGAGTGGCTGGAAAACTGCCCAGGGGAAAAGGACCTGAGGGTGTTGGTCAAAAGCAGCTGAACATGAGCCAGCAGTGTGCCCAGGTAGCCAAGAAGGCCAACAGCATCCTGGCTTGGAACAGAAATAGAGTGGCCAGCAGGCCCATCAAAATACAAAATACATCATTTAAAAGCAGTTATCAATGAATAATGCACTGATCACTCAGACTGGAGGCATGTAGGATGCTTATACTTGAGTATTCTCCAGAGGAATATGTCTAGACATTTGAGATACAGTTTATTGGCCTCTCTCATCAGCTGAAGCTAAGTATGATACATCTGTCATCAAACACGGCAGCAAACATTAGCCTGTGTGATTCATTGCTGGTTTTGCTGTAATTCAGTTAATGATGGCCATATATATTTTAATCATCTCAGTGAAGTCCATTTAACTCATTCATATTATGGCAAAGAACTGTAACAATTAAATTGCAAGAAGAAGGAGAAACAGAGATGGCAGAGGAAAAAAGTTCCAGGCAGCAAATTTTGGAGTTAATTTCTTCTTCCTCATTCATTATTAATACAAGTAATTTTAGAACAAAACATAGGATGAGCTTTTATTCTTAGTTGCTCACTTCAGCTTTCTAGGATTGTGTCCATTTTTAAACCTTTCCTATTTTTCTGGTTAATTACAAATGCAAGAAATAGATGGGCTACATGTGGCAGAAGATAACTGAACCTCTCACATTACTAGCAGTTTGCTGAAGGAAGAAGAACCTGAAGGAGTAAAGTCTCCTTCAGTTGGAAATCAATGCCTTTATTTAGATATTAAGTTTAGTCAATGATAATAAAAGTGGAAAATCAATTGGCTAGAAGAGCCAAATGAATGGCAGAGATGGAAAGCAATGTGGTGGGGGTTTTCTTGGTAAGAAAGCATCTTGAAGGTCAAGTATAGTTACAGTGAGGCAGCCTGAAGCTGGTCTACAGACTGGTATCAACACACAAAAACCCACAGAAGAGAAATCTCTCCATCTGAGAGCCAGAGATCTAGGGAGGAAACCTTCATCATAGGCAGAAGAACAAACAGCAAGTTCTGAATGAGGAAGAAACCCTCAGCATAAATCATAGTGAATAGAGATAGAAGGACTCTGTCACCCAGACAGCTGGAAAAACTGAAGAGAGCTCTGAACAACAACAATCCCAAGGGGGATGGAGGGACAGGAGAGCAAGGAAGTGAGCTGAAGAGACACTGATTTTCAGAAGCATCATCATTTATCTAAATAACTTAGAAGTTACTCATTGCTGAAGAGCTCTTCAACAGTAACCAGTGACACAAAGGACAGATTAGGAAGTCAGCTGTGGCTTTCATTTATCAATAAAAAGCTGAGCTGCATCCTCATTTGCCACACTGCTGTCAAGTTCAGCACCTGAGAACATCAGGTAACTGACTTCAGAACTCAATGTGAAAACCAAACCTTCAATGCAATATGCAAAAGCACTCATGTCCTAGAAAAGCTTTCTGTAAATAGAGAATTAATGGTACAGATGATGGTGAGTGTTGGTTTTTAGCTGACCTTTTTTCCTCCCTTTTGCCCCTTGTTCTGATATTGCCTCTTATTCTGATTACTGCTGGTCTCTGCTTATTCTCAGTCTCACCTGCCAAGGTGTTTTTTTCCCCACTTTTAAAGCTCTCCTTCTTTTCCTCCTAAGCCTAATACATCCACTTCATTTCCACAAAGCCACTGTGCTGTCTGCATTCAAGCCTCTTATATCAGAATCTATTTAAATATAACACCAATGTAAGAAATAGTTTACAATAAAGAGTTCTACTAACAGAGAGGTGTCATTGTTCCCCAGGAGAAACCAGTTAAAGCATGAAGATGAAGATGTAGCAAGTCCCTTTTGTATTACTATAATCCATGTCACACTTCTACACAACTGCAATCAAATCAAACCTACATCCTCCAGACAACAACATACAACTTAATCCTCATAAACTCAGATCCAAAGCACTTGTAAGAGGGGAATTCATAAAAAGAAACCTGAAAATGTTTAGCAGAACTCTTCTTCTGAATGAACATTTGTCCTATTCACTTCTTTGTCCTGCCTGCCTCCTCCTCTGGCTCCCAGCCCCTAGGAGAGTGAAGTTGCATCTAGAAAATGCTGTTAGAATGATTACTGATTGCCCTGTCCTCAAAGGAGCAGAATAATCCTACCCCATTCAGGTGAAGGGAGCTCAGTACCTTCCAAGGTTTTAATAATGACTGCACTCATATCAAATCCTAAGGAAGAACACCACAGCAAATCTGCAGCAGGTTGGAAGGAGCAACAATAACATCTTGTAGCTTGTACTCCTCTCATATTTAGCAAGAGAGTACAAAATGCACCATCCCAGCACAAATAACAGAAGAGGGGGAAAAAAGGCAAAGGTTTTGCAAGAGCTACTTTGTCCTCAATGAAGTTCTCCATCATGGGCTTGACCTAAATTGTGCAGCAAATGGAGAGGATTCTGGACATTCTCCAGCAGCTTTAGCTAAATTAAATATGAACATGAATAATGCCCTGAGGCCCTGCATTCTCTGGGATGCCACAGGCATCAGACTCACAGAGAATCCACCCTTGCTGTAGAACTCTCTTCCAGATCCTAATTAACTGAGTTTCCTCTGTTCAGATTTTCCTCTGGAAGCCTCCCACAGTAAAAAGACTTCTTAAAAACACTATGCTGCAGCAGATGAAAAATAAATCTAGCTGTTGAATGTTCCAAAGCTTTCTTTGAAAGAACATCATTTCAAGGACTCCAATCATTTATTCCAGAGACATGGTTCATGAACTCCAAACCATCACCTCCAAGTACTGCATGTTCTCATCTTGCCTAACTGCCATATGCTGCTAAGTCATTTCATTTTATATACACCCTCATGGCTCCAGGCTTCATGGGCAGATGGCTCTTTGCCACCTAATCAGATTCACACATCAAGGGCAATCCCAAGTGAGGTCCTTTGTAAAGCAGAAGCCTCCTTGAGTTCCTCTCCCTTTCTTGAGCATTTGCACATCAGGACAAATTTGTATTACCAAAAGGTTCATCATTTTCAGCCAGAAGACACTCATTCTTCAATTAAGCACAAGCAGTTCTCTCCTATTCCCTCTAAAAATATAACTCACAGTCCTTAATCTGCCTTTTGGTTCTATTTTGGGTCTCTCCTTCTTCCAGAGCCACATCTGTTCATTGGGCTGAACATGTCTATGTCCTCTGCCACCACATAACACACAAGAATGCATCTTGACTACTGCAACCAACTGAGAGCTTTTGCTGTGCTGCACCAAGATTGAGGCAGTGTCTAAATTTGGATACCTTCTCATTTTCTGTAACTGCTTATTGATAAAGCTGAATTTTCCTGGATCAGCTCATCTTAACCCAGGCTTGTGGCTGTTGCCTTTGAAGCACTCAGAGTTCCATTTGAGTCTCTGGAGCATCTTATTAAGCAGCCAGGAAAGTTCTGTTAGTAACTGTGGTATTTCTTCAAGCCACTGTGACCTACATTGCCTCACTGGGTGGGTTAGATTTTTCACACACACTGTTAGCACATTTTACTGCCACAGTTTCTTTAACTCTTCCTTGCTGCATTACCTCTCACATCCATTAAACACTTGTACCAGCACACATCTTGTCTGGCTGAATGCACAGCAGGGTCAGGGTTAGCCTGGCACTGATGAAACATTACCTCACAAACCTGTACAGTTCTTCCACTTAGAAAATACTGCTTGCTTTTACATAAGCTTATCCCTTCTAGGACATGTTTTCCAGCCACTAGGATACATATAAGGAACAAGGTTATTTATATCAAGAGTGACTAAGCCCTCCACTTTACACCTTTTCCTCTAAAGAAGGAACAGTGTAGTAATTTTTAATATTGCTGTCAACAGCTACAGAAAAAAACCCTCACCCTGTTAAGATTCCTAAGATAAAGCTATTTAGGATGAACATTTTAAGGACACCCAAACCCAGTTTTCTAGTCTATACTAAAAAGAAGCAATCAGCTATCTAATATCAGTTATTTTAAGATCACACTTCTGGGAGAGTGTTATTTGAAATATTTTTATAGCAGAGCAATAATGGACTTGTGATGCTGTAGATTATATTGCCACTGCAGCTGCCAAACAGAATGGAAAGCAGAAACAAAGAGCTTGTATATTAGTTACTTCTGAATGTTTATAGGAGCACTTAATAAATCCCATTTTACAGGTCATGTTGCACATCTAGCTTTTCTAAGCAATTTCATAGTGTGTGCCTCAAAAAAGACTCCCAGCCAAACAGCAGGCACAGCTCACCTTCCCATGCTACAGTAAGTCACATCTCTGCAGATTAAAAAAGGCTATCCCAGAGAACACTGTGACCCAGAAGCCAAAGATAAAGTGTTTACAATTTGTTCCAGACATCACCTCTTTAGCTAGACGTAGTCCTTGATATTTACAGCCTCTTCTATTGCTCTGCTGAGAGTAGTAACCTGAATATGCCAAAAGCAGAGTGGGAGCCTGCTAAACATGGACTAAATTTACTCCAGTGTCTTGTAGCTGCAACAGTTGAACAAGTGCTGCACAGGCAGAGGATGAGTAATACCATTTATAATCAGTTAAGCTAATCATCCTTATCTCCCTCCCACAGCCTCTTCTTCCCCAAGGACAGAGAAAAGTCATCTTATTTTGAGACACTAGGCAGTTAGCCATTTCAACAGTCCAGAGGTCCCATGACTCAGAAAACATTATTTTGACAATCTTCAGGCTGTTTTGAAAAGATGAAATTCTAGTTAGAGGATGTTTGCAGAAAGATCTGAGTTTTTGACACTGGTTGCCACTTAATGTCATTTTCTCTGTCATCAGAGGCACATTATATACACTATACAACCAGCATTTGGCTTGCTAGCCTAAGCTAGAACCTCAAAGTACTATAAAAACCCCCAAACCAACACAAGAACCCCACCCACATACCCCTGGGGGTTTCCTAACAGTAACAGGAAGGCATTTTGAATTCTTCTCTCTTTTGATAACACAGCTACACAACCTCATCTGTCTGGCCCAGCAGCCACCAAAGCTGTTTTCTGCTTCCTGAGCTGATGCTTTAAGATACCAAACTCTGAGAGAAGCACCACTCTGTTGCTCAAGTTTTGAAACCTGACCATACCCTATTGGCCTCATCTAAATTAGGAGCCTAATTAGCACTTCACCTAGCTCCAAAGCACTGATCAGACTCAGATGTAAACCTGAAGCCATGCTGCTTGGAGCAGGTGAGCTTGGGCACACAGGAGAAGATCCCTTGGCATTCCTAGGTCAAGTAGGGACTTAGCTGGCAAGTTTGGGCCTTTTTCCAGCAATAGGCAGTTGCAGCAGGGGTTCTGTGGGCAACAATTTGGGATTTAAGCAAGAAGAACAAGTACTCATGCTGTCTAAATTAGTGGTTATCTAATGCTGGTGTTCTGAATTTCTCACCTAGAAAACAAAGAACAGAAACTTAAAATGATTCAGGAGACCAAAGTGCAAAAATCCTATTCCTCCAAAGTCCCTCTAGGTCCTGCTTTAGGCACCAGATGCTTTCTTCTTTACTCTTACTCTAAGCACTGCTAATCAATAGAAGTTCAGAGTTAAGCAAGCTGTTAAAAGGAAAATGATTTAAGGGAAGGAATTCTAGATGCCAACTCTGCACAGAAGCAGGCTCATTCTTCTCTTTTCCTTTCCCAACATCACCTGCCTCAAGTGACTTTATGCTTGGAACAAAAGAGCATGGAGGTACACCACTGGGTCAGTTGTAATAGTCTGGACTGAGCTAGTGCCTCGTGCTGACAAAAGCAAATCCTACAGGGAAAGCAGTGAGGCAGAAGGAGCAGAGTAGAAAGATCTATCAACAAGCTTCAGCTACTGGAGCTCCTGAAAAAGCACTATTAGGTCAGAACAAAGGTCAGTTGTGTTTCTATTCTGTCTTGACAAGACAGCAGTAGCAAATATGAAACAGTAAAGTGTGTAAGAATGAAACATTCCTAGACTTTCATTATCTCTGTATGTTTTACAGCTAGAGGTAGTCAGTCATTTAGGAGATTTCTGAGTGGAGACTGCATTTAAAGTAATATTTATAAATATCACATTCCACATATCATCCTTTTGACCCTATGATCCTGAAAAAAATTCTCCTAGCAGTGAGTTCCACTACTACATCACACAGTGTAATGACATGGAAGTATGAAACTTGCTGCCTGATCACTTCATTGAAATCTTTACTCTTCGAAGCTATCAAGCATTCCCAAATCAAAGCCATACACAATGCCAAACTAGTCCTCTGTCACATCTTAGTTCCTTTTTTTGGGGGGTGGTGGTGGTGGTTTTTTTTACTGTCATTGAGCATTCTGGCAGCAAGATTTTCCTCCCTAGCAGAGTTTAGAACTCTTAAGTCTTCATTCTTACAGACATGCTGTACAGTGATTTGCACTTAGTAAGTTACAACTAGCACTTGAGCATCTGACTATTCAGCATCAAGAGATCTGTCAGAACTTCAGTAAAGGAAGCTTCAGATTTAATATATACTCATTTCAGCAGAAAGTCACAAAGCAAGTCTTAATAACATTCTTTGGCTTACTGAGAACTTCCTATCTAAAAACCCCAATATTTCTCCTCATTCTGTGGCTTGAGTCGTTTGTACAGAAAAATCTTTTATTACCTCAGCCTTGTTTCTAAATTCTTGTGAAAGTAGCAAGAGAAGAGCCCAGAATGACCTCCTGAATGGGACTGCTTTATAATAGCTTAGAGGGTGTGGGTGTTTGTCTTTGCTTTGTACTCAGTTATACATTGGAATGTAAATTAGTATGAATTAAGAATATGTAATGGCATATTTGGATTTACATTTTCTATATTTGTAAGAAAACCAAGTCCTGAGGAGCAACAGGAAGAGCTGGAAATAGAAACACAAGACAGCTGATCTCTTCTTCCAAGGGTGAATGGGTTTTATATTATGCCTCCTAAACATGAAAGGTTTGACTAGATGAAGTAGCCAGTATATAAAAGGGTTCCCAAAATCACCATGGGTCTGTGGGTTTGGGAGTGATCACTGCTGCAGGGCTTTGTACTGTTCTCCTGATGTGCCTAGGAGGCTTTTTAGGGGAACATGACTGGAATCCTACAAAGGTTTAAGGATGGAGACCCTCTTTAAAAGATCTGAAGAGCTTTAGGTACAAGAGAGGCATCAAGACACATTGCTGACTCTTAAGCATGTAGGAAACTTTGTGCCTTTTGGATTTTGCCAGCAGATTCAGCTGCCTGAGAACACAGGACTGTGATCCCTGTGAGATAAAAGTGTATTTAAACCCCTGTACATAACCATTATTAGCACCCAAACTGCAGTCAGGAGAAACAGTGCAGTGGAATCTCTTACCACAGCAGGAGACTTTCAACATTAGAGTAGAGCATGTTAAAACATCTGCATATTCCCATTTTTAATGGGGAGCAACAGAACTATCACTCAAAACACATATTTCAAGACAACTAATCACTACCTCACTTTTAACTTGCCTATCCTAGGAAGCCTCCAATATATAGAGGCTATGCAATACAGTGAAGTGTACAGCAAGTTACTAAAACTGTGTCTAACACAGAAGATCAGCATCTTAATAAACCTTTGGAAAATAGATGTATTGTTGAGTCTGAAATGATTTCACAAAGCAAGCTGATGGGACAATAATTTATTATATTGCTGCATGAGGAGTACAAAGATTGGTACAATGCTTAAGGCTCAAATTCAACCCTATGCAGAGGAAGTAGTATGAGATTCACATCCTACTAAAGAATTACTAAAGCATTGCTTCCAAACAGGCAGTAAGTGGACCAAAACATAAAACATTAGTGGTGTTAACAGTAATCCCAAGAGGAAATACTCTTCGGGAAAAAAGCTTAGGAAGTTTTCTTATGAATTATTGGATCTGGATTCAAGTATAGAAATACATAAGCTGCCTTGAAAGGCGAAGTTTTGAGAGACAGATATCAAAATATGGAAGGTTTGAGGGGCAGAGTAGAACCACAGCATGTTTTTTAAGTGTCTTCAACATCAAGACAAACCTGTATTACAGATAGTTTTGTAGCACTTTACAAAATGTACACTATATATATTACATATGCATATACACCAGGCATTATTTCAATCACTGAGTTCTTCCTCATCACTGAAATAAGCACTCTTCTTAATCCTTGGGCGTTTGGAATCATCTGAAATGGAAGATTCTCCTGCAGTCTGAATCCATCTTTGTTGTTCTTCCTCAATTTTGGCTTGCTAGAATGGAAGTAAGAAAAAAGTGTTAGCCAGGATTAAGGACAATGCAGATGCATTACAAATAATAATGCTAATTATTAAGATGCATAGAATTATTTAATAAGGAAAAGAATTCAACAGGTTTATCTCCATTGCCAGATCAACTGTGTGATGAAAAACACTGCTCAAAGTAGTTCTTGCCTGCAAACAGTAAGTCTGCTGCATCAATGCAGAGCACATGGAGTACCTTCTGTGTTCAAAGAGAGGAACTCTGCCCATGGCAAACTTACAGAACTAGAGAACAGCTGAGATCTGGAGAAAAGAATCCATCAGCTTTTAAACTGACATCACTGAATCAGCTTTGTCCCACCAACAACTCTGCTCTTGTCTTTTTGCAGTCCTTCAGAGAAGGAGGGTCTTGAGAGAAGTAAAGGTTATGCAACTAAAGGTTTAAATAGATGCTTCCAATTTTTACTGGGAAATATACTAGCCCACTTAAAATCCTTGTGTGGCAAGAGAAGAGGGAATGTTTCCTGCCTTGTTTACATTTATAGGTTTTACTTCCAATTGTGGAGGATTTGGAGGGGAGATAATGGTACATATTTGCCTCATTTTTTTGGACTAGATGGAGAAGTTTTGTGCTCACTACAATCATATTCAGAACAAAGTTATCTTAAAATCTCATGAGGGTTTATTTTTGAGGAACAGAGGCCTCCTGATGACTAAGGAGCCATGAACATGAGGTCAGGCTTGCTCTGTGTAGTGAAGCAAAAGCCTGTAAAGAAGTATTAAAGATAGTAATAGAGCTGTCAACTATCTCTCTAAGTAACAAAAAATGCATTCAATACCTTTAGAGAGGAGAGGTCTATGAGAGACCACAATGGACTAGATCAGTGCTTGAGAAAGAGATCTTGTTCAAGGATATTGTAGTGAGTCAGGGCAGAGGATGTACGTGGTCATTTACACATGACTGATTTCTGGCTGCTCACTTCACAGACTATAAAGAGGGATTTGTGGAGCAAAATCCTAATAGATCACCACAGCAGAGATGGCAGGAAACTAAGCAGCAAAGGAACTTGAAGGAAAGGAAAAAAAAAATAGCCACCCATAAGAAGGAGTGCCCTAAGTGCTACAGAACAGCTACAGAGCAGCCAGACCTACAGGTGTATCTCAGAGCTTTTGAAAAGCAGCTAAAAATGAAGTAGAGTTGCATGTCAATAATAAATACACAATGCTTCAGTTTTGTACCTGAAAAGCTATGGCTTGGCTGAGGCTATCTAGAGCAGGGTCTTCTCCTTCCTCTTCACTTTCTTCTTCCTCCTCTCTTCATTGTGCAGAGAGAAAAATACACAGATCTTTATTTTAAGTGCTCAGTATTAAAAAAAGCTTCCTAAAAGCAGCAACATGTAAATAATTATACATACATTTCTTCTGGCTCAACTACTTTCTTTCTCTTCTTCTTCTCTTTTTTCTTTGGTGGCTCCCTCTCTCCTAGCATATTTTTAGGACAAGCATAACTTAAGTGTCCTGCTTCCTTGGAGAAAAAGAAATCTTGCTTACCAGAAAGCATTACAAACAACTATATGTTACAGCATGTCATGAGGAAGGTTCAGTGTAAGACAGTTCAGGGAGAGATAAAAATGGAAGCCATTAGTAAGATAAATGGAATGCTGAATTAGCACACAGAAGACAAACTCTTCTCTCAGCTTGCCATGGAAAGGAAGAGACTGGTGGTGATATGCATGTTTAACTGCAAATTGAGAACAGCTAGGAGCAAAGTAGATGTTCTTGGGCTGCTGCAAGAGCTGAATACACTAGAGCACAGTTTATATTCAAGACAAGATGTAAACCTCAGCATGAACAGTTTAAGAAACAGGAGTGAGTCAATATTTTTGCTCTAAAAAGTGTTATGAATACAAAACAGGTTTGTATTTGACATTAAAAATACCACCCAAATCTCAATCTTTCAACTTACTATGTTCAGGAAAAGTGAGGCATTGCTTAGAACCTAAACCACACCTCTGTATAAAAACAGTTGTTTGAAATTTTATTTCACTGCCAACTAGATCATGAGCTTCCAAAAATATAGTAAAAGCAGCTATTTTGAAGCAAAGATGAGGTTTTCCTTCTCAAACATCATTATACTGATACTCAGATCTGTCTGCTCATCAGCATGCTAGGCAGCAATTACATGTATGTATATTTCCCCACCCCCAAAATCCCAAGGAAAAGACAAAAGGTACAACTGCTATGCAAGCTGATATCATCAACAGGAAAAAAACAGCAGCACAGGCAGGATTAACAATGGCCAAAGTGAAGAAATAAGCTAAGAATCTGCTGGTTTTGGCAGGGGTAGAGTTAATTTTCTTCACAGTAGCTTGTATGGGGCTTTGTTTGGGATTTGTGCTGAAAACAGTGTTAATACAGAAATATCTTCCTTATTGCTGAGCAGTGCTTCCACAGAGTCAAGAGCTTTTCTGCTTCTCATACCATGCCACCAGTGAGTAGGCTAGGGCTGCACAAGAAGCTGGGCTGAGACACAGCCAGGAGAGCTGACCCAAACTGGCCCAAGGGATATTCCATAATACAATACCACACTCAGCATACAGAGCTGGAGGGAAGGTTGGATGTGGGGCTGCTGCTTGAGGACTGCCTGGGTATTAGTCAGTTGGTGGTGTGCACTTGCTTTCACTTGCATAACTTGTCTGTCTTGGATTTTCCTTCTCTCTTATATTCCTTTCCACTACAATTTCATAGTGGTATTATTATACTTCAATTATTAAACTGTTATTCTCTCAACTCACAAGTTTTCTCAGTTTTACTCTTCCAACTCTCTTTCCCCTCATCCCTTTGAGAGAGAAGTGAGTGAGTAGCTGTGTGGTGCTTTGTTGCTGGCTGGAGTTAAACCATGACAAGAGTCAAAAAGATGGATGATAGGAGTTCAGTTTTGCTTTTACTCACCCCACATTCATAACATTTAGACTTATCAAAGTAGTTACGCCTGCGAATGAATTCTGCTGCTCTTCCATTATCAATGGCAATACTTGCTTTTATTACTCTTCCAAACAACTACAGGAAATCAGAAAAAAAAACAACAACAAACCAAGACAAAGTAAATATTTTGGGACTGCAACCCCAACCCTCCTGCCAGAACAACTCTCTAGAATTTACCTGTTTGTTATTAAGTGCCCGAGAACAGTTTTGTGCAGATTCTTTATCCAAGAACAAAATAAAGGCAACACCTTTGCTCTTCCTGGTGTCTTTGTCTTTCATAATAGTAACTCTGAAAACATAGAACCACGTTATTCAGACACTAAAATCACTTCAGAGACTTTCTTTTTTCCTTAAAGATCTCAGGGGGATCTTAGCTTTGTTATATATTTAGCAACACTAAAAGACTCACTAAACAGGAATTCAAAGGGTAACCTGGCCAGGTGCTTGTAGGTAGAGTAGAGATGATTAAAAGTCTATGGAGTCTTTCTGGATCCAGTATAATTCTTTATTCCCTTGGATGACTTGAAGAACAGAGATTTGCAGACTACCTAACTGGAGGGAACTACCCATACTGGAGGTGAAATTGTAATTCAGGAATAATCTTGACCATTGCTCTCATTGCTTGTAAAACTCAGTGTATTGAATTGTATCCAGACTGAGCAATCTGTGTTTGTGTAGGACTAACCAGCTAAAGATGTTCATGAGAGACAATGGTAAGCAGTATTGTTCTAGAAATAGCTCCAACTGGAATCTAAGCAGGTCATGGATGCATAAGTTGTTTTACATGCCATACAAAGCTCAATCTGCAGGCTAACACTGGAATCAACAGCTCCAGTAGCACATGGAGAAACTGAAGATTTAGACCCAGTAAAACAACAGAGAGAGAAAAAAATGGCAGGAGGTGAAAGATGGGGAGGAACCTACACAACCTCAATTCTGTAAGTCTTAATACCAATTATATTTAGCCCTAGAAAAAGCCCCAACAGTGAGAAACAGGATGCCAGTCTAAACATAAAATACATGTTAAAAAGTAGGGAATAAACTCCTCCCTGTGTCCACCACAGGTAGAACAAGGCTTAGCTGCAAGGCAAACCAAAATCATAACAAGTAATGGGACATCTAAAAAATAACCAACCCAAACCCAACAAAAACTCTGCTTCAGTGCAGAAGATTAATCATAGAACCTGTATGAGAGCTGATCACCTACACAGTAAGAAGTGTATAAGGTAAAAGCTCAGTAAAGAAACTCAATTATCTCCCCAGAGACATGCATGGAAAGATAGAACAGGGTTTTTTTTTTTGCCAAAGCATATTAGACAAGGATGTGTCCAATAGAATGGATTGAGTTGAAGTGTCAATAAAACTGACTTTAGAACAAGTCTAGTAATTCTTTTGCCAAGTTACTCTTCCAAGAGTTCCAGCAGAACCCTAATATGACTGGCAGGCTTCTGATTAGGATATTGAATGTACCAGATAATACTTCATCCATAGAAAGAAGCAAGAGTGACAAATACTTAGGAAGACAGCAACTTCTTGGAGCCTTAGGAAGTCTGATTTCTCACTGAACAACCTGAGCTTAAATCATCACAATCAGGCTATATTAGGCTGAGAAATGCAGTACAGAAGAAAAGTCAGCATGAGTTTGCTGAGTCAAGACACACTTCAAAAAAATAACTCTACTAAAGCTTATTTAATTAAGTTAAAGCTGACACAGATGGCATTGCAAAGCTTTCTGCAAAGTGTTTGAAAGGCCCTGAACAAAGACTCTACAGAAATCAAGCTAATAGTTGAAAAGATTCTGCTTGGGAATTGATGACTAGTTACAAACAAGAAAACTGATCCTTGTTAGCCTCAGTTTCACAGCAAAATGGGAATATCAGCAGAATCCCACAATACCTGCACTGTTTCTAGTCAGGTCAGCTGGTAAAGGAGCAAACAGAAACAAATTTTACTAGATACATACAAAAAAATCATGGTAGTACTCTACAGAAGGCATTCTGTGACTCTGCATTTTAACTTCTGGCAGTGACTAGACAAATGCAAAATGTCAGGAAAAATTAGGTATCAGCAAGTGATTTTTTTTTTTTTTTTGCAAAACAACATAGAGGTGGGGAAATAAAGTAACCACAGAAATAGAATTGCAAGTTCTAAATTAGCTGCTTTCACATAGGATGCAGCACAAGATTTCCTCTGAAAACACCATTTTGTATGACAGCAAAAAAACCCCAAACCCCCACAAAGAAAATGCTAGAAACTATTAAAAAATGGAAAAAAAAAAGAGAATGCTGCTATGATACCTTTAAAACAAACAATGCCTCATAGAGCCAATACCTCACACAATCCTCATCCTCCTAGCATACAAGTTCAAAAGCCAAGACAGATGGAGATCCCCACCCCCAACCACACAGAGCATAAGTATGCTACCAAATGAGAGCAGGGAGATCAGAAGTGCCAGATTTATGGAATAGAGCCCTCTTGATGGAGAAACACAAGGACTACTACAACCTTTGCTAAGGGTTTTACTAAACTGGTAGTTCAGCAACCAACTAAAACAGTGTAGGAGCCTAAAACCTCCTTAAAGGACTAATGTCTCAAACCTTCAGTGTTGATAAGACAATAGGAAAGGCCTGGAGGGGGGAGGTGTGAAGTGGGGTAACGACTCACAACGACCCTGCTCCCCCCTGGCCCGAGGGAAGACTTGCTTCTTGCAGATAAAGAGATCAATATTGGAAAGAGATAAATTCTGTAGAGGTGGGACAATGTCTTTTTCCTGACTTAATTTCTCCTTCACACAGCTGTGACCACTCCACCCATGCCCTGCATGTATAAAAAAGGATGATGGCATATTGATTGGTGCAAAACCAGCGTGCACCCACCACCAAAGAACTCCAGATCCGCTCTGCAGGACATCCCTGGATTTGCACCCACCACCCAAGATGTTGCTGGAACCAAGGGTGGTGATATCTCTCTCTCTCTCTCTCCTCTCTCTCCTTTTCTTTCTATCTTTAAGACACTAGAGAGCAAAAGCTTTCCAAAATACCTATAATGCTCCTTGCCTGCAATAAAGTTAATTTACTCAGCTGTTTAGTGCCGTTTCACCTTCATTTCCTCCAAGGGAATTATCAAACCTTCCAGAAGCCCCTGCGCTCAGCATTCGGGTGACCCACCCCAGGTCTGACAGCCCACCCTGGAAACAATCCAGATTGTAGGTGTCCAGTTGTACTGGGCACTCCATGCCTGCCAGAGCACAATAACAGCTCCCTCTGGAACCACAGATAGAGGAATTATACATTGCAATTGTGGGAACTGTTTGTAGGAACTGTGACATCTAGTTCACATAAGTAGAAACTTCCACTTCTAAACTTATCCACTTGTGTCCCAGGCAGTGTTCAGGGGAAAGGGAACAATGCTTACTAGAAGAATATTGTTTCAGCTATTTCTGAGCAAAGATAATTGGTATATAAGAATATTCTACTTGCTTTTAAGCAGTTAGCAAACCCTGTTCCCAACACAAATATTCTGACATTGTGTGTGTAACTGCAAGAACTTCTAGTTCTTGAATTTATTAAAAATGAACAGGACTTCAATACAGTTCCACATTCAGACTTAAATTATAAAGAGCACAAGACTTTCAAGTGAAGCAAAGACATCAACTATTTAAACTAAAAGCTACAAAAATAGCAGGCCAGATCAGGTCACTTACTTGACAACTTTCCCATACTTGGAAAATATCTGAAATAAAAAACAAAATAAAAAGGTTTAACAACAGAACATTACATTTCATTAGTAATAAATTTATCAAGGCAAACTTTTCTAAGATATATATTGGTATTGTATTTACACTCCAAATTGCTGTCAACAAGTTTAAGATGAACAAAGCAGCTGTTAAAAACTTACCCTGTAGAGATCATTGTTTGTCAAAGCAAAGGGTAAATTGGACACATAGACTGTGCTCTTGCTTGGTGCCAACCCACCACTCATTTTTCTGCTGAAAGGAGAAAGAGGGAAGAGTTAAATGGTATTCAATACAGAAATCAACTAAAACAAAACAGTTGCAAGACTTTTATAAAGTTATTTTGCAAACCTAACCCAGATAGTCACAATAAAGCTACAGAGAAGTACAGCTTTCATTTCTCTGTCATCATTTAACAGTAAATTGGTGTTTGTCTTCATGTGCTACAGGAGATACACACTCCTTTCTCCTCCCTTGGATCCAAAGTGTATTTTTGCTGTATGTGAGTCAATTTGCAAGTCATGAAAAAACAGGCAAATTGGTGTACTTAAAACAAACCTCCGCTGATTTTTGCAGTAAAGAAAGGTTCAGGTCCGGAAAGAAACAAGTAATATCCTTTTACTAAACATTATGGTCTATCTGCAACATTATTGACCTTTGTTCAAGTACCTGCATGATCTGATTCTTTAGACAGGTTTCAGTTCAGCTGCACTCAACAAAGAGTAAACCACAACTGGTTAAAGCTTCCCTAAGTAGACTCCTCATTGTTGCTAGGTGTCTGTGTAGATACTACCTTAACTGTAAAATGTATCTAAGATGCTAAAGCAGCAAACATTTTCTCTTGTAGCTACTGCTCAGGCTTCTACACTGCTATGGAACTGTAAGAGTCCAGAGCTGATCATAGATAGCATTCCTCCTTCTGATTAAGCAGCTCTTCTCTGGCAAGAACCAGGGAAATATCAAAGCCATTTTCATTTCCAGTCTCTTTTAAGCTCTTGAAACTAAGTATGTCTGGAAACAATGAATCAATTGAAACTTAGTTATAACTGCACACACATCATCTAATACTAGGTGAAGAGTAACTGAACCAACTTGAAAAAGAATAGCCTATGTTTTCCCTCATGTTTGGACATTTCTCAGCTTTTTAAGTGGTGCTGAAGTCTGTGCAAAACACTTCTTCCCTTGGATCTCAGTCCAAGATCTAAATGAGTAAAATTTACCATCAGAGTAAAGCATAGCCCTTCTGAGAGGGCACATCACAAAGCAGAGAAAACCCACTCCCTACACAGTCTAGTGACTGCCTTACACAATCCTCCAGCTTGGCACCTCTAGCTGATTCCTGAGGATCAAGCTATTCTTCAGCAAGATCAATTCATTTTAAAAATGCAGACAGAAGCTGATGAAGGGATAAAAGAAACTACATTATTAGAAATCAACATCCCTTGTAGTACACAGTTTCTTAGGGGACTTCTTGGGTAGTGAGCCTGAGCAGATTGCTTGGACAAGTGCCAGCTATTATCCCACTCTAATCCAGCTGTGGTTATTTTCTGGCATTGCATGATTCAGTCATCTGAAGGCCTGATATTCCCAGGAAACACTGATTATCCCAGTGTTTTGCTTCTCTTTCCTGATGTGCTTACTGTATCACAAGTCATTTGAGTGGCAGTTTCCAAGTGATTGAATTTTGAGGCTTTCTGTTTTCAGAGCTTGGGCTTTTTTGGCACGAACAGAAATGGCAACATAAAGGTTAAGCAAATGAAAACAATCAATTTGCCATAAAGGCCACACATTGCATCTGGTGTTATGCAGGCTGGATTTATTACCCCAAATTCCTTGCTTCTTGGTATTAAGGAGCCTTGACAAGCCTAACCAGACTGACATGGCAACATGCCAGGTGACTAGATGGCCTGAAGTGCAGTTATCCAGATGTACAGTGGCTAGAAAGGATTTGGGAAGAGCTACCTTAGTGCTGTATGATGGTATGTTGCCAATGCTAACATATTGCAACAGCAGAGGGAAAAACAGCAGAGGTGATCCTCGCTTGGCTGGAGACAGCAACTTAAGTCTGCTTAACAGACAAGATAAGCAAGAGCAGCTTCTAACAGGAGACCAAGCAACCCCACATCAACAAACAGTGCGTGGCATGACTGGAGAGCAGTCAGCTTGCACATTCTACAACACCACAGTGCAAACCTCCAAAGAGAAGGTGATCTAGCATGTGAAGGTTACCCTAGGCCTACCAGCTCGCTCAAGAGGAAATTATTAACAACTGCAAGCTACAGCACTGCCATTTTCAGCTGCACACTACTTTTCCCAGAAGCAAGCTGAGAGAGTTGCACCCTGGAGCACTAGCTGCCAGCCAGCTGAGGTTGAGCTTTGTTTCTAGTCCCCTGGGCCAATATAAGTGAAATAGTCTTGCTGTTCCCACTGCTCAAATACTCTTAGCAAGTTGTATTTTTCAGGACTGTCGTGCCAGGATTACTTACTTTTAATGTCCGATATTTTCATGACATTCTTTCTCTTTGATCACCACTCTCTCTACTTTATAGATTTTCACTTCACAGGCTGATAGAAAAGCAAAAAAAAACCCACCCCAAATCATCTGAGCTTTCTACTTGCTGCAAGGGACTCATGTGACAGACAAGTACAACTTGGCTTCTTTATGCTGCTAGATTTCCCCAATGAATCAAAACATTTCTGTTTTATACTGAATGTTTTTACAGGGCTTCCCTGATCTTCAGAGTATAACCTGGTTACTTAACTTAGCTGGAACCCAGTTCATTATCTCCGTGGGGTTAAACACAGCTCCTATTAATGTAATGGCCTCTCTGTAATATTAATGCCTTCTTCATTTATCATTTTCACATCTTAACTTGCAGGATGGAGTTGTCCATCATTACTATGACCTCTTGAATTCAACCTTTTTTGTCTTTTCCAGAACTCAAACTCAAAGAAGCCATTCTTTGACAAGAGCTATCTGTCTGTAATGATTAAGTCTCCTTCAAACTATATTGGGTACACAAATATGTTTTGCTTGAATCCAATATGCTTAATGCAGCATGTGTCACTCATGTTGAGAACACCACAAGAGAAGACAATGATTCATTTCAGTAATTGGCTTTTCTACTCTGTCCCAGAACAGATAAGGACATCATCAAAATAGTTCAGCTGCCACTGAAGCATCAAGTGGAGTCTGAATTTACTAATATTTTCATGACTTAATATCAACACTTCAACTCAGGAACAAATGCTTGTGTTTGTTTATAAGCACACAGCAGCAAAATCAGATTTGTGATTTAATCCATTAAAGTATGTATAAATGATTTGTGGGTAAGTTACTCAAGACACTCTCAGGCCAACTGATCTGAATTCTTCTATCTTGATTCTTGAACCATTTATTTTTGATTTAACAGTACCAACAGAGTTTAAACCTAAATCAACAAACCATTAGTTGCGGCAGGAGTTTGGCTCAAGATTATAATCAAAAGTCTGTGATAAAGGAGGAAACCAAACACATGTTCTCCTTGATCCCAGACAAGGGTATTAAGCACTTGCTACAGTTCTGTCCTACACAAGGGACATATAATAAGCTATCAGAGCATAATCTGTTTTGTCTACATAGTCACTTAAATAGTACAAATCAAATATTAAACAGGATCAGAATTTGGTAAATAAAGTTGATGCCATAGCAGAAAGAGTAAAAGAGTCTTTCAGTCTGCTCAAGTCAAAGACGTACACAAGAGGATCCACAGCTTAAATCAAACTACTCTTATGTACCAATCCAACAACAAAAACTCTGGGACAATAAGACTGGGCAACCAGGGATTACACTAAGAGCTTTAACAACAGTTTATTTTTAAGGGGATTTTCAGCATAGTCAAGATGTGAGAAGAACTGCTTGGTTCAAATGTATCTGGTCTCACCCAGAACGTCACCCAGGAGGGCCAGATCCAGGCAACTCACTTAATGACAGCCTTTCCTCCTAAAACCCTACCTGAGACAAACAATTCCATTTCAGAGCTCTCTACACACAAACCAATATTAAAGCAAGAGAACTACAGACTACTAAGACACCTCCACGCGCTGTATTAAAACCTTGAGCTGTAAGGAAGATCTCCCTGCGATTCTCCACCACAACACGGCCCTGCTCGCAGCACCTTTACCCAGCTGCCGCGCCATGCCAAGCAGCACAAAAACCCCTCTCTACAGCCACAAAAGCCAGAAGCGAGGCGAACAGCCACACCAGCTGTAAACAAGAGCTCCAGCCACCCGCGGTGTCCTCGCTCTGGCCGCCACAGAATCACGGCGGGGCCGGGCCGGGCCGGGCTGGGCCTCACCCATACACCTGCACCCGCATCTATTCCCCAGCCCCGCAGCGGCCTCCCGAGCCCCGCAGCCGCCTACCCGTCACAGCGGGGCTCAGCCCGCGCGGCTACCCATGGTGCGAAGCAATGCCAGACGAGGCGCAGGCCCCGGCGAAACGGGACACACAGCACCAATCCCACCGCTCTCTCGGCACGGCGGCGCTCTTCCGCTGACGTATAGCGACAAGCTCAATTCCCGGCCAACAGACGGTGGCGGTTGCGGGAGGAAGGCGGGTGTTTCCGCTAGCGCTTTCGGGAGCGCCGGAAGGAGAGTGCGGCGGTAGCAGGGTGAGCAGCCTGCCGCGCAGCGGGAGCGAGAGGAGGAGGTGGGTGAGCGACGGTGGCGGGCCCGCGCCCGGGCCCAGGGTCTGAACTCGGGCGGCGGGTTCGTGCCCACGAGGGCTGGATGTGTGCCCACTGGGGCTGGTACAGAGCTCGTTGTCTGGCCTCCCTGTTCCGTGGAGTGAATGTGATATTTGATAGTGGTAGAGCAGATCGCGGGGCTCTCGGCTTTGGTCCGCGGGCTCTGGCGACGGCGGTGATTTGCCGTTCGGCTCCCCCGTGAGGCGGTCGGGGTGGCGGGGCGCGGGAAGGAATCTTCCTTCCCTTCTTCCCGCCTGCGCCCCGCGGCGCTCGGGTGCTGCGAACACGTGCTTAGGTGGTCGCTGAAGCTTCTGTAGGGCCCGACCTGCGAGAGGCCACCCCGGGGGCTTTGGGAGTGGGGCTCCCTCTTCCTACCTTCGGGGAGCCCGGGGCGTGGGGCAAGTTCGTTTGCTTCTCCGAGGTTCTCAGAAACTGAGGTGAATGGAAATGGCGGGACAGGAGGGGCGGGAAGGTTCACCTCTGAGCAGGTGGCTGCGCTGTCAGCACCGAGGATGAATTCGGTAAGCCTTATCTTTTTATCCCTTTGAAAAACCCATGCTCGACAGAAAGTTTTGCTCTTCAGTTTAGTTTGTGGTTTTGTCATAATGAATGTTTGGAGGCTGTATAAATACTGTTGTAAAGACATTCAGGGAGGAAGTTTATGGGTATGATGGTACAGCACTAGTCTCCTTGTGTTTCTAGAGGGATAAATAAGACATGAGTGTATTAATTGGTTTCCTTAGAGGTGCTAGAATAAATCTTTATTGTTAGCCTAATAAGAGGATGTCCTGTAATGTATTTAAAATCTTTTTTAGTATTTAAGCACTTTAAGTCTGCTCTCCGTGGTTCTGTGTTCCTACTTGTACTCCTTAAGTACACTCTTTACAGTGCATTACACTCTTATAATAATTCTTTATCTGAGGTGTCTGGGCCTCCAAGGGAGCAGAGATTCTGTCAGAAATAAACAAAAAGATGTCGAAACCCACAGAATCTGTGCAAGCATTGACTAGAGTTTGCCACAGTGATTTGCCCTGGGTGACATACTCAGAGTTGGTTGGTACTTCCAAGTGTAAAATGTTGAGGGCATTGTAGTTTTGACATGTTATGACAACAGGATGGTGAGCTAACAGATTTTGTTGTCAGACTGTTTGTGCTGCAGGATGGCAAGTCATGGTGCAGGCTGTGATCCATACAGTTGTTGCTTTGATGCTGCTGGTGTAGCAGCCCCATTGCAGCCTGTGGAATAGTCTTTTCTTAGCATTGACAGTAATGAAGGACAGGACATTGGTAACTGCAGGTGTTCAGGCAAAGATAAGCACTAAGACATCAGTCATTGTATTAATATAACCCCCAACACATTGCCTCCATTTCTTTTGCTCCCAGTGATATATTAGAATGATGTGGTAAGAAGGCTTAACCAGTGGGTTTGTAAATTCTCATTAGAATGCTGCTGCTGTGTTAATAATTTTACTTAGCTTACACATTTCTGGCTCTTTCCCGTTCTGAGGAGGGAGTTAATTTGACTTTTGTGGTCAATGGGTTTTTTTTCCCCTCTTATTTTAAATCAAAATTACTGTGAACAGGTCAGGAAAGACTGGAAGAAAGCCTCTTCCTTCAGGTTATTTGGTATCTAGGTTGAATATGCCTAAACTTATTGCAGTTATGCTTCTAAGTGCTGTTGAAAATCTTATGGCCTAATATTTGTTACTAGGAAGAGGTGGATTCTCTTTGTATTTCTGTTTTTTCCTCAGTGCCTCCTCACAGTATTTTATGTACTATTGTGGTGAATCTTCCCCACTGCTCTTACCCTTCTGCTTTTTCATAGCATAAAATCAGATCTATATCCCAGTAGCATCAGAGAGGGAGTGCAGCTGCCTGCCTCTGCATTTACAGCACAGCACTGGGTTTGTGTTTTCTTTACATATAGCAAGGTAAATCCATCTGGATTAGAAAGCTGTATGGTTTTAAACCCAAAGTGTAGATTCTGCAGAAGTCTGATAGCACACACTAGAAAATGACCAATCCTGGAGAATCTAGCCTGATTAAAAATGGATGTCTCAAGTGAGTGTAAGCAGACAAGAATTGTGTACCAAATATTGCAGACTGCTGGTATGCTTTGTAAATGTGTCAGGTATTGGCTTTTGTGGTTTTTTTGGTAGCATATATTTAGACAGAAAAAATGTTACAAAATCAATGATTGATGGATAAAGAAAACCCAGGCATGCAAAAAACCTGAAGTTTAAGTGACCCTTGTCCTCTTTTTGTATGACATCAGTCATTCTAGCACAGAGCAAGGCATAGTGCTGTGTCAATCAGAGCAAAGGCATTCTTGGCAGCTGGTCACAGTGGAGCAGCTTGTGCTGTGTTAGTAGAATGGCTTCTCCTTAGTAGTAAATCCTACTTCATCAGGATTTAATATCTGTTACCAAAGGAAAAGCATTTGTTAAATGGAGCTTTTCATGCAACTGAGTCTTATTTTTCTCTGCTTAATGATATCAAAAGATACTTAAATAAATATAAATTAACTGAATATATTTAGTAATTTTTCTGAGTGTTTTTAAGAAAGCAGTTACAGTAGTTTCCACAAGCTTTTGCTAACAAATAGAAGAAAAACTGAGACTTGAAATAATGAGTAAAAAGTGGTAAAAAGGAAAGACAACTCTGGAATTTCAGGGAAGTGTTGTGTCTGTAATAATTTATCATAGGAATGCTTTTTGATGTTGTGAATTCCGCTGAGTAGTTCATATTCCTCCTTAATTGAGTGTAGTGAATTACTGTGTACTAATTCAGACAGCTCATGGGGGACAGACTGTTGAAAGATTTAGATTTCAAATGTCTGGTTTACTTAGAAGAAATATTACACGTTTTTTGCTAACTGCAGTTTCCTGATTTTGTAGGTAATTGAATGGATCTTCAAAAGCAGAGTTGCTGAAACTGACAGAAAAGTAAGTCTGCAAGTGATCAATGTTTTTCACATTGACTTAGTGCAACCTGCGCTGAGTTTACAGTTCATAAACCCTTTTGTCATGCTGATTCTTAGCATCTGTAATAATATTTTTATAGAGCCTCATAAGTCTCTTTCTAGTTAAGTGTTATGTTACGTGTTTCTCCTTCTGCATGTCCTGCTGTTTCTTTTCTTATAAAGTTACCATTTGAAGGGAAACTTTGAAAAATACAATTCTAGCAATTTCTTATCACCATATACTATATAAGTTGTCATCTTCATAATCATCAGAAAAGTTTCAGCTCCTCACATTTCTGTTGTTTAACACAGTGTGACTAGAATCTCTTTTGGTGATGGTTTATTTCCACCTGTAGGTAGTAACTAATTTTGACTTCTATGAAGTGTTAAGATAACTTTGCAGTACTTCATAATTGGAGTTATTTTTGCTTAAAGGTCATTAATTACTTTCTATAAGTAGGTAGACTTCCTTTTAAAAGTGCTAATTTAAAATAAAAGTGTATGTCTTGAGTTTGGAGAAGTCAGGGAATTTTTATTTCTCTGTTCACTATCCTTTTGTCTGTTAATAATGAGCCTGGGTTTTCGTGTGTTCAGTGGCATATCGAAGAGATGAGACGTGGTCTGAAGGAAGATATGACTATGAAAGAGTTCCAAGAGAACGTCTCCCTTCAAGGATTCATTCTGATGTAAGTGGATAGAATGTTTCTTTTAGCATTGTGCTATACCTTTATAGCATGACTTGTACCATAAGAGCTGGATTGATGGCCATATTTAAGTTTCTAGTATATTCTCAAGTTCCATTCTTTTCTCATTCATTGAAGCCAACAATCTAGCGATTGCATCTGCACAGAGATAAGAAGATGCCTACAAAATCAAATCTTGTGGGTTTTTGTTGGTTTGTTTTAAATTTATTGAAAGTTTTAGGATATTTGTGTTTTGAGAAATTCAATTTTTTATGTATAATTATTTATGGTGTTAAACACAGGATTTTTAGCAACTCTTTGAGACCCAAAGGCCACACTATGTTATATTCTTCCCTAAATTTTGAATACATCTTTTGAAGTGATTGGGGGTGGTAAAATGACCTGTGCCATTGTGTCTGTGTCCACATACACAGCTCTGACTTCATCTTTACTGGACAAGTAAAATGGAATTTATTCAATCTACAAACATGCTTAGCATTTGCTGATAGGTTAGTACATTGGAACTGAGACATACCAATGATGCGGAATGAAGTATCTCTTTTTTTTTTTTTTTGAGAGAGCAAGATACTTGTCCTAATGTGAACCAGGTGCTAATTATACATCAAGGACAGATTGTGGTGGAAACACATGCTTTCAGATCCTGGTAAACAACATGAAATTGCAAGCACTTGGCACAGTTAACTGTAAGTGGGTAGACCTTGAGCTTTCATGTGACTACCCTTTGTATGAGGACTTCTGGATGAGGTTAAAGCATGGCTCAGTTTGAGTTTAGCTTCAGAGCACATCTTTGTAAGACACCAAACTAAAGAAAATACATGGGGAGGATGTTCAGTGAGGTAAAGGAAGATGAAGCATTGTGGCTGTGTAAGTATGTGTCTGTAGTTTCTACTTGGTATCACTGGCTTTGGATTGCCTTCTAATGAATTTGTTCTGTGGTCTCTGAAATCAGAACTAACTTGGTTTTGCATGACAATATTTAGCAGTTTGTGAATTTAACTGTTGGTGCATTAGGTTGTGACTTCTACTACTCTTAACAAAACTAGTTTGAGTATCTTTCCTGTCTTCCCCAATGCACATCCTAACTCAGGTCTCTGCATTTATAGTTTGTGTTTTTAAGGCCCATAGAAAAACTATCTTGCTAAAGGATGAAGACTTTAAAATACAAGGTCTTGGCATTCATGTTTTTGTTGGCTTTCTATTTGCAGTTGGCTTATATGATACTTTGTTCTAGAAAATTGCATTTATATCTTTTGCAACTGTGCAATTTGAGCTTAATAAAGAATTTAATTGGTAAATGGGGTGTGACATTTCATTTGAAGGAAATACAACAAATCAATTTTGCATTCTAGTAAAAAGCTGTCCAAAACTTGCATTAAAAGAAAAACCAAGTGTGTCAACCTTATCTCTGTTACTTCAAGCCTCAGATCACTTATAGCATTGTGTTGAGAAGGTGCTTATCTGTTCAGACTGTGAAGCAAGGACTGTCTTCACTAGAACCTCCATAGTCTGTAGGATGTTACTGACATCAAGAAAATTGGTAGTATTTTCAGATGGGCTAGTTTTACAAGGCATTACATGTGTAATTATTGCATACCTAAGTTAAAGTCTCTGATAAATACATGTAGCTAATGCTTAAAATGTTAGCTGGTGCTTGGGAGGGAGGGAGTTAGCTAATACTACTGCTTTAAACTTTCAAAAGCAACTTAAACTGTTGAAAATTCTCCCTCTCTAAACTTGTAATTCACAAGGATTGCATCTGAATGAAGTCCAGTTAGATTTTAGATGTTATTCCACCATCAGACATTGTTTTTAATGTTCATTGTGCTCCTATCAGCTTTAAGATCATTATAATGCCATATTGAGAAGAACCAATACTCTATGTATTCAGTACAGGTTTCCAACTGTTAAAAACACTATGATTTTGTTTCTTTTGTGGTTTAGGATGATTATCACAGAACAGTAAATGTTGTGCCCAAGAAACCAGCCCTGCTGGAAAGGCCTGGGGATGGGAATTACAGTCGCTACGATGATTACAGCCATGCTGAGTACAGAGACTATGACGAGGGGCGCAGCTTTGGCCACGAGCGGAGAAGCAGCCTGCCACATCGAGGTGGACGTAAGGTGATTCTTCTCACATCTTTATCTTCTCCTTAATGCTTCAGTACTGAACAGTTCACATATTACTTCAGAGCATTGATGTTATTGCTGTTCTCAGAAAATGAAAGAGAAGAAACAGCTAGGTTTTGATACTTTTGCAGTTATTGTGCTTCCAAGACTCTTGTGATAATGCCTGGTTGCAGCTTCTTATGGTTCCTAGCTACTCTGCTGGAAGAGAAACAAGTCCTTGTATAGCCCTGTGGGAAGCTCAAAGAGTCTGAGATAGCAGAAGTGGCCACAAGTCCCCTCTGTAATTCAGTGCAAAACCATCTGGATGAATAGAGTAATCTCAACATCTCCTGAAGAAGTCCTGACTCATACAATGTGTTGAATGTTTTCTATCTATCCTTCTAATTCACACAACTGTTCACATATTTCATGTATTTGAGGTCAAATGCATTTTTTTTTTCCAGTAGCTATACTTAAGTACAACATTTATGGTCCCTTTGAAAGGTCACTACTGTTGCCTCCTCCAGCCCAGCTATTTCAAGCTATTGATGATGCTTCAGTGAGGAGAATTTCCTTTTTAAGTCAGGGTCTAAGTGTATAGTTTGGAGATTTCTTTGTAATTTTTGTGTTATGTACAACATTACAGTGTTACGCTTTTTAGTATTGATAGATGAAAAGAAGAGCAGCAATGGGGTAAGGTGAATAAACTGAGAGGATGCTTGCTGTGAGTCATTTCTTTTAGCTCGTTAAATGCTTTGGGTTTGCAGTAAGAGTACAATTTGGCAACTGACTGTACCTGACACCTGCTGTTGTGATACATTATGTCACCCAGTTGTTTTGGATGTGTGTTTTGCAGGATGACTCAGGATACAGATGGCCAAGGGATGAGCATTCTGTGAGTCGACAGCCTGAATACAGGTATTTGATAAGACTTTGCATTAGTGCTGGGACTATTTAGGGCATTTTTCTTTGTTGTCAAGCCAGTTCATAGAGCAGAGCAGGTATGTGGACAAGGACATCTGTTGAAGTAGAAGATGATAGTGGAAGAGTGGTTTCTGGTTGTATTGTTTGAAGTACAAATGAAATAAAAGAGCTCTCTATTTTTGTATTTCTTTAGTAAAGGTAGGAGGCATAGTGGTAGCATTTCAGGATATTAACCTGGGACTGTAAGTAACTCAGTGCATCTCCCTTATCAGTCACACTTTTTAGAGAACTCTCTGGTCTAATATTTGCTTCTGTGACTACAGTACCTTGGGACCACAATACACTGGAAAGATAGCTGCATCATTTTAAAGGTTGCTGGGGTGGAGAATGGGGTGAAGTGGGGTGTGACATTTCATTTGAAGGAAATACAACAAATTAATTTTGTATTCTACTAAAAAGATATCCAAAACTTGCACTAAAAGAAAAACCAAGTGTGTCAAACCTATCTCTGTTACTTGAAGCCTCAGACCACTTAGAGCATTGTGTTGAGAAGGTGCTTATCCATTCAGATTGTGGAGCAAGGACTGTCTTCACTAGTAGAACCTCCAACAACTGTTAAACCTGCACCAACTAAAGACTTCAGGCAGGTCAGGAAAAGCTCAGAGCAAGCTTGACAAGCTCGCTCAAAGCCTTACTCTTGAGGCCTTGCAAACTCAGTATGAAGCAGTTAGTAGCAATGGCAATATAGTGCTGCAGGGCTACGTAGTTGCAGTAGATAGCTGTCCCTTTAATGATTTAGACATAGCATAACTAGATTATTACTTAACATCACCACACAAAGAAAAAATCCTTCCTATACCATAAGGATCTCTATCCTCTAGACTTCTCTCAAAATTGCATTCTTGGGGCTAGAAGCAACAATAAAGGGTTTTGAAAAGTAGGGAGTGTTTTATAGAAGCTCATGCAAGAATTCTTCTAGCTTTTCCTCCAACTTTAGAAGAAGCAGACTTGTTTAAACCCAGGGGAAAAAACAAACCAAACCAACCAGAGAGATTGAGAGAGACTTGAGTTAGTGCCAGAGAGTTTATTTTACACAGAACAAGAGTGGCACCCAGTGGTCAGAGAGATTGTCTTAAATGCATCCTGATTTCTTCCATTTCAAAGGTGAGGATAAAATAACTTTTTTTGCTGAAGGCTTTAAAAATGTGCTGTGTGATAGGTAATAGCCCTATCTGAGTCTTTATTAGTTATTTCATATTTAATATGTATATTTCAGAGTGTTTACACTTCAGAGTAAGTAACCTGTACAACTGCAGTAACATTACAGAAGAGCTTCACAAAGATACTTGGTTCAATTAGGGATATGGGAAGGTATTTGCAGCTGAATGAAGCCTTACTGATTTATTATATATATATATATATATATAGCATGTCAGAAGTCTGCACAGAAGAGCACAAGAATAGTCAATAATCTTGGCTGTAAAATCCTGTGATCACTTGTAGCATTATATCCTTTATGATAAGCTTAGGATTCTTTGCATATTACTCTATATTGAACCATGTAGTGGATCTCAACAGAGGAAGCTGAAGTACAGCACTTGGTATGTGTTATCTCCTGTGGTAAAAATGCTCCTTACTCTCTATTTCAAAGACATTTGCAATATAAAACACGAGATTAAAAAAAATAATATCCAAAAATACTTTCCCTTTGGATATGATGAAAGTCATTTTGGGTAATCTGGAGTACATAGAAACAGTTGTTGGTTTTTTCCACTGTAGTAGGAGAATTACTTCAACTAGAAATACTTTTAAAAGAATTGCATGGAACATGGCTAAAAAATAATACAGTTAGATTTGTGAAGCTAAAGACAATCAAGAGACTTGAAAAGTTAATGAGCTTTTGTAGTCAATACAGTGACAGCAAATTCTAAAAATAATGTCTCTTTTGTTGACATAATCAGTTTTCTTGAGTGTTTTCAAGAACTCACTAATCAGCTAAAAATGTGCTGTAAGAAGTTGGTGTCCATATTATGTTTAGTGTTTTCTCTTAAACATTAATCATTCAAGTTTTCCTCCTTTGATTTTAGCTTAACTGTCAAAAAGTAGTTTCTGATCTCTTTCTCTTTCCTTTTTTGTTCATTTTTGGAAAGTGAAAGTTTCCTTTTTCTGGACCACTCAGTTCTTGAGAGTTGCTAGCCCTGTTTTACACTCTGCTCAGTGAACAGCTCTCATCCTGACCAGGAGTTCTTGATGGGAATATCATATTTATAGGTAAAAAATAATTCAGAGGATGTACTGGGCACAGATCTCAAAATGAGTTCCCAGCCCTTTTTCTGTTGGTCTGACCTAAGGGACACTTGCTGGATTTCTGAACTTCAGAAGCAAATGTGAGTTGTGTCATAGCTTGGTTTGAAGTGCCTCTTGGTTCAAGCTTAGCTGGCATGTATAAAGAATTGTCCATCAAAGCAGGATCTCATAGAGAACAGAGAATTTTCAGCACACCAGGACAGTTTTAATGTCTTGTTTACTGATTCTATGAGAACTGTGAAACTTTCAAATGACTTCTTTGTACATTTATCTTTTGCTGATGTTGATCACTTCTGAGGCTGTGTTACTGTTTATTTTTTAGTGATCTATCAACTTCATTTATTCAAAGCACTTGAATTATTTTATGCATGTCAGGTTTTTGACAAGTTGCAGAGAACTGTGCTCGAGACCTCCAGTTCTGCATGGGCTTCATAGCAATGGATTTCACATACATTTTTGTCAAGCTAGATGCACTTTTCAGTGTGAAATGCATTAGCTGATTGTTAGCTGCTATTCCCTTTAGTCATACCAAATTTTAATCCTATTGAGTGCACAAGGGCATTACTTCATTCTTTTCTTTTTCCAGCCAAACTGGGTTCATAAGATGTGAAATATGTGAAACTTGGCAACTGCAGATGGAGAAGGCTCATCTTCAAAGAGAAATTACAAGATGACATGCTTGTAAATCCCAGCTATACAGGCATTCCATTTGATCCTTAAAATCATCTGAGGTTCAGCTTTTTGTAAAATAAGGATTGCCATATTTGTAGAGGAAGAACTCTATCAGTAATAATGTTGATTATGTTGATTCCTGAGAAGTAACTCATGCAGGACATTTTGAATATCCTCTCTCAAGTTATTATTATTATGTGTTTTCCTTTGTTAATGAAGGAAACTTGCTGCTACTCATTTATTACTCTGTTTATTCATTGTTATTGTTTTTTCTCTCTCATGTCTTGTGTGAAATTAGGAAGTGGTCTTAGTCCAGTCTTTAATACTAATGCATTTCTATATAGAAAAGATCTGTGTATCTGTGGAGTGGACAGGAAAAGTTTTGTAATAAATAGAAATAATCAAGTAATTGTGGTGCTAGAAGTGAAAGAAAACTGCCTCACACAATGCTGAAACTGTGAAATAACTGGTGATCTGTGAACAACTAAGATTTATTAGTCAGTTCTGTATTTTGGTTTGGAAATCTTCTAGGTCTTTGGCATATTGTCTTCCTTCTGAGAATTTTATGTGGATTTCTGAACATTCCATTTACAGTTGCCTCTTTAGCTGGTAAAGCATAATATGCCTCAGTTTTTGTGGATGTATAAACCTTCACAGTGAAATTGTGTTTACTGAAGCCCATGGAGAAAATTGGTAGCAAAGTGAGGGACAGAAGCCCAAGAATCCTCAGGGCTTTCTGATCTCTGCTTGAATTACCCTTCCTTTTGGTCATTAACCCCTTGCAGGTGCAGTATGTGGTGACAGGATGTTTTAGAGGAGTGGTCTGGATATTGCACATGAAGAAGAAAATTGTTCTTTGTTAAGAATGGCTCTTTAAAAACTAACCAACAAAATCAACTGTTCATGAGAGTCTCCAGTTAGACATTAAAGGTTACTGACTCTTCATTTTCAGATGTTTCATAGTGTGTTACATTGTGGGAGGTCTTCAGGCTTTGGATTGAAACTTTCTTGCAGTGTAAACTGATCTTTGTCTTTCCTGTAGAAGAGAAACTTAGTCAAAGGGATTTATCAGATGGTGCTAAAAATGTACATCAGTCTGCTGTTCTGTTGCAATAGTTGACAGATCTTAAGGGAAACCATACAAGAACCTCCTTCTTTATTAAAAAACATGTATGGAGGGAAAGAAACATGGCAGTCACTCAAAGAAAATAGACTTGCTGTTGGCAGAGATTGATAAGCAGAGTTCTAATCATATTCATTAGCACATGCCTTTTAAAGAAATAAATCAGATGCCTGCCAGAACATTGAACCTCTCAGATATTCACACAAAGTACTAGAATAATTTGCTAATTCATACACAAAATTACAGTTTCCTTAGAATAGGTCATAGCTGTCTGCAAATCCAGGCAAGGACTTGTCTGTTGAAATCTTCAGAAGACCCATTGTGCTAGGCAGCTAGCTAAACTAGTTTACCTTGGCTTATGAGAGTTTTTTGAGGGGGAAGTTAGAACTATTTGGAACAACAGAATAGGTAATAGATAACGTAAAAGTAGATTGTGGTTTACACTGCATATTTAATGACTTCATATGCTGCAGTCTTGTAGTTGCTACATTTTCTTTGAGGGCTGTTTTCTGCTCCACTGCCTCTTTAGTTTGTTCTGTGCTTAGTACAACCAGTTTGTTTACAAACTGAGATTTATGTTTTATAATCTTATTTTTGTTACTTGGCCACATTTTATGTCTAATTGTATTAGTGATGCTTTGGGTTCCTTGGACCATGGGGTTTATTTTCAATGAATTTTAAGAACTCTAATCTTCTCATGCAGACACCACTTAGCATTTTAAAATTGCCCTGGACTGAAGGCTCTGTATAATCAAGAACAGTTCAGAACTGTCCACTATTGCAGGTCAGTGCAATTGAAAGTAAAGAAGTTTGAGTTCAGACAAGTCTGGTTTTGTTGCTGGGATGAATCTCTTTCCTCCATTTAACTTGGAAACCAGAGACTTAAAAGTGAGTCAACACTGACTGTTTCCTTACTAAGAATATTAAACTGAGTTTCTGGTGTTGTTTCTGTTGATGGACATAGAAACTTCATTCAAAGCAAGACTGCTGTCACTCCACTTCTGAAATGTTTGTCAATGGAGAGAAAAGAGGAGAGTGGTGGGAAGATTCTCAATTGCAGAATTTTATGTGAAGGAGGTGAAAAGTCCTTTTATTTTCAACTGGCTTTTCTTGCATGTTTCAGCTAATTGTGGGATTATTCTATGAGGTGAATGTTGCTTTCACTGGCAGTTAGCTGTAGTTGTTGAGCAATTGCTTTTAATTTTACAGTATTTTTATTTGCATAGTGATTGACTGCTCTTTGCAGGCCTGTTTTCTTTTAGATCTTGGTGGAATTTCCCCTTCCAATTCTAAAAAACATTTGCTTTCAAAAATTGCTTGCAGTTAATTTTGTTCCTTTTAGAGGGTCTTCGAGAACTCTGATTGAATTGCTTATTCAGTTTCCATCTTGGGTTGAGGGGAAGGAGTTTAAAGTCATACTAGATGCTGTATGGATCATGTAATTTCTTTCTGTTTTAATCATTTCTCCTGATATGCTTCTGAGGTCAGTGTCACTATTCCTGCCATTCAACCAGGGCCCTGGAACCTCCTGCATGAGTTTGAGATATGGTGGTTTTAGTTCAGGGTTTTTTTTTCCCCCTCCTAGCTGATAGGAGACTCCTTGGACTGTTGGTTCCAGGGAGTTGTGGCTATGCAATTTCATTTTGGAATGATGTCATGGAAGTTTTGTTTTTCTAATGAAAACATTTTTCATATATAGGAATTGTCAAATTAGCAGAACTTCCCACTACCTGATGTTTTTCTTTCTTCCTGAGCTTGTAAATAGACAGCCTCATGCAAGTAGGGCTTAGCCTTTCTATGAAACATGGAATGGTTCTAAATCTTGGCTTTAACTCCTGCTGAGAGCCCTCAGCTCTCAGAAGACTGGGTAAGCTTCTTTTTGAAAAGCATAATGGCAAATTTCAGGCTGATTCTGTGTGTATGGTATTTCTTATACTCAGTTACATTTCAATATGGTCTCTGTGTTGTGACTCAAGGTTTGCCAGAGTGTTCTATGGGCTAAAGACAGGTACTTATAATCTTCTCAAAGAACATTTTGATCTAATAAAAAACCCAGCCTGAATTATGGTTGAATAAGGAACAGCTAGGTAGTAAATTGACTTGTAAATATTTCTTTGGCAACAATTAAACACACCAAATTCGTTAGCAAAAAGCCTAGATGTTCTCATCGTGCCAGTTCTCAACTGCTCTCATGTTTGTTCAACTTACTTTGGATGCAAAGCAATGCCATGTTTAAGGATCTGTGGCTTTTTGTGTGCACAACTGTTTCCCACTGCAGTTTTTGTAAGATTGTACGTTGCTCTCTGAAATCAGTGTCATTTCTTAGCAGTGGCTAGTGGATGAGAACTGTTTACTACAGCTGTTAGTATGTTATAATCTACATGTGAGGAGAAATTCAGCACTGTGTGCAAACTGTGTTTTGTGATAACATGGATTTGTTGCTTAAAACCAAGTCAGTTAGGGAAAATGATGATTTTCTCATCAGTGATATGTAGATAAAGCTAAAAAAGGGTAAGGAGATCCTTTGTTTGCAATAGATGATAGGGCAACATGCCTAAAGATAAGATTATGTTCCTTGACACTGTAAAGGCTTGGCTAACACTGCAGCAAGCTCCTCTGGTCCAGTTTTATAGCTAGCGTTCTAATCAAGCAGTTGATGGCATCAAACTAGCAAGTTAATGCTGTGTTGGGAAATGAGGCAAACTCCCATGGGGAGCACTTGATTATTCTGGAAAGGTTTCCTAGCAGATATGTTGAGAAACAGCCTAGGTACTGAGAGAGAGTGGGGAGGGAAAGAGAGGAGAGTCTTGTGTGAACTACTGTTCAGTTGGCGTCTAACTACATCATCTCCCTAAGCAGCCAAGGAACTGGCTTAATGAGTGTAGTCATGGCTTCGTCAGGATGGGGAGTGTTGTCACAGAGGACTTTGTACCTAATTTCCCTTAGGAAGGTAAATTCATCTGTTAAGTTCCAAGGACTTGTTTGTTTTATTTTGAGTATATTAAGCATGTCAGGGAATTGAATTCCCATTGAGAGAGGGTGGGAATACTAGGATACAGTAGAGGAGAGGGAAAAGTTTAGTGTTACAGACAATACAGGCATCCTTTTGTTAAGCATTTTGCTGCAGAGAGATGATTTTTGCTATGCCATTTCCACCACTGTTGTGTTTGAGTATTATCTATATCTGAGGAAAAGCATTTGTCTAATACACTCTTTAAGCACCTGAAAGAGAGAAATATTTTTCCACTGTACTTTTAGGGGCAAAAGTGAATTTCATGTTCAGCAAGCTATTAACTCTTCTTCCCAAAGGTTATCATTAAAATTGCTAGCTAGAAGAACCCAGAAACTCTGAAATACCTGCTGAAGGAGCTCTTAAGGCTTTTCATCAGAATGCTGTTAGTTCATTGATACTTGAGAGAGCAACAACCAGTGTACTGTAGTATACACTGACTCGATGAACTCTTGGGGTTGACTTTCCAACACTGTCAATAAAAAGCTGCAAAAAAGAAAGACCAAGTTCTGCAACAGTTTTGTAAGCAGTAATACTTTATGTCAGTAATTCTGATACACAATACCTTGGTTATATTTAGTTTTCTTCTTTCTAAATCTCTTAATGAGATCTATAAATCAGAAAACACTCCATTATTCTCTGTATCAGAAACGTGCTCCACAAATCACTATATTTTTATTCTTAAAGAGAGATTTGAAGCAATTAAGTCAACTAGGTTTCATTTGCTTGTGCCCCAAAGTTTTGTAATGGTTCTGCATAGCGAATTTAATACAAGCTAGCAAACTGCCTCTGCTTTTGGATTTCTCAAGAGAAAAGAGATGAAGAAAAATATTATTGTACATATCTTTTGATTTGATCTCATTCCTTCCTATCAAGTTTTCTTAAATCTGTGGTTTTTTTGACTCTTAACTCTATTTGTTTCTTGTTCCTCTGTCCTTATCTGTTTTTCTAACCTGCATGCTTGAGCAGAGTTTCTCTCTGTCAGATAACAGATATACTTTGATTGTGTAGGCTTATCTTCCAGCAGGTTTAATAAAGTACCTTATTGATGACAGTAGAAAAGAGGGTGCTCTTTAGAAAGAATAAAGAGGAGTGTAATCTGATTTCCAGTTGCAGGTGAAGTGTGTAGCATTACTAGTCAGTTAAAGGATGTTGCTGTAATGTTCGAGTTGTCTTTATTCCCTGCTCTGTCATGACATCCCGGGGGGGTGACAGGAGATGGATTTAATATCTTTCATATTGAGTGAGGTGGAAAAGTGGCATCAGTGTAGAGTTTGCATATAATGACTTCAGTAGTGCTATGCAGCATAAAAATCATGAAGCTTTTATATACTTTTAATCTTTTTGTTCTACATTTGGCATGTGTAGTTCTCCTTCGCTCCATGAGATTTACTACTGTTTTGCAATGCCTCTTTCATTTTGCCTTCATGCAGAAAGCTGTTAATGAGATTACACTGACTAGTCCTAATTACATTAATTTCTTTCCAAGCACATGCAAATATCACTTACAAGCACTGCAGTTCCTTGCTTAGTCATAAAAAGTTGAAAAGCAGTTGTCAGAAGAAATCTGTCATCATTTCCAATGTTCACATGAAAGCTGATGGGACCAGATGCAATTACTTATCTATAGTGGTGTAATTTCCTGTATTGTTTTAGCTTATGATAAAACAGCATAAAGATCTTTGGACAATAACAAGAGATTATAGTTAAGTCTCTAAAGCAGAACTGAAGTAGATTGTTGGTTCGTTGCACAAACATGTACTGCAGACTGTGGAAAGAAAGGGAATCGAGTGCTGGGAGAGAGGATGGTGGCTGGAATCTTGTATCACCTACATTTACTTTGAAGATGTTAAAGGGAGAGGTGTTCTTGTCTCTTTGCATTTGCTTTTTGGGTGTTTAAAAGAGCAGATCTTCTGAGAAACATAGAGGTAGGCGTGTACTATATTTTGATGTTTTTCACATCATCTGAATCATTTGAGTAGCTTTGTCAGCACCTGCAGTATCCTGACAGGGAAGGCAGGAGGATTTGTTTCCCTCTTCCTTCTCCTTGCCTGTGTATTTGAGACAGAGAAAGTGCATTGAGTTAAGCATGGTTCAACTCTTGTCTGTTTTATCTCTGCACTGAATTCTGGTGTCTTAACAGATAGGTATAATTTCCTCAATTTATTAATAGAATTGTGAGAGTTACTTTTAGGTTGGTAACCAAACCCAAGCCTATAAATGGAATGTGTAACCCATTTGACAATAACCTTGTTTAGATGGAAGGGGTCACAGACTTCTCTGTTGAATTTTATCTAGGTGATAGACTGCATTCACCTGTGAGTTACTGGAAGAACCTACACTTTCTGCTCCACAGCAGTATGCTGTTCAGTTGCCAATCTTTTCAGTGCAGTGTCAGAAGTGTGAGTTGTCCTCTGTGGCTGGACTATATCATAGATTGTTTTAGTTGAAAAGATAGATATCTCTATGTGGATGTGGAAGTCCAAGGGAACAGTAGGCATGAAGAATTGTACACAGTTGCCCAGTAGCATGAATTCATTGAGAGCAAATTCCTCTTGCAGACAAAACTTTTTCCCTTCCTGCGTGTGATGTGCTTTCACATCCATGTCCATTCCCCAGTGTTTCACATCTAGCAAGGGACTGAATTTTGCCTTTATGTACTCTTAAGATATAAAACTGACAGACCAGTTTGTGCTAGTCTTTGTCTCAAAAAGCTTAAGCTGTGCCACTCCCTTTTGTAAATGGCTAAGCTTAGCAGAGGTGGTGTCTGATCCTTTGGCAACTGAACATCTCCCTTGTGTTTTATTCTCCTGGTTTCCTGCTATGCAGAAGGGTGTACCTTTGCATCTTCTGTATTTGTGTTCCTCCAGGAGACTGGAACTGGTGGCTAACTGAAATAACCCTCAGGCTTGTGCTCATCCCTCAGCTGCCCTTAGTGGATGGTGTATCAGGGTATGGCTGTTTGCTTACAAATGTAATGTAATGGTCAAGTCTCAGGGAGGTTAAAAATGCTAATATTTCCTGGTCCAGTACTGCTGAGAGAACTAAATTGTGCTTGAGATCTGAATCCAAAGTATAAAGACAAAATGGATCTTACATAAAAGGGATTAATCCTTTATTTGTTATTAAGGGCAGTGGTTCTATTGTCAAATTAGATCTGAGCAGAGAATTTTGCATCTCTAGGAAATATTGTTGCTGTTCAATAAACCTTTTGAGTATGTGTTGGAATCTGAAGCATGTGCTTAACTGCTTTGCTGAATTGGGGCCTTCATTACCAAATTGCAGGTGTGTGTTAGCTTAAGTATTTAAGGAAAGGGAAAAAAAGGAAAACAATGCTTATTTTGTTCTGTTCAGTGTAGTTTGCTACATTAATGGAAAACATCAGAAATGCTGGGCTGTTGCTAGGCTGTCCAAAACAGATTTAATACAGTTAATGGCTTGAGTGTTCAGTGTGAGATTCTGCCCAGTTAAGAGTCACATGGAGTGATGAAATGAAAATGTTCAAAATGAAAGTGAGATTATGCTTTTTTTGGTGCATAATATTATTGTAGAATGAGGCTTTAAAATGCCTTCCTGTTCAAAAGTGTGTTTCACTGCTATTTTGTATAATTCTTAGGTGGCTATTAGAGCATTTATTGTATGTGTGCAATAGCTGGGGCTCTGTAAACATTTCCATAATAAACTTCTCTGTAGACTAGGACTTAATAACTTGGTCATAAAAATGTGTTTGGGGCATAAAGGTGGTCTACTGGTCTGCCAGAATGCTAGTGCTTTATAAATAAATAGGATTATTTCAAGAGAGATATTTAGTAGGAAACTGAAGAAAAAGGGTGCTGTACCTAACTAATTCCTCATGAATATTTGATCAATATGTTCTTTAATAAATAACACCCCCACACACTTAGCTCAGCACTGAACTAGTTTGTCTACTCTTTCTAGAATCCTTAAAGTCTGACCTTTGGCTTTGAGTCTGTTGCTACATAAAATGTTCATACATGTAATGTAAATAGTGTTAGTTCTGTATTTCCAGCTACATCTCACAGGTTTAAGTCCTCACCTGGCTTCTTTAGATTTCTTTTTGCTAAACTCAAGTAGTCAAAGGGATTTGAGTGGTTCTTCTGTAAACATGTTTTCTCAGTCTCTGATAATTTCAGTTATTTCCTTGGGGAAAGTCTCCTGTTAACCTTCACTTTTCTTAAAGAGTATTGTCCAAAGGTGAGCACATTGTTCTTGGGCCTTGGAAGAAAGCAGGAGGATTATCCTTCTATGTATTCTGGGGTGATTCATTCTTTGATGTAAGGACCTTTACAGTGGCTATTAAATACAGGTTATTTAACAATTCTCTGTTTCTTTTGCTGGCTGGCTTGGGAAGAAGAAAGTGTAGCAAGAAACAGAAGAGGAAAATATGTTTAGAAATGAAATATATGTTGGTGTTTAGCACACCCATTAGGAATAAATCTGTGTAACACAATGTTTTGTGTCAGGTTTGGTATGCAGACCTGTAACATATATTTTTTAATACCTATAAAAAGCCTGTGGTCTGTTGACAGTTATTAACTGTAAAATGTGGCTTTGCTTCACTGATGTTTTGCTGAAAACCAGTGTGGTTGAGAGGTGTTAGTACTTCAGTTTTGTATGAAAATTTCCAAAAGAAAGAATAGTTTTATTTTCCTAATACTTTATTCCATCTGGAGTAGGAGAAATAAGCTGAAGGTTTACTGGCTATGCTCCTGCCCCAGTGGTTTTTCTACTCCATGATGCTTGTGCTGTGAAGCAGAATCCCTCATGCAGATGGAAAGCATTCCATGCAAAAAGCCTCTCAGTACTGAGTAAAAGACCTCAGTGCAGTAGGGCTTGTATTACTGTGGTGCTACCTCTGTAGTTTCAGTGGTCCAAAACACCTCTGGCAGACTGAAGTCCTTTATTACCCATCACAAATAGAGGCCTGTAACATGCTCTAGGAATTGTACACTAGAGGGCTTTTTCCCCTTTTCTCCACCAACATAAAACCAGCTATAGCTACACTGTGCTAAATGAGACCACCAGCTCTCTGCTTGTCTTTGGGAGGCATTCCCTTCTTTCAAATGCAGGGCTGTGATGAGAAACAGGAGAGAGAAGCAGTGAAAAAAGGTACATTCTGGCTCATCATAAATACTAGGAAGTCTTACTTTTCCTTAGCAATGCTGTGGAGGAGCTGAGAAGTGCTTGCTTCTCTTAGCAATGTGTTTTCTGACCAAGATAAATGTCACAAGTCTAGATTCAGTGGGTGTTCACTTGTATATTTGTTAGCTCTGGGATTCTGTAGGAAAAGTTCAATTTGATAGTGTGCTTTTTTTTTTTTAATCTTTACACACATTAATATAATTTGCAGGTAACTAGGACATCTGGGGTATGGTCTGGAATAACAACATAAAATTTAGTAGAAAACGGTGATATTTCCTAGATAATGGTTTCAAATCAGTTTGGTTTCATGTAATATTAACTGTGTCTGTGGCATTTTACATTTGAAGTTCAAAATAAATACTGTATAGTGTGAAAAACATAGATTATTGGTTTTAGAATGTATAAATCTTCATGTTTTTATTCAAGGTTTGACCTTTGCTGGATACATAGGCATGAGGATAGATACTCTGCAGGTTGTTTTTTTTTATCCTTGCTGAATATAAACTGAAATCCCTCAGTGATATTACCCATAACAGGGTGTGTGAAATCAAATGAGGCACATAGTCCCTTGAAAATAAGGGTAAGAGAAAAACAAAGAGTTGAAAAACAGCCAAATAGTGTGAGCAATATTTGGCTATTTCATTTTTAGCTGTTGTCAATTAAGGCTAAATTTCCAATTGAGGTATAGAGTGAATCTGAAGAATCAGAATTGTAGAATCTCTTAAGTTGGAAGAGACCCACAAGGGTCATTGAGTCTGATTCCTATCTCTGCATAGGACAACCCCCCCGAAATTGCAGCATGTGTCTGACAGGATTGTCCAAATGCTTCTTGACTTGTCAGGCTTGGCCCCATGACTACTTCCCTGCCTAACCTGTGATTGAAACAGCTAAAATGTGAGTCCCAATTTCCTGAATGTCTTTCTCTTACATTTCAGCTGTATTATCAGGAAATAGAAAGGAATTAGCTTCTGGCAATGAAGTAGCTGAATGGAATCTGAAAATAGACTACAGACATACACATTTTTTTCCTTTCCTACTCCTTTTCATTCATTACCTAGTGCTGTAACAACACTGAAGAGTTCAGACCTGTGCTGCAGATGAGTTAATCTATTTGTATTTACCAGACATAAAATGTTGTAGTTCCACAAACCTTGGAAGGATAACCAAGTAACCTTTTGGTGTTTTTTTTTCTTCAAAGGGATGGCTTCAGAAGAAAAAGCTTCTATCCTTCTCATTATCAGAGAGAGAGATCCCCTCATAAGAGAGACTCTCCTTTCTTCAGGGAATCACCGGGAAGCCGAAGGGATTCTCCGCACAGCAGATCTGGTTCTAACGTCAGCAGCAGGAGCTACTCTCCTGACAGAAGCAAAGCTTACTCTTTCCACCAGTCCCAGCATAGCAGAAGTATGTCATCTTTGCATAAAAGAAATATTTCTTCTCAGCAAGGTAATGCTGGATTAATGATGAGAAGCTGGGGAGTGAGGTGGAACTGCAGCTCGCTGTCTAAGCCCTTTCTCTTTCCAAGCTGGCTTTTATGATGAGAAAAGTAGACATTTTGTACCAATTCCGTATTGTCTGCTCTTTGCTTGTTTCGGTGTACTCTCTGTTCCCTTATGTAACTCACATGGGAGATTGTAGGTGTTAGTAGCAGCTCTAGACTGACTGTAGGAGTTTCAGCTGCACAGCTTTTTCTGGTATGGTCTGTTATTTTCCTTTTAGCATCAACTGCTCCTGTGACTTTTCTGTGCTTTATTGGATTCCCTTACAAGAAACTTTGCTGTCATCTCTTAGCAGATGAAGACTTTTCTTCCTGCAACTAGAGGGGGGGAAAAGGGATTGAAACAATTGGAGAAATGAAAATTAAGTTACTGCTACTTGTTACATATTCTCAGAACTGTATTATTATGGTTTTGAAGTTGGTTGGTTTTTAGCGTTTTCATTTTGTCAGATTCTTTCCAATACTACTTTTCTCAAAGAAATGTGAAACTTATCTCAGAGATAACTCTCTACTGTGTATGTTCTGCCTTCTAAAAGCTTGGCTGTTAGTCTTTCCCAGGAATCTAATATTTTTTTGAAGATAGGGTTTTCCTATTTAAATAATTTTCTCTTTATTGCTTTGCCTCATAAAATTCAGGCTGTATTTAGAATCATAGAACAGTTACAGCTGGAAGAGACCTTGAAGATCATCGAGTCCATAGTTACAAAATCATTTAGATCCCCGTTTTCCTAAGTATTTGATAGACTTTTTAATTCGTCCTTTTCTTAATGAATTACTAAACATTTATTAATTTCTTAAAAATAAAAATGAATGAATAAAAATGTAATAGAAGCCAAGGTAAGTCTCTCTCATTTCCAGTTATCAACAGTCACCCATTTCCCAGGGAGTGTGAATAGCCTAGATAATTTAGTCCTACTGACAACACATATGCTTTTTGTATTTACCCTTTGCAGATCCCATAGATGTAATCCATGGACCACAGACTGAAAACTAGCAGTTTACACTGCAACCAGTTCTGCTGCTGTGGGCTGCCTGTAACCTGCCTGTGGGAAGGCTATGCACAGATAGGACTGGAGTTGTCAATTTGCTGATTTTTAACTCTTATAAGACAAACACTACTCATACAAATAGCATCTAGCCTGTGGTTGATGCTCTACAGGACTGTCTCCCATGGGCAGGGCTTTTCAACACACTCTGGCTTGCTAAACCAGTTCCCTCCCTGCCTGGTTTCCTGGAGTGATTGACTGGTGCCTAGTATTTCACCTGTTTCTATTATTACAGGAATATTAAAAAGTAAAACCATATCATCTTGCCAAATCAAATTGATACACCCTTTCAGTTACTGTTGAAAAAATGACAATGGCTTTTCTTCAATATGTGAACTAATATAGCCATCTCTCTTCTCTCTTTGTAAAGAGAAGAAAGTGTTATCAGTGTTTATCAGATGATGGAGCATGTAGATTTCATGTCTGACTTGAGTGAATTTCACTGCAATTTCTCTAAGCAAATAAGTTTATTAGCAACATGTATCTTTAATATCATTTAGCTGTCATTAATTCTTTTCTTAATTGCAGGTAAGGAGAGGACATCAGTTCAATCAGTGAAAACATCAAGAGATGCATCACCTTCAGGCTCCACAGCAGTAATCTCATCAAAGGTGAGTTTTCTTGCTGAATACTTCTCAGCATGGTTTCAGATTGCTCATTGCTGTTGTTCCTTCATTGGAAGGAGGTTCTGTATGCAGCTGTTAAAGAAAGGAGCATCTGCAATCCAGCTGAGGATAGATTTCTTTTAGACCTGTCAGGAAGTTGCTGGTAATATTCTCTCAGGGTCATCACAAACATTTCTGTTGTGTGTTCACTGTCTCACTTTAGGTGAAAGGAAGTTCTATATCTATGTAAAATTTTCTGAAGTCTGGAGTGTGCTAGAAAAGGAATGGCAAAAAGAAAAATGCACGGGCAGTTTTAGGATCAATAGATCAGTTGGAGAAGCCTGTACTGGCACTGAACTCCATCCTTCAGTGAGTCCTAAGCTGTGACTGCATTTGGAAACATTATGGTGAAGTGTCTAACTAGGAAGATAATGTGAGTAGCAGGGCTACTTGAGGATTGGCAAGAGGGATAGCATTTACTTGGGAAGGGAGCCACTTTGCAAGATAGCTTGGTAAATGTCATCTAGTGTTCTAAATGTTGCTGTTTAATTTCCCATCAAATCTTGTGGGCTAAGCACCAACTACACAACCTTACTAATTACTTAAACAAGCTAATAAACACTAATGAGCAATCAGCATTCAGTATTGTTCTGGCTATCCTGTAGCAGCAAAAAAACCATTTTCACATGACAGACTGCTTGTCTGTAAATGATATTTGAGGTAAAAATGACCACTTCCACAGGAGCATTTTCTCTAACTTGTTGAGCAATACTTTAATGAGAACTAAAGAAACAATACATTATACTGTTTTAAGGGTATAAGGCATTTGTCCTAAGTAGCATGGTGTACTAGCCTGCTTCTTGAGGTCTTTTTAATAAAAGCAATGGAATGCTTAACCAGAAAAAAAAAAAAGGAAAGAAAGGTACCTTTTGTTGTGAGAAGGTGAGACTGAAGGAAATAATTAGGTGGGTTAAAAATCAGCTCTTGGTTGTGCTATGTCATTCTGAGTACTAATCCCTTATACAGCTCTTTTAGAACTGCTGTGCTAGGCATTAGCTAATTGCCAAAGGGGGAGGCAAGTGATCTATTTTTCAGTGATGTAAATAAGGAAAGTAAGATAAAAGCTGTTACACACAGGTTACAGTGATTTGGATTATAGAATGATTAGTTCACCTCTTTTGCCTCCAGACTCAGCATGCTACAGCTTAATACCCAATTTTTGCTTAACACAAACCTTTGCAAACAAGGAGGCATTGCAAAATCTCTTGCTCTTATATTAATATGCAGTGTGAACTTGAACTATAAAGTAGTCTGTAAATGTTTTTTTCTCTTCAGTAAGATCTGATCTATGCTGTATTAGGGTTTTTTTGCCAGCAGTTTGCATAGATCTGCTGGGTATCCACTTGATGGAAGCTACATGAGATGAAACTTTCTCTTTAATGGGAATAATTGCCATTGGGTTTGTATCAGCTGCAGAAATGGAATTAATGAAGTGACCTTTTATTGTGTCAGTGCAGCCTCTTGGGGTGATGGTTGGGTTGCACTAACCAGTTTAGTTATATCCATGCTTCACTGACATTGAAAAAGTCTTGGCAAACATAATGAGCATTTTTAGGGCCAGGGTCTTAAAATCTACTTAGATTTGAGCAACCTGGTCCAGTGGAAAGTGTCCCTACTCATGCCAGGGGTGAGTGGAACTAGATGATCTTTAAGGTCCTTTCCAACCTAAACCATTCTATGAAATGAGTTATCTCCTTTATTGTGTAGATTAAAGGAGATAATATTCAGTGCTCAAAGTTATAATTTACCTTTGAAATACTTACAAAGGTATATACTCCCACAGCAATCTCTTTTCACTGTAGTAACTGCATTCAAAACTGAAGAATTATTCTTATCTGTCTTATAATTAACTTTTTGCATATTCATGCCTGTGAATTAATACATGTTGGTGCTCTCTGATCTTATCCACCTGTTGAATTGACTAAGGCATGAAACCTTTTGTGTTTTTCTTTAATAACTGTCTGGCCTGCAAACCTTGGAGGCTGCAGCCAACATCATTAGGCAAAAGACAAAATGCATGAGACAGGGAAGGCTTCCAGCAAAGAGAGCAGCAAACTATTAGGTTTTTGCTCTTCTTATGTTATGCATAAGGTAAAAAAGAAAAGAAGACATCTCTGTTTTGAGGCAGGGGGGCAAAGTTTGGTTGTTTTTTTTTTTTAGAAGACATACTAGGTTGTTCTTTCAAGTTTGCAGCCTAAATAGTTGTAAACTCTATAGACATTTTCCTCTGGGAAACATGTTCCCATTCTTTCTCTTCAGTTATAGTGGATCTGTGGAAGTACCATTATTTTATCATATAAAATGCACTCAGGATTTTTTAATACTTCTTTATTGACATGCGACATATAGAATTAAATTTAATGAGATTAAACAGATTTTATTTTTACTGTATTCCAATAGATACTAGAGTGATTAGTTTCTGTTTATGACTTGTGCAAGTATTGTAGGTCATGTGAAATACTATTTATCTTCATTCCTTGCAAAGCTGCCTGTTGGTGACAAAGATACTGGTCTTTTATTTTCAGTAGTATTGGCTAAAACTACGTTTGAGGAAAGAGAGAGATTCAAAACAGAAGCACAGTAGAAGATTTTGGCAGCTAGGGAGAGGTCGGGTTAAAGGTAGAAGTCAGTCATGCTAGGAGAAACAAGAATATCAGTAAAAGAAGCCTTGGCAGCAGATAGTTTGTAGTGAGACTAGTATAAGAATAATTGTGTAGTTTGGAAAGGTAAGCTGGGCTAATTATTCTGTGCATATATTTTCTTTGAAGAACCCTGTTGCACAGTGAACTTTGTCACCAGCTTACTTTGGTTATAATTCTGTAACTTGAAATGATAGAAAAGAGAGAGAAATGATAGAAAAGGTGGTGTCTTTATGAACCAGAACCCGGGAGTGGTTCTGTAACTGGTACACTTATGCCATGCTACAGCACTTGTCCTTGTCTCTTTGTTGCTCTATTAGTAAAAGCCAAGTCATATTGTTAGAGAAATACATTTTTATATGAGTATTTCTATCTGAAAAGGTAGATTAAAAAGCTATGAAGCCATGACTTCACCCCAAATAAAGTACAATGAATTTTAATGAAAGCAGCTCTGATCATTTACAGTATGTATAAAATACTTTTTGACCCTGATTAGCTTAGGTTTTATACCCTACACAGTATTTAATAGTTCAGTTTAAATTAGTTACAACCTTCTAGGCCTGAAAATCACATTGAATTATTAGATCACTCCACACTTTTTATCTTACCCAGTTGATCCATGTCTCTTTAAACTCAGCTGGTCTCAAATAATTTTTGTTAGCTCTGCCCCATGAATTTAATAAAACTGATTCTGAAAGTGTGGTGCTATTTTTAACATTTTACTGAACTTCATTGATTTGTGGCTTTTCTTCTCTTTTTCCTTTTTTCTCTGCTCTCTCCCCACTCACATTTAAAGAAACCAGTCAACAAAGGAAATTACTTAAAGCTTTTTAGTTTCCTATTTTAAAGTGTTTTGGGTGTCTTAATAACTATTTATTTTAGTTTTGAAGATGTTTTACCACATGTAAATGTATTTCATGTTAAACTGTGACTGTAATATTTTTGTACAGGCCTTGGAGAAGAGCAGCAGACTCTCCGAAAAGGAGCTTGCAGAAGCTGCAAGCAAATGGGCAGCTGAAAAGCAAGAGAAGGCTGATGAAAGCAGTTTACCTGAAATAACAGAGTATGATGTAAGTCAGGATTATGAATGGATTTATTTTAAAGTGTTACAACAACAGATTCTTGTTTTTCTGTACTTTCCTGAAAGGCACATTTTGTATGTTATCCTTGAGTTTGCCTGCCTATGCTCATACAATTTTGGTGTCTCAGTAAGATTTCTCATATTATCAGGAATCCTCTTAGTGCATTTCTCTAAACAGATATCTACTCCTTTTACTAGGCAATAGATACCTGTTTCTTTAATATAAAACCTGTGGTCCTGAATGGTGCAGAAATTCTTGCTGACGCAAGAACAGCATTTTGATTTTTGTCAATACCTATTTACCTTGGATTTTTGTTACTTTTATTCCTGATTTATCTACTTCCATTGTGAATTTTTCTTGCTAGCTGATGTTACAGATATCATATATACAAGATCCTCCTCAGCAGAAGAGCAAGTAAACCTGACACCATTATCTTTACACAGTTAAGACTGTCATGCTACGTCTCTGTCTCAGTTTGTAACAATAATAATTCACTCATAGTCTGATAACCAAACTCCTCTCTAACTGAATAACTACATTTGGGGTTTTATTTTGCTCTCAACAATGACTTTAATGTTATATTCCTTGTGCAGGCTGGCTCTTCAGCTCCATTATACCTTGAACAGACAGAGGAGACAGGAGTAAATCTAGCAGATAGTGCAGTATACTATGAGGATGGGCAGCTGCTCGGTCGCTCAAAAGCAATTGCAACCAAGACAAAGGAAATTGAGCAGGTGAGTCCTCTGGCCATTTTGTCACTCATAAAGTACCTGTCTACTGGTCTGATCTGCTAGAAATATGTTGATTTATTTTTTCCTCCTTCTTGGAGTGTCATATCTTGAGAAGATGTGGTGATAACATCTCCATCTGTTTAATTCTGAAGCAGCATGGCCCCTATCTGCACATGGGAATAGTGGTAGTTGTCTGTAACTTACATGCAACACCTGCTGTTTTGCAAGCCAAGATGACTGTTCCTTTGAATAGCTGTTCTAAAATCAAATGATTTCAAATATAATTAAAAAGTAAGGCTTTATGTGGTCAAATGTTGATAATCTTCTTTTACACTGTCATTTCCTTAAATATATACAGCTTGAGTTTTGAACACTTGAAGCTACCTGTGAATTGAATTGAAGTACCTTTGTCATCGTTTGAAGATTAAGAACCTTTTAAGTCTTGGCATTGATTGCAGTGATCTAGATGAAGGAGGGATATTGTATTCAAAATTTGTATTCTCTTTTTTTGTGTTGAATACTTGGGGATTCACTTAATACAAAACAAGATTTCTACTACTCTTGTAACTGAGGTTTTGAGGAGCTTCAGTGGAAGCTTATTCATGAATTACTTCGTCATCTCAGTAAGGAAATCATCTGCAATAACCTTCAATTTAATTTGAAAGTGCTTTCTTTCTGTGCTTTTGTTACTTTAAATGAAGAGTTTGGAGATTTTTCTGACTTGATCTTTCAGAAGTAAAAGCAACTATGACCAACTCTGTGCTGTATAGAGAAGCAGTCTCTCTGTAGAAATTTATACACACTTCATTGACTTTGAGTTGTCAGCATGGAAAGAAAATCTGGTTTCATTCTGTCTGGCTTGAGTTCTGTGCCTTTGACAGGGAATGAGAGAGGGAGCAGAGTGGAATGGAAACTACATTTGCAGCCTTGTGGTGAACAGCTTACTAAAGGTTCTTTGGATGACCTTCTCAGTATAATTTATACTACTGTTTAACAGAAAGTATGTTTCTGGGTTTTGTACAGTAGAATTAGTCCTTAACATGCAAATTTAATCCTATTGCTAGTCAGGCTATATTGTTTAGACAGATGTAATTTTTAAATCTTAAACTTGACCTGTAGACTCTAATACACTTTAGAGTCTGATTGATTTAATAATGAAATCTGCAATACCTTTATAAGAAAATTTTTAATGATTTCTTTTGGGTTATTTGTCTGGACTCAAATAACAGCAGAAAAAAATTGTGTCCTATGGACTTTTTTTTTTCAAGTTGAATTTATTTAAGGTGTTTAAAATAGCTTCTAATACCTACTTTTAATGTATTATTTCTGGAATGTAAGTTTGTGAGAGGATTACTAGAATAAAATACTTAGTGCAGAGAGTTCTGCTGTCAAAATGGTAAAGCTGTAATCCTTCTGCAAAGCAAGATTCCTGAAAGATTGCTTTTTAGTCTTTGCTGGGCAGTTATTGAAGTGTTTAAAATCAATCAGACAGGATAGAAATGAATTTCTGGGTATGTGTCTAAGAACTGGTGATGTTCCAGCTAGTATCTGATCAGAGTGCTTGACCCATCAGACCTCTTCTTTCTCCCATGTTGTTCTGCTTTCTCTTGGAGCATCAGATCTGGTGATGTTTGCTTTTCACTTCATGTTTATTCTCATCCTGAGCTTCTTGTTGTTCCAAACTCATGATAAAGCCATCTTTGCTTTGTCCTCTCCATAATCCATCTCTCTCCAAAGCTCCAACCAGGAAAAATAGGAAAATTTTCCAAATGTATACTTTTGCTTCATAGTACAATACTATTTGAGGTAAACCCAGAGGCAAAAAAACTGTGCTGATGGAGCATGTACAGTGTTGCAATGAGCAAATTCATTGGTGTGCAGCAGAGAAACAGGCAGCCTGATGCTCTGGATGCCTTGGGCAGGAGGTGGGGTAGCAACTTGTGATCCAGTCTGTTATTTCTCTTATGAAAAAAAAAAACCAATCACAAAATCCCTTGAGCAATTGAATGAGATATTTACACAGGTGTTCTGTTTAAATTAAGTTCATCTGTATCTTACTAATTGCTTATATCACTGTTTTGTAAAGTTCCCTCTGCCTTTTCTCTAGCTTACAGGAACACAATCACTAAATTCAGAGTTTGAAATGGATTGTAAATGGTTGCTCTGGCTCACCAACAAAATGTTTGTGTTTTATTTGTTTGTCAGGGCACTTATTGCAAGCATTCATGGAAAATCATGTAATCTGAGGAACAAAAAATGTCGAGAAATGTCAAACAAGTGCTGGTTGCTGTTTGCTGTTTAGTGACTATCTTGTAAGAAGTTGCAGTTACTTTGCAAGTCCTAACTGAAGCTGACAGAGAGAGGAGAATAGAAGGACACTGGTTGAACAGAGCTCAGAATTATCTGTGTGACTCCCAAACTAGACATATATTTAAGTTGCCAGGATATTACTTGGGCAGGGAGAAAGTGGTGGAAGATGCACAGGTGCCTGAGAACATTGCTGGACTAGGACCACAGATCCTGGAAGCCTCTGGTCTCATCTGTGGTGTGACAGTATCATGGAAACATCCAGGTTGGATGGGACTTCATCAGGCCAGCCTTCTCTTGAAACAGGACCTCAGAGCAGGTCATTCAGGTCTCTGTCAAGCTGAGTCCTCAGGAAGACTCCACTGTTTCTCTGGACAGCCTGTTTGAGTGTTTCACTGCTTGCTTTCTGGTGTCACAGTCCTGCATGCTGTTCTCCAGAGCATGCTTTCTTTACACCAAGGACAGGCTTTCTGCTCCTCTTTGCAGTTTCCTGTCCCCATCTGTGAGCTGCAGAGTCACAGCTTCTTGCTGTGGTCCCCACCTGCAGTGGGTTCAGCTGCTTTCAGGGAAGGCTGAGTTCTTGGGACCATCTAGTTTTGCCACTTTGTGTTTGGTAGAGCAAGATCTTTCCTGGGATTGCCATGTGGCAGGTACTGGGAAAACAGATCCTTTCAATCCTACTGCATCTTCTGTTTCATCTTTGTGCCTCTCTGCACTGAATGAAAATTCTGCAGCATTACTGTCTCATGTTTCATTGAATATCTCCTGTGAAGTAGGGTCTAGATTCATGATGTGGCTTTTGATGTTCTATTTGTAAGCCATCAGAAAGTTTGGAGAGTTGTTCAAAACACAAAACCAGCAAGATAATCAGCTTTCTGGGTTGTTTGGTTGCTTGTTTTTTTTAAGCTAGGTGTTTCCTTATGCCTTTGAACATACCTTTCCCTTTTTCCTCCACAATCATAACTTTTAAATTTGATGTTCTATGGTATGTGAGGTAGAAACCCATGAAATAGGTGTTCAAAGGATTGGTCAGAGTCAGGGGCCTTGAAATGTGTGTAGCAGAGAATTTTTTGCCTTGGCATCTCAAGGTCAATCAATGTCCATGGGTTGCTGATGAAACAATTTTATGCATTTAATAACTTAAAATATCCATGAAAGTATCGGTTTGGAGTTGTTTTGTTTCAGTTTGTATATAGGTAAGGATCCTTTTAGCATGTGATGTGCTGAAGTGTGGGGTTTGGGTTGGTTTTGGAGTGATGACAAATCTGTCACTGGTGTTAAGTTCCCAACTGGAGCGATTCCTTGTTGCTCTTATACCAAAGGCTATCTCTCTGTTATTCCTGCATGAGCATGAGTAGCAGGGATTCTTGAAACCTCTTATCTTGTCTAGACATCAAGTCTGCAACACTGGGTTAATTAGTCCATTTATTATGTGTCCAGTTTCTTCAATGTTGCATATGCAAGTTGAAGTGACATGGGTTAGCCCGGAAAAATCTCTTCTGTTCTGAAGACAAATTTTACTAAATGAGCCAAGTACCTGCCTTGATTTTGGACAAAAATCAAACCTCTAAGTTTCTGAATGAGATTTGACACTCAGACCTAGATTTGTCTATTACCACAGAGCTCTGGCATCTCATTAATGCATTCTTGAATGCTTTTTTTTCTTAATGGACTTACTGGCTGAGTGGATGCTTTCAGTTCAATAATGCTTTTAAATGTTCAGCAAAACAATATCATAAAACATTCAAACAGTTAGATTGCTTGTTTACTTGACTTTCTAAATGACTATTCCTTGTTAACAGCCCTCAGTAGTGCTAATGAACTGTTACCCTAACTGGACTGCCTTCTTGCTGCAAGATGCTGAAAATCACAGTTCTTTCTAAAGCTTGTGCTGGAAACTTCGTAGATATGGTACATAGAAAGAAGGGAAAGTGTGTGTGGCTGAGTCAACAGGCTGTCCAGACTCTATTTCCAGACCTGCCTTCTGACTTCCTTACTTTTTTTACATAAATTATTTAAATACCTGGCCTGGAAGTTGCAGTTCAGTAAGAAAACCAGTTAGGTTTTAGCAGGTGTGTACTACTGTGTGTAGTTTTAGAAGAACTGGTTTATGTTCTGCTTTGCCAGATCTCTTGTTCTGGTGAGATCTAGGTAGCAATAATTGAGTTGTCTTTGTGTGTATTGTAATGCTTTTTAATGGAACTCTGTTCTCTGGAGCTGCTGCTCTGAGACAACTCACAGAGGGGAAACTTTACATTGCAAGGACTTAGTTAACAAAGTTTTACTTTTTATATCAGACCGTTAAAAAAAATTAAATCCCAGAGGCATTTCTTTCATGATAAAATAGTTACAATTGCTGTAATGTATGGAAGTGTAGTGCATGTCTTTCTCCCAGCCCTCAACCCCTCCTGTGTCCATTGCTAGCTTGGTTTTGCTTCAAACCAAACTGCTTTACAGTGCTTCAGCAGTGTAAAGGTGAAAGGGGATGTAAAGATTGAGGTAGCTTCCACATCTTGGCTAGGATAAAGCTAAAGAGAAACCATGATAAGAAATGTTTTCTAAGTTCTGGCTATGTTAGATTAAATATTTAAGTTTTAGCAGTTGTAGTTAAATGAATAAATTGGACTAATGAGAATCCAGGAAGGAATGAAGGAGGCTGTCCAAGCTGTGCCTTTTAACTTCAGCTGAGCCAGGGAAACAGGTTACCATTTCTTTAAAGGAGCTTGTTGTTCTGCTTGTGCTGTTGCTCATTTCAGGCAAAATTATCCAGATTAGAAAAAAATCCCCTAATTAAAATATGAGTTAAGAGGTAAGTAAGTTAAGCTGAAGAAACTGGAACAGTAGCTAGAAAACACATTAAAGGATTATTTCTGATGTTTCTGACAAGAGTAGACCAGACAAGAGTAACAGGCCAGTGCTGGACTGAAGATGAAGAAGCTGTAGATTTTTGGTTCCCTCCTAGCTTTTCTGTTGTCCTTCAAGTCTTGAGTACTTAATACACAGTAGCAAGGCCTTAATGATGGACTCATCATCATCACCATCAGTCTAATTTGGTTGGTAGCATAGGATGTATCATACCTTCTCTGAGCTTATGTTTATTTAATTGTAAGATGTAATTAAGCCTGTTAATTTATTTTTTCCTAATCAAGAGAACGTTTGTGTTAGGTTTTGGTGTTTTGCCTTAGGCTTCTCAGAAAAATTGATGACTATTCCTTTGCTTAATGATATCTGCCTGTTTCATCCTTTTGTGGTTTATTAGTTACCTTATAGCAGTAGCCCTCTCCTTATAGACAAGACATTTATTTCTTTTTACACTTTCTTAAGCACTTTTCCTTCCATATTAATTCTGACTTGCTGATTTTTCTAGTGTCTTTTAATATTTAGTCTAGGCTTCCTTACTTTTTGCCACTGCAAAATCAAATCAATTAAGTTGTTCTGCTTATTTGCATGTTTATAGCTCACACTTGCCTTAGGTCTTTTTTTTTGTTTTGGGATCTTCTGACTGTTAGAAATCTGTGGTTTCATGTTTATGAAACTGCAAGATGGAGAACATAATAGCTTTTGATCAGGATCTTCTTAGTATCAATAAATCTCTTTACAAATACATTGATTTAAAGCAGGATACATGGAAAAGGATGTGAAAACTTTAGCTGTTTTTCTTCATGCTTTAGAAGTTGCAGTCCTTCACTTTCCATGTATTTAGCTCTGTTCTCTTCCCTTTCCATGGCCATTAATAAGTTATTTAGTATGCACTGCAGTGATTGTAATTACAAACTGCTGCATATGCAAAAGCAGTGCAACTCATTTTACTCCAGCACCTGAAGGTATAGTTTAATAAGGAAGTGTATTACCACATTGCAGCTTTTTGCCAGCAGCTTTTTTCATTGGAAAGCTGATAAAAAGTGTTATTTAATATGCAGTGCTCAGAGGGCAGTGCTTTTAAGAGAACTTCACACCAGACATCTATCCATGGAGCACTAAGATATTCTCTTAGAGAGACTTGAAGGCATTGGATAGAATTCCCCTTCAGATTCCTATCACTACTTATCTAAGGAAGATTTTCTGTTTGACAGTTTATTTGGCCTTACATTTGTTAATGTACACAGGTTTTGGCCTGTGCCAAACACACTGTTTTGAAGTTGGTGAATGCTGAGGACTCAACTTATTGACAAATGCAGTCATTGATACAGTTTTTGATGTAATGACACTTTGTTTATGTGATTAAGCAGTACTTTAGATTGTAAAACTCCAGAGGACTATGTGCTTACAGATGTTAAAATCTAATGGCAGGTCTCTAAAAGACTTAAATGAGAAAGGGAGAGTAGTTAGGTACTTGATAATGCTGGACTGAATTGAAACCAAGTAAAATGGGAAAGTAAGTTGATTGTACCTCTTTCACTCCATTCCCGGCTGTTCAGATCTGAAAGACAAGATCCCCTGGTCAGGTAAAGTGAAAATCTAAGGAGTTGTCCATGAACTAGTATTTTTTTCAATCATCAGCTAGCAGTGATTGGATTAGAATTTTCTTGTTCCATCATGAGAAAGCAGAAGAACTTAACAACAGGGCAAAAGAAGACTTGGAAACTGGAATACTGAGTAGACTAGGTAGAAGAAAGATTAGTTTCAGGAGATGACATGTGTAAATGATATTGGAAAATGCGTTAGGAAAAGAAGAAACTAAAAATGTGTGGGTCTTTATGTGTAATTAGGAACTAATGATGAGAAATTGGGTACTGAAAACACTGTCAGAAGTGAAGATGCTTGGAAGGATAAGCAGAGCTGACACTGGCAAACCTCATGAGAAAACTAAAGGACAAAGCCAGAAACAATGAATAATCTGAGGCTTGCTAAAGGCAGTAGTTTCTGTGGGAGTGAGTGGTTATTGGGTTTATGTGTGTGGTTTTTTTTTAGTTGGTGGTAGGGTTTTGTTTTGTAGATTTGAATTACTTGACTTGACTTTGAGGACAGAGAGAGCCTCCTCTCCAACTTTGTCTCCAGCTTATTCTTGCTTTAACAGAAGGGTGTTGGAGGACTTGAGAAGTAGTTCTAGCAGGGGTGTTTGGTTTTATTTTGGAAGTGGTTTAAGGGTGGAAGATAAAAATCTCTCTTAGTTGGCTCAGTGCACTGAAGCTTAAAGTTTTAGCATTTTAGTCTTTTTCTTATAACCTTCTGTCTCTTGAAGAAGGCATCTTTTGAATTTTGGGGGAATATTTCAGCATTGTTGCTGGGGAAACCTGCTGCTTTCTGGATTGAAACAGAGTGAGAATAGAATCAGTTCAATATATCTAATAATTAGATCCAGGAATTTCAGTTGCCTTAGAAATAGCCCAAAGAACTACTGTCTAGCATCTCTTCTACCCTCCCTCAGCACTGATTTCACATCAACTCTATCAGTATTCCTGCTCCAGGCTGAGCATTGCTCTTCTGAAGGACTTGGAGATGAAATAGGAATCCATGTGGTGCTTAAAGCAGGTTGTGTGTATGTAGGGCAAATGGAGAAGAGTATCACAGAGGAAAGGTTGCCTAAAACCATATGTGATGATGGGAAGGTGGTAACTGAGCAAACATTCAAAAACCCCTGGTAAGTGACAAATGAAATGTAGTGGCAAGAATGTAGGTGACAGGAGGAACTTGATGTTTGGCATTGAAGCTCGTTTCCATTTCTCCTGCACTGACAAGAGCTTTCAGGCCTTAGGAGGTTGGAGTAGAAAAAAGTCTCACCCAGACAACCTGTAGGTAGGGAAAATCTGCTGAAGTGTGAATCTGCAGCTTTATGGCTTTTCATGTGTCTTTTACAGACTGCAGCGCCAATCTTAATAGAACAGAAACTTGTTTTGTAGATGATAGTTTTGCTGGTGCGTGTAGTTTAATCTATTTGTAATCTGATTTGTATACAACACTGAGTGGTGTATAAATGCAAGATCATCTGTGACCAAAGACACAAACACAGGTTGTATTTGTCACCTGCTTCTGAAGTTTCTATTTCCTTTTCTATTTTGTATCTCAGTGCCTAGCCTGAATGTTCTTTCTTCTGACACTTGTTTCACTGAGCAGGTTAAACTCCTCAATATGTTTAAAGATGGGTAGGCTACACTTTTTTTAATAGCTTGTTCTTTTCTGTGAACATTAATGATTTGACAGCCATTAATCAGCTGACATTTGGAAAGCAAGCAAACCACTTAAAATGAAAAGCTACAATTTACAGAGGACTGTTAGATGGTTTTTGTTCAGATTCTTTTCAGTGTATATAGTATTTATATAGGTTTGTGTCTTAAAAGCTTGGCATAAAAGGTATTTATTTGCTCTGACCTTTAAAATATAAGGTAATTCTACAGTTCTTGTTCACAGTATTTATTTTTAGGAAGATAGTTCCAAAAGGCATCAGAATTATTGGGTGAAATATATTTTGTTGATTAAGTTGCTTGTGCCTGTGCTTCTTCTGTAAGTTAAGATTATAATAACATTAGATTTTTATCTTGGGGTGTAAATGACTAATGCACATCATCATTTATCACCAACCCACAAGGATCATTCTCCTGTGTTGTTTAACTCTTACTTGCACTGATGTTGTGACTGTCTGGCCAGGCACTAGTGTGGATATCACAATGGGATGCTTCCAAAATATGGCAGAAAGCCAAGGGCCAAGATTCCCCTCAGGACAAAGGTTTTAGTATCCCTGTTTTACCTTGGTGCTTTGACTTGGAAAGGCTGATGCCAGAGAGCATCCAGAAGGCAGGGGCAAAAGCATGCAAGAGTTTCTGGGGAAGAGGCAGAGTAGAACCCTGTCTAGCTGAGGAATGAGGTGACCTCTGAATTGGAGGGTGGAGGAGATCTGGAAGAGATGAAAGCATTTGTGGTGACAGGAGAGAGAGGCAGGGTTGGGAATTGGGAGTGTGGGAAGCAATGAGCCAGGGTGGGACTGGACTTGCAGTTGAAAAAAAAATAGATTTGTGCCAAGATTGGGAATTGCAGCCAAGAGGGTGGGGAAAAGAATGAGATGAGGAACAAGAGGAACCTGGGTGGAGATGGGAATTAATTGCACAGAAGCTCTAAAGCCCATGGGCAAATGCAGTGGAGTTTCTCCCTGGCTGGAGGGTGGAGACGCTGCCTCATGCAAGAGAACTGGTTGCTATTTCTGGTGCCAGAAAAAGAAGTGGAGAGCAGGCAGATGCTTCCAGCTTAGTCTCTTCCCCTCTGGATGCCCTTGAGGCATCTGCAGGAAGCTACAAATCATATAAGGCAGGAAATGCAACCTTCCTGCACTGAGTACCTGAAAATCACTTACTGAAGAGTTTGCTAAACATGTCAGTAGCTGCACATCATTCTGTTGTCCACTTGGTTCAGTTAGTGTATGTCTTGGCAAGTACAAAGGAAACCAATATGAATAGTTTCTTTATGTAAAAATGAGTTTTAAATGAAATTACTAATCTGTTTACCTTAACTTTTGAAGACTTTTCCTAGTTTTTCTCATTTTAGTATTAGGCATAACTACAGCTCTTCATTTTCCTTTTTCTTACCTTCCTATTGAAGGCTGTTTTCTTGCAACTCTGTTTTCACTAAAATTAGAAGCAAAGATAAATTCTTAAGATTGTGTTTCCTGTTTTCACTGAGGTCAATTAATGCTCTCCCCGCCCCCCCCCTTTGATTTTCTAGTAACAGGATACCTGTTCAACACTGAGCTCTGGAAAGCTCTGACTCACCCTTGATTTGGTTTAGTAGTTAGTTTAGTGGTTGTAGTATTGAGTCATTAACATAGCTAATCCAGCTATGATTAATCTAAAATTCTGGATTTATATGTGAGCTGATAAGACAGACCTTGAAAAAATTTAGTTAATTAAAGTATGAATTCTTGGTTTGTGAGTTTTCTACATCATCAATTTCATTTGTTTCCATTGTGGTTTTTGATGTAATTGTTTGCTCTATTCTAAATCATTAATAGGTTTTTTTTCACTCGTTTAATTCTGTTTCCAGACAGTGTAGTTCAGCTAGATCTTTACTAGCAGAAACTGTTTTGTTTCTAAAACAACAAAAAGTTCTGGAAGGCTGCATGAAGTGAGGAATGCCTTATTTTCCAGGATATGTTTGTAGGAATAAGCTCTGTCTATTCTGTATCTTTGAGAGCACATGGTAATCATCTATGAAGTAAGGTTAAAAGGTAAATGGCATGCTCCTGTTTCTTTTGGCTATTACATTAAAGTGTTTGACCTTTAGCAACCTATTTTTATCTTAGGCAGTAAACTGGTTAGTTCTGCTTATCAAAAGAGACTTCCATGCTGTTCTTATCCAAACCACACTGTATCAATCCAGCATCAGTAGGCTTCATCAGCAACAGCAGATTATTTCTATTGTAACAGTACATTTTATTCAATAAATTCTTTCCTATATAGTTCTCTGGTTTCCAGTTTCATTATCTAGTTTAGATCTTTTGTATTACCTCCTTATTAGCTGATCCTTTTCCCAGATTTTAGCTATTTGACTTGAAATTACTTGTTTTGCTGTCTGCCCTAAGGTGAATTATTTCAGACCTTTCAAATAATAGCTTATCAATCTCTGAAGATAAGATTCAGATGGCAAAGTAAGTTTGGTTACTGGAATACTCAAACCCCCTTATGCCTTTAATTGTCTGTGTGATTTGCCAGAGTGAAGTTGTATGCACTGGAGTGTTGGCTAGAGGCAGAACTTGCTGCATTTCTAGTTGCTGGGCAATTGCTAATTTGTTCTGGCTTTAATTGTTTGTTATTGACTTGTTGATTTACACTGTCCTGTGATTACTTTACCATCATGACTAGTAAACAAATCCTGGTACCATAATCAGCCTACCTGCTTTCTAGTTAGAGTAAATAAGACATTTCATGAAGGAAATGCAAGAGAACTGAGTCTAGGCATCTAATATCCTTGTGCAAGTTTTGTCTCTTGACTACTGGAAGTATCTGTTCTGTTTTTTACTTGGGGAATCTGTTGCTTCATGCTCTTTTCACAATTGAGAGATGACAGAGATCACAGAAAGCTGCTCTAAGCTGTCTGAAGAACACAGAGCTAAAGCTCTCAAAAAACCCCCACAAAACTAAGGAAAAACCAGAACACCCAACACAAAAGAGTAGTTGATGATCTCAATTTTCTTCTGTTGGTTATAAGACTTTTTTATAAGGACTGACTGAAGCCAGACTCAAAAGACTGAAAAGAATCAAAGCTTTTCAGTGGATGCCAGATTCTGAAGACAAGAGAACACTTCAAAAAGTCAGGAGTGTGTTCACATATGTTGCCAAGTTGCTTCCAAATCTGTCCTCTGTCAGTTCACCCCAGCAGACAACTTCTGGAGAATGTTCAGTGACACTGGCTTGAGCAGAACAGACATTCCTTGAATGAGCTTGAGAGGTAACAGTTCTTGTGCTGAAATGCTGCAGCATTGCTGAACTCTGCCTCATTAATAAAGGTTTGTAATGAGGACATAGAAAGCTTACATTCAGCCTATATTCTTAAGATTCTAAAGAGCTGTAAAAAAAATGCAAAATAGGCTTGTTTTTCACATGGTTCATGATTTAAGAATCAGTGCATCCCAAGCCTTTTTGAACCAGCTCATTGCTGTGATTCTTCAGTATTACTTATGAGCTGTAAAGTAAACTTAGCTACTAACTAATTCCAAGTGCTGTGGGATACTGTCAGTGGTGTATCCACTGAGTAAATGCAGAACTCCTACTACTAGCTTCTCTTGCAACCACAGTTGATAATCACTGCCCTGAGACATGTGATTTACTAACCATAAAAGACAATCTCTGCTCCTGGTGGTTTTTCTCTTTGGGCAGAGGCATGCTTTCTATTTTTACCAATGTTTAGATCAGATTTCTGCTTCCAAATTGAAGTGGAAATGGCTAGAATTGTGGGAACAGATTGAGGAGGAATAGTTTGGGTGCTGAATGCTAAAAATCCAGAAGGGATGAATATATTTGCAGTGAGAAATTGAGGCTTCATCATGCAGCTTTTCTGATCTTCTCCTCTGCCAGCCATTACTCTAGCTTTATGTTCCATTTCTTTATGTATTTTGTATTTGACTGGAGATCCATGCAAAGGTCTGTGGTTATTTCAGCACAGATCCTGTGTGTTTTATCTGTCTTGGTTAGGAAACAGTCCTGAATGAGTTCAGGGAGACTGGGCTACAGTAAGGCTACAGATAAATGTTCTTTCTAGATGTCACCTACAGCTGCTCCTTGCCCTCTCACTCAGAACAGGTGATTCCTCCCAGCAGCCCAATTGGTGTGCTCTCAGGTGACCTAATTAGGCTGATTTTGCCTAAAACCCTGATGTTTAGGAGTAAATCCTGTATATTGTTGGCTCACACAAACAAGTGAGGGGATGATTTTTGGCATGAGGTTGGTGTGACAGCTGGTAAGGGGGAATAGCTTTTTTAGCCATCACAGCTGCATGTGGAAAAAGATACCCATCCCCAAGCTAGGAAAGCTTAGAGAGGTCTTCAAAAACATGACCTTAATTTACTTTTCAAATATAAAGTCAAATAAGGGAAAATGAGTACTTAAAGTAAAGGATGAGAGTAACTATTTAGAGGGGAGAGACAGGACCGTGACTTGGACACGAAGAAAACTTGATCCATTGTTGAGGCACTAATAAAACTGATTTGTGAGGCTAATATAATGTGTGAAGTAATTCTAAACTCTCAGAAACCTTAAGGTTTAACATAAACTAAGTAATAAAATGTTGGTAATCTAAGTCATTGTTTTTTCTTCTTGCAGCTGTTGCTTTTCCTCTCTGAAAAGTTGTCCCTTGCATCCAGTAGCTTACCTAGTTTGTGTTGTATTTTCTTTGTGCTGCACATGTGATTAAAAAAACCTAGCTTTTGGCATGCATATCCAAACTTGATTTAGCTTTTTTTTTTAACCATTAAAAAGGGGGAAAAATGAAATTGTTTAGACAATAATTATGAGAAAGACAGCTCATTGAAGGGCTTGTTCTTAAGCTCATTGATCCACTAGCTTTGAGTTGATAATAACAATGCTGCTGCTAGTTAATTGTGCAACTGATCTGCTAGGAGTTGCTTTTCATTGGAAAAGGAAGAGTTATTTTCTGTGTTTTCTTCTCTTGCTGCTTGTTTCCATTGTGCCATTGAAGAAAATACAAGTGATCCACACCTCAGGATAAGGATTTGTCTTGTCTGTTAACAAAAATGAGCCCTCTTAATGCAGAAAGTTGGACTTTAGGATATTTGTAGCTGAGGATATTTCTTGGAGATTTGTGTTGAGGGAAAACTAAATCACCACCAGTCATTTGTTTTGGTCAAAGCTTGTGTGTCATTGCTGATCTTGACTGCCTATGTGGATTTTAAACTACTGTACTTTCTCTACAAAAATATTTGTAGGGAGCTTGGTTTATCATATAATTGTTCCTGATAATACACAGCCCATTCTGATGGAGCTTAAATGAATATCACCTTCCTTTATGGTCAATGGACAGAACTGAAAGCTATTAAAGCATTTTGAACAAGAGAATTAACAGAGAGTCTTTTGTAGATAAACTTCACCCTTCCTGTTTTGGATGGAGCAATAAGTTTACCATGGAACAGAATTAGGAAACAGCTTTCCAACAATTCAGTATTTTATAAATAAAAAGTTGAAGGGTGAGGTCCTTCCTTTGGCATAAAGCTGATTATTTCCTGTTTAATCCTGAACTGGTGCATTTCAAGTAATGGGAATTTTGTAACATCCATCAGAGAGGAGAAGAGCTTTTAGGATTTTATTTTCATTTATGCTCCTTTGAAAATGCAATTTCTAGACTTAAAGATCATTCTACAGCAAAGGGGAATGAATAGGTCTATAAATTGTTGCTCTTTCAGACAATTTTTGGGCTTAGCTGCACAGCTGTAGGTGAACATTCTTCAATATAGAGCTGAGTATTCCTATACATGAGCTGAAAAGGTGTCACTGCTAAATCTCTAAGAGCTTAGCAGTACTTCTAGTGAGGTTTAGGTATGGATGAATTCCACTTGCTGTGCATTATTTGAATTCAGATTTCTAATCTGCTTGCAGAAGGCACAAAGTTTCTATAAGAAAAATATGACAGAGGTAGAAGTCAAACTAATGCTGCTCTTTCACCTAAGGAACACACAAGCGAAATCTGTGAAGTAACACTACCCTCATCCAACACATCTGTTGTAAAGAAGCCTATGAAATCTAGGCCACACACAAACTGGTCTCCAAGGGCCTGTAGTTGGTGTTAGAATGCTGTTATTATGTGGTCTGATTGGTTTAGTAAAGAATTATCTCCAGTAAAACCATGTAACATAATAGTCCTTGCTCTCCCTCATGGGAGCTACTTCTGCCTGCCTGAATGAGACATTTCTTGAAGAAGTTAATAATGCACTTGCTCTTGCCAAAATGTTAACACTACATGAAGTGTATCCCCATGTACTTTTTTGTTATGTGTCAGTTCTTTTTCATTTAAACATTTACTTTAAGTCCTCCAGTGGAGTATTGAAAATTATTAAATCTATGGATTTCCTAGCAAAATAGTTCAAGGAAATTTCGTTCTTATTAAAAACTTGCTTGTAGTGATTTTAAAGCAGTGGGGAACTACTTGAAAAATGTAAGTTTTCATAAATGAAAGCTTTGTTGAGGAACTTTCTAGATATTGAATATAATTCCAGGTATTAATTTAATTGCCAGGCAATACAAGTCATAACAGTTAAAAGTTTATCCTGCACTGTGCTCAACACTCTTACATGATGCTTTCCCTCTTCACTTTGGCTTAAAAGAGAGCTGAGGCAGCTCAGTAGCTGATCTGAACAGTCCTCTAAGTAGTTCCAACTTGGTTGGCATTTGCTGTGGTTGTGCAGAATTCTGTAGCCTTGCTCTACAGATTTGTCCTTGAGTAACTGGAGCTGTAAACCATTGCTGAGGACATTTCTCTTGGTGAGCCACTGTGCCAGGTTGCCCAGAGAGGTGGTGGCAGCCCCATTCATCCCTGGCAGTGTTGCAGGCCAGGCTGGCTGGGGCTGGGAGCAAGCTGCTCTAGTGCCAGGTATCCCTGCCCAGGGCAGGGAGATTGGACCTAGAAGAGCTTTAAGGTCCTTTCCAACCCTGACAATTCTATGAATTGCTTCTTACTTTTATTAATCATTTTGTCTCTGCTCAACAATGTTGTACAAAAGCTGTGTGTTCCTTCTTTTATAAGCACTGACTAAGTGCCCCAAAATGTGTAATTTTTTGGTTTGGATGGTAAAGGGAAGAAAAGAGTTGAGGAAGGATGGTGATGATTAGAGGTGTTATTGCTGAGGGGCACAACAGAAGTCATAGGAAGATGAGGATGATATGCAGAAGACAAGGAGGCAGCTTGGCTTTGTGGACGAGCTCCTGCACATCCAAGGTAGTTCCAGGCTTCCCCTGAGCTGCAGTGGTCCCCACCCCGTGCAAACCCCATGCATGACTTCACTCTAATTGCAGAGAGACATGATGTGAAGCAAGGGAGTATCCAGAGGTTGTCTTTGTGCTTAAACTGGAGATAATGGTTTCATGCAGATAAATCATTTAGCCTACATGTTTTCTTCCTAGTGGATTACACAGCATAGAAAGTACTGGAGTTCTGTCTTGGGCCCTAAGGCAATTCTTGAGAGGTTTCAGGTAGTTAGATGTCAAAAATGGTGAGCTTACACAGAATCCTAGAAAGGCCAGGTTGGAAGGGACCTTAGGGATCATCTAGTTCCTACCTCCTGCCATGGGCAGGGATGCCACACACTAGACCAGGTTGCTCAGGGCCACATCCAGCTTGGCCTTGAACACTGCCAGGGATGAGGCATCCAAAAGCTGATTCATTCTAGTGAGCTCAAGTGCTTGAAACTTGGAAAGGGAGGCAGAATTGAATTTGAAATCACTTTTAATATTTTGTGTATCAAATGAATATCAAATTGCTCATCACTACATAGTAGTTTAAATAACTTGTTTCCCCCAGTTTGCATCTCAATGAATATCTAATTGGGCTCTAAACACATTGATTAATGGGTGCAGAAATTATCACATAGATTCAGGGCAAGATTATTAGTGCATTTTAACAAAGGAATAGAGTAGATTTGTTGATATTTTGTAACTAAAAATGGTATACCACGGTTGTAACCAGGTATGCAATCTGTTGTGTGTGTATTCATTCAGCTTTTTGTAACTCATGAAAAAAAGAGTTCCTCGTGGTTGAAAACCAATTTTGAATGTCTTGATCAGGGGAATTGTCTCCAAGTAGTTTAATGACAGTTCTGAGCATTCTTTGCACTGTGGACCTGTAAATTTCTGTGTTGTACTCATAAACAGAGCAGTACAATTATATTGCTGCTGCAGTAATGAACATTCCTCTCTACTCTTTCAGTAGAGGATTAGCTTATTGTACTTGAGTAAATTTGGGGGGAGTTAATAAAGGCTAATTTGCATGGCTATGAAAAATCCAAGATAGTATGTAAATAAATGAAAAAAGTGATTTGGGGAGAGGTAATAGTTCCTTTTAAAGGATGTTTTTGGCAAAGCAAATACTGTGATGCCAGCAATATTGAAGTCATTCATTGTGTAGTAATTTCCCAGTTTGCTGATGTTAACATGCCCAATTTTAATGCTAAATCTTACTGCCTGTGCACTCAGCTTAGATGAACACTACAAAATCTTTTAGCAAAGCTCTTTGTTAGGAGTACTAAGAGAAATTCTGCCTCATAGTCTGCCTACCTATGGAGGGGAAAGCTGGCATAGCTGTGGCTGTGTTAACAGCAGAATGCTTTATCAGACTTCTTGTAGCTCTGCTGAGCAGGGGAAATCAGCAGCTGGCTTATACCACCAGAGGGCTATCCCAGCCTTAGCTGTGGTGGTTTAGCTGGGGGAACAAAAGCTGTTACCTCTGTCTGGTGTAGAGGAGCCCTTGGGGCATCACTGAAGCATGAGAGATTTCAAGTAGTTTACTTTTTCATTGCTGGGCTGTCTGGAGGGGATGTGGTAGAGCTTTAAGACTTGGGCTCTGCAAGTTCAAGCTTTGCCTCTGTCAGAAATCAAACCAGTGAGCATGTTTGCTTCTTTCTTCCTTGCGTGGGGTATTTGATACTTGTGGGAAATGTGCCCTCAGTAACTGAAAAGCTTCTGTCTTCTGAAAGCTAATATATTAAATGAATACTTGCATGAATCCCAGATACAAGATAGTGATTGCTGGGCATGTTGGATCTTCTCAAGGGTGAGTGAGTGAGTGTCAAAGGGTTGCAGGCTGTTTAAAGGTGGTTTCTGAGCCCCAGCCCTGACTTCTTCCTCCCTGTGAACTGAACCTTGAGGGTCTTTGGCCTTCTGGATGAGGAACTGAGAACAGGCATCCCTGAAGATGAGCACTGACTCCCAAGCACTGGTGGTGGGCTGGGCACATATGGTTCAGAGCTGCTCAGAGAGCCTGCAGTTGTGTCCTGTTGCTTGGTAGAGGTGAGAGAGTGCTGTAGGAATCTGTAAATGCATCAAATGATAAGAAGGCTCCAAAATGCAGGAAAGATTCTGAGGGGAGGGGGGAAAGTAAGGGTTTGGAAATGACAGGTTAAATCATGGGCATTGCTAAATCTTCACATCTACTAGCATGTGGTCTTTCTCCTGCCTGGTGGTCCTGCTTGTGTTTGTGAGCAGAAGTACCAGTTTCTGCACTGCAAGGGATTTGTCAGAAGCTGTAGTTTTAGGTGTTCTGAGTCACCTTGAGCAGTTAAAAAGCCTATCTTTGCACAAACTGTAGAGCTAAGCTGGGGAAACTTGGTGTGTGAGTTAAACTAAGGGTTTCAAATACCTCCATTTCAACTTCTCAGTTTTTCCTGGCCACAATCCCCTTGGATATTGTGTCTACTCTTGCTGTTGAAATGAAATGGCTTTTTGCACAGATGTGCAAGACCTTGAGACCAAGATGGCAAAGTTTGACTCTTCTGCAGACTGTGGTCACTTGCAGAAAAGGACAGCTTAAGTTCTGCTTTTTCTTCTCATCATTATTTATGTTGTCCAGCACCTCTGCTGCACATGTGGGCAGCTCCAGAACAAGTTTTGGAGAACATGGAGCTGTGCTGGGCAGAGATAGGGAATGATGTCAGTGAATAGTAGACATGAGCAGTCCCCATGTGCTTGCTTCTGCCCCTCTTTCTTCCCTATCTTAGAGCTCAGCTGGAAGGAGAGAATGTGTAGTATCCCTCATCTGTTTCATGCCAGTGTCATATACTGTAATTGAAGTCATTGATGATGATGCTTTGAGGTTGTATATAAAATAAATACAAATATGTTTCTATATTTGGGGATAGAACAGCTGTTTCTGCTTCTCCTTCATCTGCTTGCTAAAGGGTGACATCTTCTTTCCATTATGCTGGTGCTGTGACTTAGGTCAGAGAATGGAAGTTATGCTAGGGCCTTGGGTAAATGATCATGCTATGGCTTTAGCTGTTTTCAGGATTACCTGATGTTTATATCAGACAGAATAATTAGGTCATTGCTATCATTCCCTTCCTTGTTTTTCAGTATGAAAAGGTTATTTCTTCTTTCCCCACACATGGAATCATTTTCAGGCTTCAGTTCCAGATGTTTACAGATGAGCTTTCCATGGTCTGAGCTCCAAATCAAGATCAGCTGCAATTTTAAAGATAGGGTTATTTTCAGACCTTGGTGGGTGGGTCATAAGTTCTTCCAGGATCCTTCTCCAACAGAGAGCTTTTTTGTTTGTTTGGAGCCTTTGCTGCAGTTTTCATTCTTCCTTGGCATCATAGTCTCAGCTTATTTTGACAAATAGCTGCTGCCTTTGCTGTGGAGATGATGGATTTTAACAGGCCATGCCACCATCCTCTACTCCAAGAGCTTGGAGTGCTTTCACAATTTAATTGTTTATTGTACCATTAGGCTGTAATTAATATATGTAATTGATATTCTTGTAACTGATAATCTCCCTTCGCTGCTGCAAAGCAGAAGTCTCTCTGAGGGCTGGCAGTCATGCACTGGCTTCAGATAGATAGCAACTGCTTGAAGTTATTTCCACTTCACAACTGTGCCTCACTTCTTTCACTTGTGCTGATGCATCTGCTTTTCTAATTGAATCACTGAATCACATTAATTGGGGGGGGAGGAAGTCATTCTAAAAGGGATCATCTCAGTGATGCAATTTACATTTTAGCAATCCAAATAGGTTTATCAGCACAGAGGCAGATTGCAACCAGGAGGATCAGAATTAGCAGCTGGGGTAGAAAGCTTGTTGAGGGAAAATTGCTCAATTATTGTTAGAGGAGCTGAGCTGTTTCCTTTGTTTTTAGTTGTGAGAGCTGCCTTCCTGCTCCACCTTCACCCTCTACCCCTATTTTAGGTCAGTTCTAGGGTTTTTTTTTAGAAGTCTTCTGGCACAAAGTATTGAAAATGTTCCTCTTGAGCGTGAAGGTGTTTAGTTTCCAGGCTGTTGTGACAGCAAAGTGACTTCTGACTCCAGATGCAGCAATCACAGAATCATAGAACTCTCAGGGTTGGAAGGGGACCTTCAAGATCATCTAGTTTCAACCCCCCTGCCATGGGCAGGGACATCTGGCACTAGAGCAGCTTGCTCCCAGCCCCAGGCAGCCTGGCCTGCAACACTGCCAGGGCTGGGGCTGCCACCACCTCTCTGGGCAACCTGGCACAGTGGCTCAGCACCCTCATGGGGAACAACTTCTGCCTAACAGCCAGCCTAAATCTCCCCTCCTCAAGCTTGGATCCATTCCCCTAGTCCTATCTCTGCCTGACATCCTAAAGAGTCCTCCCCCAGCCCTCTTGTAGCCCCTTCAGATCCTGGAAGGCCATGAGAAGGTCTCCTGGGAGCCTCCTCTTCTCCAGACTGAATAATCCCAACTCTCTCAGCCTGTCCTCAGAGATGATGATATCTCTCCTGATTCTCCTCCAAGTCTTTTTTTGAAAGCTCTGAAGAAAAATGTGCCTAGATTGAGTTAATATTTATATGCTAAGGGTCAGAGAATTATTATCTGGGTTAGTTCTTTGTGGTGTGTGAGAGAAATAGCAGATAGCACTCTTTGCTTTTAATCTGAAGACCAATTAAAAGTAGAGCATTTCCTTCAGTTGAAGCTTTGGGTGCTTTCCTGTGCAGAAGACAAGGCAATGTGTGTGTGTTCACTATTAGTGTCAGGGTTTCACAGTGTTGCAGTGTCCTCTGAAGACTGATAGTTACCAACTTCATTTCCCTGTGGAAGATCATCCACACCTTGGTCTGACTACTTCAAAGGTGAAGAAATAGGCATGCAGTAAGAAAAGTTTAGAACTATTTCCCCCAAAACATAATGGCTCTGAGGAGAAAAAAAACACCTTTCCGAAATGATTCTGGGAAGATGCTAGCAAGGCATGAGTTATTCAAAGTGAAATACCATCTGTCTCTCATGGCTAATCAGAGACAGCAGTTCTTCCTGAGCTTTTTTCCTTTGGATAGAGTCAGAAAAAAGTTAACCCAAATTTGCTCTGTTTGAAGTTCTCTTAGGAAGCATTTTACTTGCTGTGGAACATGAACTCTGGGTTTCTTGCTGATTATTTGACCACCAAAGAACTAAAGCTACAAAGCAGGAAACAAACCCCCTCCCAGAAAAAAATGCCATGGGCCACACTGTTTCCACACTTAATATGTTTAGCTCCAGTTAGGTTTGGGCTGCACTCTTCTTTGTGACTTTCTAATATCAATTGAAAATCAGTTTCTTCCAAAAGGTTTGATTTTTTTTATTTACCAATCGGTATCTGAAAACTGTTTTCAAACTCTTTTTATAGTCTATACTATCAAACATTTGAAAACTACCTTTATTACAGGTATCATGTTAAATCTTTGTCTTTCTGAGAATAAGTTCATTTGTCTGCAGATGGATCTTGATTCATTTTATGTTATTTTAACTGCTATTCTGACATGAAGATGCTTAAGCTGTCCTTGGATTAGTCCTTATGACTAAAAAAGTGTGGTGGTGTTTGGTTGGAGGTTGTTTGGTTTTAATTCTTTTTTTTACTAATGGGAAATTGCTTATATACAGTTGTATCATTTCTGGCCTATATATATGCATATATACAATTTATTAATACTTATTAATCATAACAATATTGCTGTTGCTATATTAATAATTAATATGACTGTTAGTATATTAATAGTAATTGATCTGTCCAATCTAGTTTAGCATTTGCACATTGCTCTGCCATTACTTACTAAATATTGCTACAAGAGGAACTTAATCTGTCCTTTTTAAAGTCATTTCTTCCAGGTAAGAGTTATTTCTTGTATCCAGATAGTTCTGAACAATTAGTTTTGAACAGTTCCTTACATTTCTGTTAGTGCAGGTCAGAAGAGAGGAGAAGGCCAATCTGTCTTGCAGTTGCATCTCCTGTTAAATCCACAGTGACGCTAACTCAGTGAGAGCTGTTGTTTTGCTCATGTAAAGAGTCTTACACTGAACTGTCTTCTGAAATGTGTTGTTCCTAGGTCTACAGACAAGACTGTGAAACCTTTGGCATGGTAGTGAAGATGCTGATTGATAAAGATCCATCCTTAGAGAAGTCCATTCAGTTTGCCCTCAGGCAGAATCTGCACGAAATAGGTGAGCGATGCATTGAAGAACTCAAACATTTCATTGCCCAGTATGATGCTGCCAATCAAGAGCTAGCAGAATCCTTCAAAGAGGCCACATACTAAGGACAAAGTGATGCTTTTTAGATCCCTCTGCATTGTGTATGCCATTAGACATCCATCTGCTTTTTGGGGAGAAAGAGCACATCTGGAGGAAGATGTGACCCCAAGGCCTATGCTCTTCTGTAGTAGCTCAGGTGGCTCTACCTTGTTCCCTCTGCTCCCCACAACTATATTCTTCCTCCTACCTGTACTTGGTAACATCTGCTCCTTTGAAAGGATGTACTTGTCAAAAATGCTGTCAAGTGACAAAACATTTTTGAAACCTTTACACAGTTACCTAATGTTCCATCTGATGTTTGTACACTAACATGTTGTGATGTTTCTAAGTGTAACTTCAAACACTGTCTTTTTTATTAAAATACCAAGAAGCAGCTCTTCATTCCTCAACTCATGCAGAACTATGTCTTGTTTTCATATATACTATGAGGAAGACTTGCAAAAATGGGTCACAACTATGATTTAAATTATTTATTAGAGTTTAAACTTCCTATTCATGCTGTAAAATTACACTAGGGGTTATCTCCAGTCCCTGACTGCCAGAGCAACTCTAACTACTTCATAAAAGTGCTCTATTTGTGTTTTAATGGCAGGCTTTGCAAATGCCTTTTAACTGTTGGTGTTTCCCATATCATGAATCATTACTAGCAAGCAGTATTATGTAGGATGAATTCCAGTTTTTGTTACTATTTGCTACCAATTCTTTCCTTTAGTATGTTTTTACTACACCATAGAGGTGTAGTACAGGTGGCAGGCAGCCACCAAGTAGGGAAAGGTCCCTTCTCTCCACTATGCTTTCTCATCACTTTTCACCTTATGAACAATCAGGAAGCTGTGTGTAAACTTTATTTACAACATCAGGAACAAGCAACAGTTTGAGGTAGCAAGGTGAGGCAAAGAGAATGAACAGGACTATCTCTTTAAACTCCCAAGTTGCTTTGGAAGAGGTATAATGTGAAGCTGAAACTTAAAGCCCCAAATCCATTGTGATTTCAAACCTAGGTGGTGATTCTGGGCCATGTCTGATGCAACTTTTAACCTGATTGATAGAGCAACTTGTAGTTGGGGAACAGTGGTTGAGGAGAGGCAAGAGGCTGCCAGTACTGCTTGATTGCTTTTCAGAGATGGAAAGTATTTAGGACTCCTTGGTGATATCCTGGCAATCTGATTGTGTGCAGCATCACACTTAGCAAGGCACTGGGTTTTATGAATGCTTCAGGAAAGAGATCATTTGAGTCCTAATCACAAAGAGGTAAGTGAAGCGTGATTGTTTTATATACATTTGCATTTAGAAACATGTGAAACTCTAAAGAACTAATGACCCAAACTCACTGTTTCCAAAGTGCAGGGCCTTTTTAAATTAAGTCATTGAAGGTAGCTTCTCCCATTTCCTCAGAATGGTGTGCAGAGAAGTAAATGAAATAGCAATGATTTTGCTTGTACAAGGTACTGTGTTTATCAAGCAAATAGTGCTCTGGTGGATTAAATTTGTATGACATCAGATTCCTGAGGTGTCTGCTCAGTTTTTATGGCAGTAGGGTTTGGTTTTGCAGTTTGAAGCCACATTGCTCAAAGGAGATGATCTATCACTTACCTTGGTTGTGCCTGGAATTGTGGGGACTGCTAGTTTGAGGAGAGAGAAAGGAAACCTCTTGTGGCACAGTAGCTAGTCCTGACCTACCCCTTCTGATTTACTGAGATCAGTCATGAAAACACAAAGTCTCTGAGGCAGAAGCATAGCTACAGCACTCACTGTCTACAGGACTGAGAGCCTTCAGGGTGTGTTACATCACAATTTCTGCTTTGGGTTAGAAATGCTAACAAAAAAAATACTGAAACAATGTTTAATAAATTTTTGATTTGAAATGTCAGTCACTACTGCACAATTTTAGGACTCTCCATTGTTAGAAGCCTGAGTAGATTTACTGTGATAAAAGTATCTGCATTTTTCACGTGTTCTTCTGTAAAGTAAAAAAGACCTGAGCTTGTAATCACAGAATCAGAGAATATCTTGAGTTGAAGGGGACACATAAGGATCTTGGGACTAAAACTCTGCTCTTTGCAGGACTACCTAAAACTAAACTATATGATCAAGATTGCCATCCACCCCTTGGCCCCTGTGATGTAGCATGTTACTACTTTGCTCAACATTTATGGACACAAGACTCATTTGTACTAGAAGAGTGACTTCCATTGTGAATACCACATCTGCTAGGTGGTATTTTGCCCCGAAAAATACAAGCAAGGAACTTGCTAGTTTAATTTAGCCATAGTAATAGCTTCATTTGCTTTGGGGTAAGTCAATACCCACATGCCCATTCCCTGCCTCACTTCTAGCTGCTTTTCTTGTAGAACTGCTCTAGCCTCAGGAGTGACAAGCTCAGTTCAATTTGCCAGGCTTCTGTGGTAAAAAACATCTGTTATTTCATTAATTAGCTTTTCCAGGTGGTCAGAAAACCCATGACTTGAGCATTTACTATCTCAAGAGGTGGATGTCACTGTGAATTCACACCATTTCTGCCCTATATCTAAAAATAGTGGAAGAAGTTTATTATAACTTAAAACAGTTTCTGCTCCAGAGTTCAAAGCAACTTCTGAGATTACCTCCTACTTTATAATTTACAACCCAGCATCTCTCTCTTCTTTTATGTAAGTTAACTACAGAAAGTATTTTTGGGCAAGGAGGGGAAGAAGAAAAAAAGCACAGGCAGAGGAGTTTGCATATTTGTTGTACTGATATATTCCAGGCTTGGGTAGTTTTTACATTTCTATAGTTTACATTTTGTTTGACCCATAAATAACACTTGCAAGATTAAGAGGGCCATAGTTTAGAGAGTATTTACATAGCCCCACCATGCAAACAGAGCTTTTAATACCTAGTAGACAAAAATTAAGCTGGTTTTGCACTAAACATCTTTCAGTATCTTTTCAACTTCAACCCCCTGACTAAAATACAAGCAATAGTTCATCCATGATGCTGCTGTTAAACCCCTAACAAATCTAGGCTGGTAGTGTTGTAACAAACTTCTTCAAATTCAGGGATATAAAAATATTCAGCTTTTAAAACTTTAACTGTACAATATGTACACTTAGTATTTGCACTGTTAAATTATGAATACATTTAAGCCTAGGTAATACTACATTATAAATATCAATGTGTTTGTGTGTTTTGATTTAGAATGGCAGCTAATACCTTTGAACACCTGGATAATAATGCATTTGAAAAAGACACAATGCTGGAGCCTAATCCTTTAAGCCCTTGGGAAAGTATTTGTTACCTAAGTAGATTCATTGTCTTGCAGGAGGGTTTCATGTCTGAGCAACAGGACTCCAGCAGTTGTCCCTCCCTCACTGCTGGGGAGTGAGGGGCATGGCCTAAAAACCATCACCATTCCTTGGCAGCCAAGCCCAATTCCAGCAGCTGAATATCTTTCTTTAAATAGGCACCCCCTTTAAATCCTTACAAAGGGATGGGATTCTTAACAAAATGCAGAGGGGAAAACAGAAAAGTTAAACATCTAAACCATTTACTGCTTGCTTTAGGGATACCTCAAGGCCTCAAGCATTTCAGCTCCTACATTCTGATTTTTGCCTCCTTAATAGAAGGCTCTTTAGAAAAGGAGCATTTTCTTTAAAATCCAGGTTTTTTTGTTAGGAAACTTGAAGGAGCAAGAGTAAGCTTTGATCAATGAAGACAGGGCACAGTATAGAGCCTTCTTTATCTTGGCAAAAGTCAAAGATCACCCTGTGTGGGCACAGCCACAGCACAGGGCTAACAATCTCATTGATTGATCTTTGTTGAATCTCCTCTTGGATAACTCAACATAGGTCAAGAGTGAGCATCAAATAAAATGCCTTACAAAATGTTTGTATCAGGAATTGCAGTAACAGTACTTGGACAGCTGAAACATAATAGGTAAACCTAGCACTATCTGAGCAGAGCATCATTTGGCATGGTGACCTTTCTGAAGGGTAACTTGTACACTGTAAACTCTGGCAGGGTTATCATTTTTACACTGGCAAAAGCATTAAGAACCTTAGCAACTTGCCTAAGTACAATTATTCATATAAAAAGATGTGGTTCAGACTGTAGCTACAGAGGTGATTTGCCTTCCCAACAATTTAAGAAATGATGCAGTTTTTCCCTTTGTGTCCTCTCTTCTTCTTTGATTTGGTTGTCCTTTGTCCAAACTGAGAACTAGATAACGCAGTAGTTGGACCAGAAAGGTCATCTGTGTAGTATGGGTATCTCAGGGAGCGTGGCTGTGGAATTGGTTGTCCTAGAAAATATCCTTCCTCTTCCGAATCAGATGATGAGGAGGAAGTTGAACACCAGGAGTCATCATCTTCACCATAGAGTCCAAAAAATTTATCAACCACTTGATTCCTCAGTGCATAATCAGACCTGGTATGGGCATATTGTCCATAGAGCTCAGCATTTGGGATGTAAGCCCGAAGCTCACGGGAGCTTCTGTTTTGGATAAACTTTTCATGATCCTGAGGGGAGTAGTACCTAAACCTCTCTCTGGGAGAGCATCTCCTTTCTGTGGCCAAGTTAAGTGCATTGTCTGAACGAGACTTCCTGCTTCTTCTGCGATGGTGGTGAGGCCGCGTGCCTCGCTCCTCAAAATGGTAGACGCGCCTACGAGTCCTCTCGCTCATGGGAGGCTGACGGATCTCAACGTTCTCATAACTGCCATTATCAATGACATCATCTGAGAACTTCACTTGCTGGGGTCTCGACTGGGATTTGGATCTTCTCAGGACAGGCATGTGCACTGGCTTTTCCTCTGGCAAGACCTTTTCCTGACACAGCTCGGAGCTCAGGCTCTTCAAGGACTCTGTGCTTCGGTGCAGCATGGAAGAATTCAGAGTTCCCATGTTGCTCATTTTCTCACAGTCCTCCACCTCCAGTTCTTGGAAAGTTTGCAAGGAGTAGAGAGATGGCCGTGACTTGCCTTCTCCATCCATTGAAGCCCCTGGGGTGGGAATGGAGAACAGAGATAAAAACAAGAGAAGTGTCAAAGAAAGAAGTATTGTAACAAAATATTGAACGTGTCTTTTCAGTAAAGCAGAGCTTATTAGTGCTTTTTTAGAACTATTACAAAAGGAGTAGGCTTCACAGAAGAATAAGCTATGTTTTGACTTAAAACATTTAACTTGCTAGGGAGGTGGAGTCACCATACCTGGAGGTGTTTAAGAAACATTTAGATGCTCTACTTAAAGACATGGTTTAGTGATAGGTATGGTTGGACTTGATGATCTTAGAAGTCTCTTCCAACCTTAATGATCTGTGATTCTGTAACTATTAGCTCTAATTACCAAAGAATTGCCTACGGTTAGGACATAAACAGCAGAAGAAGTTTAATGAATTATTCTACAATCTCTGCTTGCCATTTTTAAGGCTAAAGTATTTCATGTTTCTGGTACTGCTAAATTCAACATTCCAGCTGTTGCTAGAGGAAAGCCAGGCTTACTTTCTCACAAAGAAGGATCCTTGTCCTTCTAAAACCCTCAGCAGTAAGCTGGTTTACTCCAGATGTGTCCATTCCCACAATAATAGTGTTGTCTGCCCTGTGATCTTTCCAGGTGCAATACCTCTAGTTCCTCCTGAACCAAGCTTCTTTCATCAGCTCCTTTGTTACTGCTTGGGCAATGCAGCATGTGACTGGGCCTGAGCTACATGAGTAGCTCCAATAATTGAGGTTATAAAAGGAAATGAACTGAGAGGAGGATAGGACCCATTTGGTTGCCCCCTCCATCAAAAGCAGTCATTTTTTCCCCTTCTTACCTGTTATATTAGACAAAGCCAAAGAATCCATTGAGTCTCGAACGCTTTGTTCTTGCTGTTTCAGGTCAGACAAACATTCAAGTGAACCTCCATACCATGGTGTTTGGTCATGTTTGTATCCTGATGCCCTGTGTTCCATGTCTAGCTCCTGGATTTTCCTGCTGCTGGCAGGGCCTGGGTGGCTGCCATATGCAGAGTCACCCAAGCCATCTTGTGACTGGGCCCAGTACATGTCTGATTGGTATTTCTTACTTGCTAAGCTTGGATTATTCTTTTTCAAGTCCAACTTGCTCTTGACCATGCTCTCAGAAATCCAGTGTTCACTTGATCTAATATCTGCTTCAGCAGGCTGCTGGAAGAGGCTTTTATCCCCAAACTTCAGAAGAAGTTGAGTCATGTAGTCTTCATGTTCAGCCCATTCTTCAGGTTCCTCAGGTGTTTCTTGCTCAACTCTTCCTTTCCAGAAGTCTTCATTAACAAAGCTTGCCTCTTCCCTTGAAAGGCTTAAGTCATCCAGCTTACGAGAGAGAGTATCATCAGCATTGCCTGAGAGGCCAGGGAATTTGTAGTTGATGGCTGGTGAGAGGAGGAGAGACTGGCGGCACTGGTCGGCCGAGCGGCTGCTCTTCCCCATCCGGACGCTCCTCCTGGAATCTCTGGAGCGAGCCGACTGAAAAGCGGAGTCTGAAGAGTCAGACGCATGAACATCCTCCCCCAGGCTGCAGCTTTTGGAACAGTAAATCTGCCCTTGCTTTGGAAGGAAAGGGCAGCCAAGCAAAGAGGTCTTGCACTGAGCACAGGAAAAGCAAGTCTCTGTGGCGTGCCAGTGCTGGCCATCATAGGTCATCTGAGCATGGTCAACACCTAGGAGAAGGAGAAAAAAAAGCAATGCTTTAGGTTTCTCTGAAAACATCACTTGCAGAAGCCACACTCCACATTCTACAAATGGACTTCCCCTTACAGTATTATGGACCCAATCCAGAGGAAAGGAGATTTAGGCTGGACATTAGGAAGAAGTTGTTCCCCATGAGGGTGGTGAGACACTGGCCCAGGTTGCCCAGAGAGGTGGTGGGAGCCCCAGCCCTGGCAGTGTTGCAGGCCAGGCTGGCTGGGAGCAAGCTGCTCTAGTGCCAGGTGTCCCTGCCCATGGCAGGGGGGTTGGGACTAGATGATCTTCAAGATGCCTTCCAACCCTGACAATTCTGTGATTGTGTTTTTAAGCTCAGTGCTGAAGAAGGCCACACTTACCAATGTGTTCCCCACAGGTCTCACAGTACTCCGCATAGAGAGATTCAAAGCAGTTACAGCAGAAGGGTCTCCCATCCTTCATGATGTATCTCTGGCCACCCAGGATTGTTTCACACTCCAGGCAACAGAAGTGCTTCATGTGCCAGTGGCGACCCTCAGCTTCTGTACACTCATCAGCAAAGATGATCTATTCAGAGGGAAAAAGAAATCTTTTAGTTAAGTGGCCAAAAACCTCACCTTGGGAGTTAGAGCATGCAAAATATGCTAACTGTGCAGTCTACATACTGAATTTATTTAGCTGCATTTTGAATACAAGGATAGAAACATCAACTGTAGCATTCTGACCTTTTCTGTAACAAAAAAACCCCCAAAACATAAAAACCCTGGACTTTTTAAAGCGAGGGGGATGGGGGAGTGGAGGAAGAGAACATAAGACCTCAACCATTACAGAAGCTGTTCTGAGGATGATATTCTGCAATATTTGCACAGATCCTTTATCTCATTCAATCTGCAAGAGTCAATTCTAAATACAAACAGGCATATGCTTTCTAAACATCACAGAATCACTAAGGTTGGAAGATCATCAAGTCCAACCATACCTAGCACTACCATACCACTAAGCCATGGCTCTAAGAAGAGCATGTATACATTTTTGAACCCTTCCAGGGATGGTGACTCCACCACCTCCCTGGGCAGCCTGGGCCAAGACTTAACAACCCTTTCAGTGAAGAAATTCCTCCTGACACCTCCCCTGGTGCAACTTGAGGCCATTTCCTCTTGTCCTCTCACTGTTAACCCAGGAGAAGAGACCTACCCCCATCTTACTCCAACCTCCTTTCAGGTAGTTGTAGAGAGAGAGCATCATGTTGCTTGTAATATTGCCAATTTGACAAGAAATTCAAGACCCCTCAGCCTTCAAACATCTCCCCAGCAGAGTTTTCCTATATAAATGCATCTGGAGTTAGCAAGTGCCTAACTTCAGATGCATTTATGTAAGAAAATTCTGCTGGGTAGAGTCTTCTCACATAAAGTTTGTTAGCTTTCTAAGTTCCCAAGGGCTGCAGTTTGTTAACTTTACAACAGGAATGTAGATTGGCTGTGAAAGGGGAGTTCTTTACCTCATCACAGGCTGAACAGCGAGGTTTCAGAAGTTCAGCATGGTGTCTGCCACAGTGAATTTTTCCATCTTGGTAGAAGTAGATAAGGTCAACGAGCAGCTCATTGCAGGTGAAGCACACAAAACAGGAGGGATGCCAGCACACACCAGGCCCAGCTCTTGAGGCAAAAACTGCAACCTCACCACCATTGACTTTTGTACCACACTAGGGAAAGAAAGCAGAAAGTAAACACACTTTTTTCATCTCAACAGCTTCTAGCTGACATTTAAATATTGAGATAGATCCTGTAGTTTTATGTTAGTCAGCTTGCTGGTTGGCTTGTGGCCCCAGTGGCATTTACCTGCTCACAAACTGCATGCATCACTCCTCTGGAGAGCAGCTTAATGGTGCCTCTGCCAAGGGCTTCTTTTTTCCTCTGAGAACTGAACATCTGCAGTTCCTTCTTTTCTTCTTCAGTTAAAGACTGACAGTATCTCACCTACCAGGGAAAACACAAGAGAACTTATTTTAGATGCTGAGCTTCTAAAGTAGCAGATTAAGAAGTGCATATATGTAAGAAACTCATCAGGTGTGCTGGCAATCACTATTAAACTTGCCTCCTCTACCATCTTAATAGTTAGCTAACATGGCATAACACAAAAGTAGGAGAGGGAGATTTTTGCATTACAGGAAAATAAACCCCAACCATACTAAACTAAGACATTCTCTAGGCAAGAAATAAGGTTTTAAAAAGCCAAACCAAAACCTGGAATGAACTTCAATCAGCCATAACATCATTCTTTAGATTTATGGTGCAGTGCCCACCACTGAGTACTGCAATATACACAAGATCTGAAGTATTGACACCCCCACCCCCTTTGCCTTACAAAGAGCTTGTTTGTTATTTTCACTTCTCCTCCAAATGACACTGCATAGCTGAGATGCAAACCTTTTACTATCACAAAGCATCCTTTTTTGTGTGTGTGTGTGTGCCACAATGCAATTCCAGGAATTTGTAGGTTCCTGGTAATTGGTGGGTGGCTGCAAACACTATAAAACCAACTTGTGTTAAGTTTATTGCAGTGACACCAGCCTCCCTAACAAGCAAAGGCAGTGTCCTTCCACACAGCTCTTATCTGCACACAAGCCAAGCAGAGAGCTAAACAATGGGCTCAGTGTCCACACCATGCTGCTTTATAGGTCAGATGCCACTGCAAGCCATGGTGTGGGCTTGTCATAAATACACAGGTAGGTAATTCTCCACCTCAAAGCTGCCAGGGAGACCTAAGCCCTGAGAATGCATCCTAAATTCTGTCCTTACCTCATTATCATGGGGTGGCAGCTGATAGAGAAGCTGTTTAATTCGGTGCTTTTCTCCGGGGCTGTTAACATAAGGAACCTTCTCCTCAGGCAAGCAGGCAAAATACAGCTGGACCTGACCAGGAGGAACAGAGAGTTCAGATCAAGGGACACACACACACTACTGAGGCACTGCAACCATCCTTAGCTACTGTTCTATCTGAAGGTTATGCTACATTACACCAGTGACAGGGTTTGTGCTGAAAAGACAAGACCCAGCTGAACCAGCTCAGCAAACCTGAATTGTCTCCGATAAAAAACTAGCACCCAGCTGCTGAATTGCTTGTCTGGAATGCAATTTGCAGTGACAATTAGGGGGGGGGTATAATAAATTATGCACATTTAATGTTCTCATTATTCCCACCCCCTTCAGGGCTGGTCAACAACCTCCTGCAAATTCCAAGTTTCCCCTCTGCAATTTAGCACAGAAGGTATGAAGCTTTCCAGAAAACAGCCACTATATAAACAAATTTCATTTGCTCTCTCTGCATTTTACACATTGTTGAGACAAAAGCTGGTTTGTAGCCTGCTGCTGATCAGGTTCACCCAAAGCATCAGCTTTCATTGCTTCCATGTGGGCCTGGGTAAGAAGGTGGAAACATCCTTCCCTTGGGAGGAGGCTGGATCCAGCCACCTTTCAATCAGATGCAAATGAACTACTACATTTGCACAGGCTGTATGTTTTGGATAAAGAAATCAATACTAGGTGTATCTGCACTTTTTTTCCCCCCCTCTTTATTTTTTTCCAGAAGAAAATTATGACAGGAAAGCTGTAATGAACACTATGACAAAGCCCAATGGCAACAAATATTTTTGTGGAACAGCTACAGATTTATTGTTTTTCCTATGCAATTTCCAGCTTGTCACAAGGCCTGGGGCTGTAAATAAGAGCTGACTATTGGCAAAAATATTATTTGCCCTTCAGATTGAAAGAATGTGGAGGTCAACAGCTTTGTACTGTGCAAGACAGAGGGGGGGAAAAAGCAGCAGTAATCAAGCACTTGAATCAAGAAGCAATCAAAATGATATGGGAAAGGTTGTACAAAACATGACTTGGTCTTCACTGAACCAAAATTTAAACATCAGAAGTCTGCTTTAACCCACTTGCTACTGAAGCTGCAGGAAAAGATCACAACATGCAGTAAGAAGTGAAGCTTTATAGGTATTTTATGCCCTTTTCTCAAGTTGATTGCACTGTTCTCAAAAGAAGTCATTCTGCTTATAAAGAAGTTTGATCTAGCTGGATTATGAGGATATTTTAGGGCATTTAATTGCTCTGGCAGAATGTTAGCTTGCTGTTTGCCTTAAGGTCTGATTCATCAGGATTCTTCTATATGCTTAAGTAAGTGATAAAGTTTCCCTAAAAATAGCCCCATCATCTGCCATTCCTGCTGACTTGCTACTTTATTCATGAGGAAGAAAACCTCTGCATAGCAGAAATGAGACATCTTCTGCACCTTTATGGCCTGTAGGAGCTTGCCAGCTGAAGGAGAGTTGCTCTGCCTCCCTTCCCAGACACTACAAAGCCATTTAACACTGCAGGCTGAATTCTGGCTATTACCAAGCACACAGCTGCAATATCAAGTCAATGAACACCAGGAGAAGTGCTCACATAGCAACTTACTTTTACTTCCTTTACTGTGATGTTATAAAAGATAAAGGAGGAGAGGGAGAAGGGAAGACACAGCCCAAGCAACCCACAAGACCATACAAGAGAAATCCTGGCATGAAGAAATAGCAGGCACACAACTATTTAAACAAGCATAAAACACATTATGTTGTGTCAGAGTGACAGAACACTTTTGTTTATGTGCACTAGAGTAACATACATGTAATAGATGTCAAATGCCTAATTATTTCAAGAGTTGTACAAGTGCAGTGAAGTACTGGCCAAGTAGCACAGTGCCATGAGCTTTAATTTAAGGTAATCACTTATTTCAAAGAGCAAACAAAAGTTCTAGGCTGCTTTTAAACCTGACAATAGATACCTCTGCAGCACATATTTAGTGAAAAACCTTGACTAGGAACTTCTTGTTGGAAAAGTCCTCAGTGCTGAGGATTTTAAGGTCCCTAAGCACAGCCTGATTGTAATAGGAAGAAAAACAAGAGAAGAGTTCTAGAAGAATTTATATATAAAGAACTTAATAAGATTTGTAGTGGCTCCCTTAGGCAGCCCTTACAAGGCTTATTTTACAGATGTAGAAGCACAGTTGGTACCTGCTCTGGTCTCAGGCCTGGAGGGACCCAAGCATATTCTTCCAAGGCACAGCCAGAGTCATCATCAGATGTTGAGCTTCGCTGACAGCCAAAAACAAGGTTGTTGGCTTTGGCCTCCATCTCCAAAGGCTGAAGTGTGAAGTGTGGAATATTTCAGCTGCAGTTCATCAAGCAAGTGACCTGGAGGAATTGATTAGCAGAGCTTTAATAAATGTGAACATGCAACAACTCATTATCAGTGTAAATGATCTCACAACACTTTAGTATTCTTTGTGTTACCCAAAACAATAAAAGGATTGAAGCATCGTAACAACTTGCTACAAGCAATTCAGAAGTGCTTAGAAGAGCTAGCATAATAAAACTAATCAAGAAAAAGAAAACTTGACAGTATTAACACTTGTCATCTTTTACACTTCTGCTGATCTCACATCACAGGTATATCTATATAGGTATATCTAGGGAAGACTCACTGAGCTCTTCCTGAAGTCATTACTATCACCAATCTAGTAACACATGACATATGACAACTGCTCATAAAACCTAAAGAAATTGCTGGAGAAAGATGGTTGTGCATGTAGCATCCTGTTTTCCCCAAGGAAGGCCCAGTGTCTGCTGGATTCCCCTGAGAACTTTGCTCTAGCTGTGTCAGAGTGGAAGGGAGTTGGTCCAGTTAAAGATCTGAGATCCAATTATGCCAGATTAGGCTCTGTAAAAATACAGCATGATTGTTCTGTTGATTTAAAACCCTACAGGGACATGCTGCTGTTCATTCATGAAGCCTGCAAAGCTTAATAGCAGTGGGATCCTTTTGAGTAACAAGGGGCAAAGAAGGCCCTCACACCAACATCCAGAGTGTTCTGAAGTAAAAAGTTCATTAAGATAAATATCTTACATTGATTCTAGCTTTTCTTAGCAATTCATTTCAGTGAAATACAGATAACCAAAAGCAGAAAGGATGAATCCTACCACAACAGACATCCTGACCAGTAGGGTTAGAAGCTTGCCTTTGCAGTGCATTACATGAGCTGTGCCTTCCCCTTCACCTACTCATCTCAAATAATGAATGTAATTTTGCCAGTGCTAGATTTGAGATGAGAAAATGTTCATCTCTGACATATAACTTTGGGGAGAGCAATGTAAGAAACTTCTGATGGGTCCCACGTTCCATTTCCAGTTTCATCACCACCATAGTAGAGAAAATAAGTTACTGCTAGATCACAGAGAGAAGAAAGATTTAAGACCGTAAGTTTTTCCTCCTTCAAGTGTGAGCCATTGGCTAGTACCAAGCTCCAAGCTTGTCCAGTCTATCTACCCCCATTTTCAGTACGTTTATCTATTTCCACACTCAAGAAAGAGAGATGGGGGATTAGTTCACTCTTCCACTGGGCCAGTGCTCTAAACAAATAACTTGTGTATTAACTTTACTCCAAAAACTTCTGGTTCATAAGCACAAGCACTATTTTTGGTGCACTGCTAAGACTCCAACACACTTCTCTTACACTGCAGAGCTGTGCTGTAACAAAAGTTCATTTAATATTTGATGGGGCAAGCAAAGCTGCCAACCTCCTCTTTGACAGCGAGCTAGTTCTACAAAGCTTGTGAGCTGTCAGCTGCATTTCTGAAGTCATACTCTAGCTGAAGAGCTGAAAGTTAGCAAAACAGCTTCTGAGCTTAGCATCACCATATTACAATTTCTGTCAAACTCAATCCTAAAAGCTCAATCCTGTATACTTAAAATAGACATCCTGGTACACAGAAGATCCCTTGAATCAGTTTCCTTCAGAAACAAATAAGTGATGCATAACTGTTCCCCCTCTCTATTACTACTGGAAATAAAGTCAAGCATCAGGTATGCTTTTGTTATTGCTTGTCTAAAACTGGGGTGTGAGGAAGGAGAGACAGAGGAATACTGTGATGCAGTTAGTAACTCTAGCAATAAAAAGGCAACAGTGCTCAGTGTTGCAGATGGATAGGGATGCTCAACTTGGCAGCTTATGTCCCATATCATCTATACACAAATCATAAAATCACTACAAGCATCACTGAGAAGCTCAAGTCCTTCCAAGATGATCTTCGCAGCAGATGAATCGCTTTACAGTTTCTCTTCAGAAAGAGCTTGTTTGCCAGTACCATGCCCCTGACACCTCAGCTGGTATTTCCAAGTCTTACTGCACTGCACCCCAAGAACTTGTGCTGCTCAAACTGTCCCTTTCCAAGAGCTGACTCCTGCTCAATAAGCCAGTAACTAAAAGGGGTCACTAGGTGAAACAGCTCTGCCAACATTTCCTTAGGCAGCCTGACCTCAGCAGCACCCCAGGAAGCAGATCTGAAATGTAGCTTAGCCAAAGAGACAGGTTGAGCTCTGCCAGCCCCCAGGCACTGGAGCAGGGTGTACCCCTGGACCCCTCACAACACACAGAGGAACTGAGTAACTGCTTCATATTGATTATTCAAAACCTTCCCTCCACCTGACTTCTCTTGAAAGACAAGGAAGCAACCCAAAATCTGAATGCACAAAGACTTTATAACTTCTCTGAGGATTTCTGCACGCCAAGGCTACATCCAACACTGCCTAATGCTGTATAGCAAAGGTACCCAAGTGCAGGAACATTGCCCAATTCCAAAGGAAGACAAGGCACTGGTATGAGACCACACTGCTTTGCCTTTGACCCATCCATTTCAGACAGCATGTGCTCCAGCTCTGCTGAGAGCAAACCACAGAGCCACAGGCCCATTTCCCAGTGGCACAAGGCAAGCTGAAAGTATGGCTGGTTAGAAAATAAAGGGAAAATACACCTCACTTCTGTTAAATACAACTTCACCATCAGGGTGCTCCTCCCCAGATGAAGTGACTGGAAATGTTTAAAGCAAGGTTCATAAATCTCAGTGACCTGAGATTACTCAAAGGACAGCATTCACTTCAAATGAAAAAGGCTACCACAGCTGATGTTAAGCCAGCTATAAAATGACTGACAGTGAACCATGTATCAATACAGCCATGTCACAAATATTGTGGTGGTGGTGGTGCTGAGAAGGAGGTTTCTAAAGCAGCCCACCTTAACAGCAGGCTATCTGCACAACTCCTCTAGCAATTGCTTGTTTAGGAGTTCTCCTTCCTCTCCTGCTCAAGTGTAATTTGGCTTGCATTTTAAAACTACAGGGTTCTTCCTCCCCACCCCCAACTGCACTCATCCTTCAAAGTGATTCCATCCTAAGGAGGATTCAAATGAACATAAACAACAGCTGAAAAAATAAATGCTTTCTGAGGGATGAGTAGAAAGGTGGTCTTTTCTACTCCTCCCATGACACCCACAAAACACAGCAAGGATGTTTTATTTTGATTTGCTAGAGTCTGTGGAACATTTTGAGGTTTCAGCTCTGTTCTACAGAGCTCTGTTCAGCTCTGTGCTACAAAGGAGGTATTCCACTGGCAGCTTGACAAACTATCAATAACAGAATTGAATTAAACAGCCACATTTGATTTAAAAAGAAAAGCAATTAATACATTTCTTCCACTCATGCATTAAAACAACTGTATTATGACAGCTCTTAGAAGTGAAGACAAACTACACCCCTGATTACAAACCTATCCTTACACAAAATATTAGGGTATCAAACTTACAGCACAGCTATTGCTGAACCCCATATGAAGGTTATTCCTGTGCTAGGATTTCCAGCTCACTGATTATGTTCCCCCCGACCAGATAGAAGAGGTCATGATTTGTGAGCACAGTTAGACAAACATCTCCTTGCCCATCCCCTGCTGTTTTACTCTGTCCTGCAGGGCAAATTGTTTAACAACTTTTTTGTTGGAAGGCTTGTTAACAAGGCTATAGGGGATACAAGATGCATATCACACACATCCATTCACAATGGAGATTAGCATGGCCAGCCCATTCACCTGCTTGTTTAATCCCCTGTGCATGGTAACTACATTAGAAGAGGAAGGGTGTAATACAGCAACAATAAACCACCACAAAATAACTATTAAGAACTTAAAAGACTATTTCCAATACACAGATGATCAGAAAGTCCCATTCCCTAGCTACAGTACAAGTGATGTATTTACAGACAGCTCTATAGCTCTCGATGTGGAAAACCTGGATCCAGATTTGTTTTTATCAGCACCAGCACAGGGGAACTTCTTCAGCTGTTGGGTCCTTTGAGTAATGAACTATCCACAGCAGTGGGGGAAGGAATGAAGCCTGTATACTTGTTCATTCAACAGACCTTTAGAGGGACCCTAGAAATAAAAACTTTCCCCCCTTTCCAGCAGCATACAAGGAAAGAAGAGTTAACTGCTTTCCTCATCTAGCATCCTCCAACTGGAAATTGGAGGATGCTTCTCAGCCTATTTTCTTTTGACAAGCCATCTATACTACAAAGACAGGCTACCTGCACCAACAAAAGGAGGAGGCAGGGTAACAAAGCATCGCCCCACGCCAGCACCTCCGAGGTGGATGTGTTACGCTTGGCGCTGGGAACGCTGCTGGAAACCAAACAAGCGCACGGTGCGCTTAGGCAAGAACCAAACCTCTAGCCGAGGAAGTGGTATTCTCACGGATGCTTCCCCCCCCCTTCCTTAAGACGGTGTACAGATTTAGAAAGGAAGAAACCTTGCCTTTTACAGTCTCCCATTGATTTGTTTTTTAAATTCTATTTTAAACAGCAGCCAGACTTTACTCCAATGTACACATATACTCAGGTTTCACCCCGTCACCTGTTGGCTCCCGAACAACACCCTTCTTTGTTAGGGCTCACAACCCTCATTTGAGACAAGTTTCCAGAGAAAACACTTTAGGAAAAGTGTTCAGTAAGTCACAAGACTGGAGTTGTAAAAAGAAGTAGTAATAATTCCGCACATAGCCCAGTTTATTCTGACAGCCATACGCGCTTATCTCAAGAGGGCGATACCTTCCTCAGCAGGCACAGCTCTCTGAAGGACAGGTGAGGTTTATCCCATCCTGCCCAAGTTTCAAGGCCGTTAGGATGGGTCAGAGACACCCCTGTCCTAAGTCCCCCCATCCCCTCCCCGGAGCATCGGCACCGGGCATGCAGCGAGGGAGAGCGGTGTCAGGAACCGCTGATTACCTCTTCACAGCACCGGACACGGAGCGGAGGCGCAGGAGAGGCGATGCCCGCTGCAGACACGACCCCTCGGTCACTGCCCCTCTCCCCGCCTGCCCCCCAGGGGAAGCTGGAATGACCAACAGACCCAGCGAGGCGTCCGCAGCTCCCCGGCTCCGGGTCGGACGCGCTGCTCGCCTCAGTTCCCCTCCCCAGGCAGGTCCGGAGAAGCATGCAGCGCCAGGCACAGCCCCGCCGAGGAGAGGGGCGGCGGGGGGAGGAGGGAGCTCCTCCTGCCCAGTCCCTGCCGGGCGGCGCCGCCGCTTCCCCTTCTCGTCCTGCCTGCTGGGAGCGCGGCGGGAGAGCTACCTGCACCGCCCCCCTAGCTCTCCTCCTCTCCCCTCCCCTGGGCTGCAAGCCGGGGAGGGAGCAGCCACCCCAGCGCTCCTCCCAAAACGCACCCCCGGAGCGGCAGCGGGCTCCCCCCGACCGCCGGCATCTCTCGCCCGGAGCAGAGGTGCGGCCCTAGCACCGTTCGCCCCTCGCACTCCTCTGTCAGCGGCGAGAAAAACTTCTCTCACCAGCGATCTTTCCCCTTCGAAGCGCTGCCCAAGGCAGGGAAAGGAAGGAGAGAAGCAGGGAGCCGCTCCTGCCACCGACCCCGAGGCAGGAAGGGTCGCCGACCCCGCCGCCTGCCGTCCCCTCCCCAGGGGACCAAGCGTTTGCAGAAGCAATAAATTTCCGCGCTCAGGACACGACGGACATGTGTTTTACCGATAGTGCTTTTATCCGTGTTTACGCTCGAAACAGATTTCCCACCCCACCCTGCCTCCGCCGTGCTCCGGGCTGACCCTGCCCGGCCGCCTCCGTCCTGCCGCAGCGAGCAACTAAGGACTCGTATGAGGACAGGAAAACATTCACTCTAGATTGCTGTGTATGAATAGAAATCAGCCCGAAGCTGAGGACCACAGCGAGCAGATGTCCATCACTCCCTCCTCCCCTTGACACATCTCAAGAGAATCCAAGCCCCAATTTGCGCACCCTAAAGTAACAGCAGCGCTACCGGGACAGTTTCTAAACGCTCCTGGACATCAACCGCCACCCCTCGCTTCTACTGCCCCTAACACACACCCAGCGTGGGCACACAACGCCTCGGGAGGAAGGTGGTTTGGCTTCAAAGGCTGGCGGGCAGCTTCCCCTCGGGCACCGTGAATGTCACTGTGAACAG
>VWZO01021261.1:146209-175367 GCA_013396975.1 Bucco capensis
AGCAACCGAAAAAAACAAAAAAAGAGGGGGGGGGGGGGAATCTCCTTTGGGGATTTCTGCAGCACAAGCAACTCAAGGGCTGCAGATAAATTTGCAAACTTTCCTGACTTAGAGCCTACTGAAGCCAAAGAAGAGACTCACTCACTTTACAGAGCAGTCAAACTGTCCCTGATCTTGCTAGCACTTTCCCTGACACAGAAGTGTTTCAGGGCATGCAGGCATTTGGCTGCTTTGCTTTCCCTTGACTTTTCTGGCTTGAGCACAGAAATTACTACATTGTTCTGGGCAATACACTTAAAAGATTATCAGGCCAAACCCAACCATTGTGATCTTCTCGCCTGAACTCATGTGGTCAAGAGATTTCCCTAAAATTACCACCTGCATGAACAAAACATTTGATGTTGATTTAGAACTACCAGCAATTAAACCCCCTCTACAATGCCTGCTAAAGCCACTATAGGCCTTGTTAAACTGTTTTAAGTAGTCAATTCTTTTAAACTTCTTTCTAAATCTCAGAATATTTGTGTTTCAATGCTGAAATGCTAGATCATATGGTACCCTTGAATGTTAGGCTAAAGAACCAGCTCTTGTAACTCCCTCTAGGCATTTGCAGCTTGTGAAAGTCACTCCTTAACTATCTCTGATTCAGGCTGCTTCCAAAAAGAACAAATGTGTTGCCATGACTTTTCCATTATTATTTTTACACAACACATATGACAGCATACATACTTGTTATGTGAAGCAGAAATTATGCTTACAGAAGTTACCTTAGAAAAAAAACAATCCAAACAAAGCTAAAATAAAAGACAAGCACAAACCAACTTGTCCTTTAAGGCATGTTACAAATTCTTGAATGTGGTGGGGTAGATACTTCAAACCACTGGATGCTTCAAGGAACCTGGAATGCATTTGGAACCTTTTGCCCTGAGGTATTAGCACAAATTTTGTCTAAGTAACTTTCTTGTACCATTCCTCAGGCCAGGGGTGTCCTCCAGCCTCTAAGAGATTCCCTAAGCTTGTAAGTGTGGTTTCCCAGTTCACTATTATCCACATCAGGTTATAACCCCTGAGATAACACTGGTAATGACTACCCATTGTTGGCAATCACAGAAGAGAGACCAAGGAGCAGAAAAGGATTTAACCATTTGTGCTCCAGAGACAGCTTCTCTGGGGAGGACAGTGGCATAACACCCACCCTTCCCAAGCCCAATTAGTTGTTTGGATGAACAGAGGAGTTCACCCTCTACATCATCACCCTTTAATGATCACCACCTCCACTCCAAGAGTTTTTAATTAAGCATCATCTCACCTGTTCATTTAAAGTAACAAGCCACAAGTCAGCAAGGAAAGGTGAAAGTATGCAGCAGGATGAATGGAAGCTAGAGCAACAAAAAAAAGTGAGTAATAACTTAATTCCTTCAGAGAAGTCAATGAGAAAACTATTCAAAAGAAGCCAGGTTTTGTGTTATGAAACTAAACAATCCCAGAAAGGCTTTGCATGTTTCTGACAGCACAAGAGGAATCCTCAGAGCAGGAATTACAGCTGCTCCCCAGGGTTTATGCACAAATCAAAGCCTTCCTGACACAGGTGGCTATACCATTCAGGAATTTTAGGGATGAGGACTCAACCATGTATGGCCCTGCCTGCAGGCTACTGAGCAGGATGTGTTTACAGCACCAAGGACCTTTCTACCTTCAGTGGTCCCAAGATTATGCCCCAAGGGAGCACAGAGGCTCGAGTAAAGGATGTGGTTTCACCACCCTCTGAGCTGATCTACTGGAAAACCAAATCCAGTGGAAAAAAACGGTTTAGTTTCCTGGACCTGCCAGTGTTAGCACAAAAAAAAAAAATAGGACCAACTCCTATAAGGCTGGACTGTTCTGCAGCTGCAGGTTCAATTCTCACTCTCTTCTGGACAAAGTGGGATTTGTGGCCCTTGCAAACACAAGGGCAAGAGACTCTTGCTGAGACAATGCACGAACAGCCCGACCTCCAAGACGACTTTACATAATGTTCAAATACAAGTGAAATTCAACTATGTTGACCCTTGGTGCATTCAGAAACCTCTGTGGACATCCACTTGCCTCTCTAGATACTTGAACATCTCACCAAACCTGGCCATAGGCCTCTCCTCACAGGTTAAGAGCATGAGGGTAGAAGTATGCTTTGTAGGTGGGAACAGTTTGGTATGGAGAACTACAGCTACAGCTGGCCTGAGGACTGGCCAGCATCAGCTACCACATTGGGAATGCATGTTTAATTGAAGTTTATTTTATTTCCTCCTCTTAATGCTCTCAGAGTTGAAGACCAAGACGAGCACACCTTCCAAAGCCACAATCCTCCTCTGCTTCAGCAGCAGAGAATTACAGTTTCATTAAAATGCCCTTCCTTGTTGGATCGGGCTAGGACTTGCTCCTGAACCAACAGGTCTGTTGCCATATCTGGAAACTCTTAACCCCACAGGCTTTTCTGAAGACAGTAATCCTGATTTTATCATAATTGGCTCTGCACAAACCACAGTCACACAGGACAGGGGTAACCAACCACCTGGGTGCCCAAAATACCACCACAACCACTGGCTGGCTGCTGCCAGCAGGGCTCTCCTACCCTCAGTTAATTAGCACCCCATTTCCCAGGCTGCACAAAGCACAACAAAGTGCATTGCAACAACCACATGAACCTGCAAGGCTCTGCTGGTAGCAGAGGCTGACACAGGGTGGAATCACTGCCTGGCTTTTTAATAACACCCTACCACAGACACCATTGTGCAACGGGGGAAGGTGTTGCAGAGCTGGTGCTAACGTGCTGTTTGCTTATCGAGGGCCTTTTCAGCCAAGAATTGTGCCAAAGCCTGTGTGGATGATGAATGATGTTGCTCTTATCTGTGTTGAGCTCCATCCTCAGGCCTTGCCTCTGAAGAACTCCTTGAAATTTATCTAAATTGGTTTGGAAATTGATTTGGGTTAAAAACCAGGTGCAAACTGTGTGGCTCTTCTACTCTTCTACTCTCAACACATATACACACATAAAGGGAGACTCAATCCAGGAGCAAGGCATCCATGTAAAGGAATTTATATTTAAACAACTATTTAAACTAGTACTTAAACCCAAATCTCAACCCCTTTGTGAGGACAGTTTTGTTACATGAGCAATGCTCCAGTTATATTCAGTCTGCCCTGGTGCTGGTGATGCTTTCCCACAGCCTAAACTTAAACTCAACCACCTGGGTTTTTTTTCCCCCCTAAGTGAAGGCAAAGTTTGACATGGATGATTACCACTGCTGCTGCAGCATTCTATCCAGAGAAAACAAAACTCAGTTTTAAGCCAAAATTGAGATTTGCAAAGGTTGGTGATAACTTCCTCTTGCTTAAAATCTGCTGGGGGAGAGAGATCTAGCAGTCACAGAAACAAGTACCCAGCAGAGTGCTTTGTTGCCGTTTTCCAGAAGCTATACCCACAAGCACATTACAAACACAGGGGAGAGAACAATGCCTAGATTAACTGTTAAGTATATTTTACCAAATTAATCTCACAGGCCATCCTCAAGGCAGACAGTGATGCAAGGAGGATACAAAAAACCATCAGGTGGATAACGAGATACATAACACCTTGATTAGCTTTCTTTTGACAGCAGTTGCAAGAGATAGACTCCCAGATAGATGAGCTGTCAAGACTGAAGGCCACAAAATTCAACCAAAAGGCATCACCAAAAAAAGGTCAAGTGTTTTAGGTCTCTTGAATAGAAAAATCAATGGCTAAATAATTATCCCAGCCAAGTAAGCCTCTCTGAGTAAATCCTCTCACTTCTTGCTCAGCGAACAACCCTGTCTCAAAGATGGGCAGGCTTCTACCTCAACAGAAGTTAATTGCTCTTCTAGCCAGCCAGCTCATGCTCTCTGCCATTACTGTTACTGGAGCTTTCTTGATTTTTATAAGGTTTTTTCCTTCATGTTTAAGAAGGCTAGGCTAGGCAGCACCCAAATGACACCCTGACTCCAGACATTAGTGTATACCTTTACAATGAGTTTCCATGCTTAGTTGCTGCCTTAAAACAGAAGTGACTCTCAAAACTCCTCCTTCCCCTTCTTATTCTCCCCTACCCTGAAAAAAAGGAATAAAAAAAAGTCCTCCACCTAAATGAAGCTCCTTGAAGCTCCTTCTATGAGCGCCATGAAGGTTTCCCCCTCACTTCCATGCCTCTCTTGAATATGTTATAAATCTCCATAAACTGGCATCTTGCTAAAAAAAGCCCCACTATCTCATTTCCCAGCGGACACACTGTAATGTAAACCCATGACCCCAAAATGGGTACCAAACCAGCTCCTATTTAGATCCCTGGGCAAATAAAAATCAATGTTAAGGAGGTTTTGCCCTTAGCATAAGCTTCATCTTACTAACATGAATCTAACTGTGCATGACCAAAGAAGATACAGGGTAAACATGCAAGGTTTAAGCTTGCTGTCTCTGGAGGTTTATGATTCACACTGTTTCCTGGGGAACTCAAAACAAGCTTTCTGCTTAATAGTGAGGAATGCCAATTTGGGAGGTTACATCCCTTCCCTCCCCCTCCCCCCCCCCACTATGATTAGTTTTTCTCTGCTGGTTTAGCTCCCAGAACTGGTTTACTGCAGGATGAGTTGAGTGCAATTGTCAGTATTAGGGAGGGGACAGGAGGAAAGCTCAGAGGGACAGTCCCACTCCTGGTCAGTAGCTACCTATTATAACTCCACTGATACATCAAAACCACATCAAAAGGCACCCAGGAAAGGTGGCTTCACCAGAACTTCTCTCAATTGCCTGCCAAGTGCCCTTGGGATTATGGACACACAGGTATGAACTAAGAAGAAAGATTAGGCAAGAAGTGTTACATCAGTAAAAACCCCAGATCTAGGAGTCACAGTCCAAAGGCACTTGGAAGAGCCCAATTTCTCCTCTGAGTGTTCAGTTTACCACAAAGCTAGCTGCATAGGGTCAGGTGGCTGGATACAAAGTGCTCCTTTCCTTCTCTTCTTTTCCACTGCACTTGACATTCAAGGCCAAGTGGGCAGGCAGTGTCTGTTCAAGATGGGAGTTATGCCTGGTTTTCAGTAGGATAATAGCAAAACTCTCAGTTAAACAAATATTGAAATCGAAATCCAGTTAATTATGTTCCTTAACTAGCAGTCATTACCCTTTCCACACCAACTGTCAAAGACATTTAATTGTAACTACAGCAGAGAAAATCAGATTAAGTCCCCTAAATATCAAGCTTCACCTCATTAGCAACATTACTATAGGCAAGTCTGGAGCCTCCATATGTATATCATTAACTATTTATAGTAACATTTGCATACTCTTTAGAATATATAAGCATATTTTCAGAGTGGAAGAATTTAGATTATTCATAGCAATGAAAATGAAGCTTACAATACCAATGAAGATTGTTTTCAGAACACTCACCTGGTACCCTTGACATGATGTTTTGTACAAGCACTCTGAAGTCCTTATGTTATTGTCAGCTGCTGAAACAGCAACTGCTTGACAATCTGGGACACCTGATACTCAGCTGGCAGCCTGTGAGATTTAAGCTACCTCCACCTGGATTTACCACCATGCCCAAGCTTTTCTCACCAGCTTGCTCAGGAGGATGGATTCCTTTGGAATAATGCCTAGCTTCAAAAGAGTACCAGAATTCAATGGAGGTGAACAAATGCTAATACAATCTATGGCTCTAAACAATGTATGCTTCCAGAAGAGAGAAACTCTACCCCTTTTTAAGACTATATTTACATTCAGCCACTATGAAGTGAAGCATTTCACTGTTTCTTTGAGTTCTAGCATCCAACGTTGAGGGAATCTGCTCAAGTGTCAGGCCACTTTCACAAAGATACTTCCAAGATTCTTTTCTGCAGTTTCTAAGAGAAAAGGTCAATCATTTTCAGGATGAGACAGCAGAAAACCCTTCATCCTTTCCACTACAAATACTTCAGTGTCTTTTAAACAGCTTTTGAAAGCAAGTATTTGCAAGAGTAATGTAAAAAGGCAAAACTCTCAATTTGGAAAAATCAGGCTTAAAGTAAAACCTGTGAATCTCAGAACTGCTTGAGATAACTTCAGATATGTCCCCAGACATGACATTTTTACAGGGCTCAGAAATGGCAAGTGTCACATCCAGAGTCTACAAGAAGTCCTGAGAATATTCATGTATGTTTAGTGTTAGTTTTTAGTTTTCAACAGTTTAGCACCTTGAAACTTGTGTATATTCCTGACTTGCTTTCTTGTCTACCACAATTATTGCTAAGTCAAGATTAACTCTCAGACAATTAGTAAGCAGAGGAAAGATGAGAAGAAATGTTTCACAACAGCCATATATACACACAACTCTCCAGCTTGATGTAATCTTTGGATTTTTCTGTTACACATCCCTCCCTCCTCACTCATCATCTCCTTTCTCTGCAATGGTACCTCTTCAGGATTCTCCAGCCCTGAGATAATGAGTCAGTGATAATTCAGTGATAGCTACTTTGGTTTTGTAAATGCAGTTGGTCTGTCATTATGATGGGCCTGTCACATCATAACAATAACTTGAGCCTTCCAAAGGTACTCTGAACCTTGCACCAGGCAAGTTTAAAAGCAGTAAACACTTTTTCCAGCAAAGAGCACGATAGGGATTTGGGCAAGAAAGAGGACCTCAAACAGATTACTAATAGACACAATAAAGAAAAAAGATGATAAAAGGTTTAAAAAGACTATCTAGTTAAATTAGCTGCAGTTTCTAAATGAAACCTTCATTACAGAATGGAGAATCCTGACCTTATTTTGAGCAGTGCCAAACTTGCTGCCATGATACAGTTGGATTAGAAAGTCCTTGCTCAATCAGTTCTTGGTGCACTGATCAGATAGCACCTAAAGTTTGGCAAGACTTAATTATCATGCAAATGTCCAGAGAGGTCCCCACTCAGCAGGAGTGAAACCAGCTCTCGTAGAATTTTATGTGGTGCAAACTAACTACATAAAACTACAGAAAACAATCCACATTAGCTGAACCACAGAGCCTCAAGTGTTACTCAGTTTCCTCTTGTAAATAAGATTAAGGCTGGACCTACTTCTTCACTATGCATCACACCAGAAAGATTACTCTTGGAGAAACCTGCACAGCCAAACCAGTGTGTAGTGTATGGTCAGAAGCATGCACCTAGCACTAAAGTACCCAAGTAGATAATGACTCGTTCAATTTGCAGCTAGATCAACTCCTGCTTGATACTATTAGACTATGATTGACTCTTCAAGACATGAAGGATCCAATGGCATCAGCTGTGCCACTGGGATAAAACACTTGCAAACTGAACAGACTTCACAAATGAGAAAGAAGAATGCTGGGGAAAGTGGAAGAGGGCAGCTAGTACTATACAGCTTGGATGCTAAAGTAGTACCTTTGTACCTAATTACAATCTTATTACTCAGCTGTCACAACTGCAATGGACAGGTTGCCTCATCTTGATTTGTCTCATCTACAGAAGGCAGTGGAGCTAATGTAAAAAGGTCAAAAAGCTGAATCAATATGCTGATCATCCTAGCAGTGGATTTTCAATAGAGAGCTGTTACCACACAGTGAAAATGACTTGAGGTAAGTTTAGTTGATGTAATTATCTGCAGCTTTTCCCCATTAAGCCTTGTAACTCTCTCAATGAGAGCTGAAGAGCATACAGACTTCACCTTCTATGTGAAGTTAATAACTTCACAGGAGACAAACAGCAGAACAAGCCATCCACATTTTGTACTATCACCAAACAAATGCTGGAGAGCAAGTTTTTTGGATGCAGCCATTACCTCTAATTACACTTATCTCTATGAAGAAATGAAAACCAGTTTACATTTTTTTCCCTGATCATTGGCCTCATTTCCATAAGTGTTTTGAGGCCAGTTCTTTATCCATTAGTGTGAATTAAGCGCTCCCCTGCTGGGTGCAGGACTGTTCAGACATGCTGACTGCAGAGCAGCTGCTCTCCTCTTTTGGAATTGAATGTTGATTAGCATCATAGCACATGACACACACCACAGGGCATATCGTGTGTCACACTGCAACATACAACATTTAATGAGGACTCAAAGCAAAACTCATGGGTTACAAAGCCAATCTTGGCTCTCAACAGAAAGGCAATCATTAAGCACATGGGCTGTCCTGGGCAAGAGTGAATCTCAAACAGTGGGCACTTTTTTGGGGGGGAGAACATTGATCACTTGAGGCACAGTTGTACATTTTCTTAGTTATTCTAAGCAGTACCAAGTGTGGCAAAGTGCCAAATAATCAAATTTAGTCATGTGTTCCAGCAAGGCAGTTGTACATTACCCTTTCAATTCAGATCTATGAGACAGCACTATACAGAATGTCTAAAGACAGACATAGCAGCTATTCAAACAGAGTGTACAATATAAATAACTCCTTGAATATGGATCAAGATTTAGTATCACCTTCTGTGACTACTCACAGATCTCCAGCCGAATCTTTACACTCTTTGTCAGCTTTCCGCATCTGTAAGATGGGGTGACACTACCTTGTCTTGGCAAGGTTCATTACTTATTTGAACACACTGTGACACATCATGGTATTATCCACATACACTAGCTTGACACACTTCAATGGAGTCAAACAAAAGCTTTTCACAGCAGTGCAGGAAATAATATAAGCACCATTCAAATTTTTGGAGAAACTGGTTATTTTACAAGAAAAAATGTTTTGTGGTAAGGAGTAATGATGCAAGAATGCTGAAAGTGCTGCTGCCTGAACTCATCTACAAAGCAGTACCCATGAACTACTGAGAACAATTAGCTTAGTTTGTTCTGAATGACTGAAACTTGATTAGTCAAGGTTTCAGCACACACATCTCTTTTCCAGAAGGCCAATGCAGCAACAGAATTCACTTTTCCTGCTAAATAACATGGTTTGCTCTGCATGGCTCTCCCTTGCTCTTAAGCAGTGATGTAAGCAAAACAAGAGAATCCCTCTGGGAAGAGGCAGCCAAGTTTGGTCACTGGAGTTGATCTAATTAGCATCATTGATGTACAGCTGTTTCAAAGAGTAGAGCTAAAACGCTCATATGAGAGGTGTTAAAAGAAATTAGACATCAGTAATCAGAAGAATGAAGCAGCATAAAACAACCAGCTTCTGTTTCAGTGCAGTTCATCATAGTCAGTTCATAGGAAAACATCATAACATTATCAAGTACTCAAAAAACTTGACATCTACAGTATAATAATTAACTGTGTATTTATCTTATAGGTGCAGAATGGTGTTCTGTGGACTCCTAGCCCACTGTCCCCCTTAAGTCACACTGAGGACTTTTGCTAGAGCACAGTGCTGAGAGCCTTCAGGTACCAGCCCAGAGCCTGTCAGAGCATGAGTTGGGAGGGGGAGTACCAGTGAGAAATGAGCTTTTGGTGCAGCTGCAGTACACACAGTGCCAAATCCAGCCAGCCACTATAGCCAAGAAGCACTTAAGAGTTCCTCAGCCCTCCTCCTTTAATGGGAAGGAGGACATGCCAGCCATCTCTGCACTAGTAAATTAAACAGGGCCAGGACACAAGCTCAAGCACTAGCCTGTAGTCACCTACCTCCTTTCACTGGTGCTGTGCTCCATGGTGTGTTTTGCGTTACAAGCACTACTGGACACAAAAGAAAGGCCACAGACTGTTCCTAGCAGGTGGGCCAGAAAAGAGTTGGGTTTGAGTTCCTCCACCCACCCTCTGAAGTCCTTCAATGCTAGCTAAAAGGCTTTGAAACACTCAGCCTGTGATTTCATATAGTACCCCAACACATGAACACACTCTCAGCTCCCTGGTGAATATTTCAGACACATTGGATGGAAAAGAAAAAAGACAACCCACTGAGCAATGTGTCTGCAAAGGGCATGCAGTGCAACTAGGGGAAAGAGCTCTTCAACATGGATTTGGAAAGTTTGGCCTCTTAGGGTCAAGGGACCAGTTACTGCTAAAATGAAACACTGTGCAGACAGATGTGGTCTTGGGCTTCTGAGAAGTCTTATATTGACTTCAATAAACATGTTAGAATAACTGCTGCCTTCCATCGATTTTTAGGCTTATGTAAGATTCCTCATAAAACATTTTGGAACTATGATTTACTCCAACCTGAGTGCTGGAGTAGTTACAAATTTCAGTGCAAAACTTCTGTGTTATAAAATAGTGTTAAAACTCTTCCATCACTTGGAAAGTTTTCTCATAGAATCCCACTTTCAATAAAAGTAGATTTTTAGCTATACACCTTTGAGAAGCAAATAAAGAGAGAGACTATTGTTGCAAGACTAAAAGGAAAATAGTTAGAAATATCTGAACCTACTTTTTGGAGTTAGGATACTGAATGCATCTTACACTTACAAATAAACTCCAGTTTAGAGTGAATGCAAAGAAGCAGAGAGACTTTCAATGTCATTCACACAGGCATTCATTTCAGAGGAGGCTGCTGTTTTCAATCATGTTTAACAGTGTTAATTTTTTCTCATTATCAGCAAAACAAAATAAGTACATGCTGAGGATAAGGAAACAGCTTTGTTTATCTTCAAAATCATGTGCTCACCAGCACTAAAGCATGTATTTGCCATATGTCAGCCCCTGCTCCCCTTCTTTAAATTACAAATTCATTAATATAGCACAGCAGTGCTGTATTGTAAGCAAGAAATAAAGCACATTTTAGAGGGCAATGAAGTGGGATAAAACTACTTGGTAAGAAAGGTTTTCCACTGCAGCAGTGTCTTAGGGAGACCAAGGAGGAAACCTGACACGAAGGAATGTCAGCCTGAACTTGGTTCATTTGTACTCAGAGCAATGTGTGCTGTCCCCACTGCAAGGGCAGCAGCTTCCCACATCACACCACTCTTCCTTACAGTTTCCTTTTGTTCTATAGGTAATCCAGGAGATGGATCTGTTTGGATCAACACATTTAATAGAGCCATATCCTCTGTTACTGCCTCAAGCTTCACAACTCAAACCATCTGTACTGGGGGTGTAGGCTGCCAGAGATGGCTGCTGTGCCAAACAGATTGCACAGGCTGAATATGCAAGGGCCTGGTCCAGAACACACAAAGTTGACTCAAACACTCCCACAGGGGACAGCAGCCCTTCCACAGGATCCATCCTGTGGTTCCCAGCAATGGTCATACTGGAAATATTAATAGCCCAGGACAGGGACACACAATGAGGCTCAAAACAAGGTCAAGTCTGAGTTTTAGTTTCCTTCTGTTTGCTTTTTGTTTGGTACAGAGATTTGAGACAAGAAGTCTAATGGTTCAGTTTTATGGCTTAGAATGAAAAGCCTTAAAAAGCTTGATCCCTGCTTTAAATGAAAGCAGATTCTCAACCATACAGAAGCAGCCTAATGTTTAACAGTGCTTTTCTTGCCAGCATTGTTATATTGTTGAGACAAACGTTGTATTTTGAGAGACAAATGTATCTGTGAGGTTTAGTGTAGAAGAAAGCATTTATTTCTATAGTGAAAACAAAGTTCATTAAATATATTTAATGACTTTTTAAAACAAAGTTAACAGTAGAAAAAAACCCTTTTCTGTCCTCTGAAGATGCAGAGCATATCCTCTCTTTTCTCTTGGGAGTTAGGATGCCCAGCAAGTTTGGCTCTTAAATCAACATATGTTTGTTATTTAAGTTGTATTGTCATTACTTCCTTTCTGTCTTGTGTGTGAGCATTGCATGGCTATTCCTTCCAAGCCTGGAAGCAACATCTTTAAAGTGGGAGTATTACATTAGCCACACACCTTCTAGACTAGAGAGAAAATAACTTTTGCTGCATAAAAAGACTGACAACTGTAAACATGCTACAATAAAAAGGCAAGACCTGATAAAAATTCCATTACTTGCTTATCTGGAGGGATTCTTCCCAGTTCAAAGGGTCAATTTCTCAGCAGGGCACCAGCACTTATCAGCTAGCTCTGCTGAGCCTTTCAATTGCAAAGAGAAGTGTTGCCTCCAACTGGCATGACAATGGCACTATTAAACAGGCACTTCAAAGATATAGACGTTGTAAATGCTTTGATTTTTGCCAAGTTCTCTATGCCATCACTATCCGACTGTATTTTCATGCAGAGGTCAGAGTCTTCCTTAGGCAAATGAAAAGCAGGTAATAAAAGTCGTGTGAAATGCAACAAATCCGTCACGTGTCTCTACTCCTAAAGCAGGTCCCTACATTTCCCTAGATAGAGAGAAGCCCATACCTGATCAAGACAGAAATGGAGCTACTGTAGTATCAAGTTTAACTAACCTACTGTAGCAGGGAGCCAGGGGTCAGTAGGACTTGCTTATATCCCACAAACCTGCAATCCTCCTTCCCACAGGAGAAAACACATGGACAGAAGTATTACTGCAGGAGTGGGCATTTGGAAAAGTAGATCTATTGATTAGCTGCTTGTCTGACACACCAACCTGGATTCATTCTAAGCTGGCTGTGCAGGCAGGAGAGCCAGTACTCCCTTGGATGATTAAAGGGACATAGGCTTTGTTTATCTTGCTATATGGAATGAAGGTGGGGAGACTGGGCACAGTCAGCACAGACTGATCGTTCTCCAGTTACCACAGGATCACATCATAGAGATTACACGTGTTAAGGTACATATGCAGTCTGCCAGTTTGTCAGTGCTGGATGGACATACCATTATCCTTATCTTAGATGCCTCAGACCTTTCCCAGCATTTGATCCATGACCTTTCCTCCTGCATAAACCCATATGTTTTAAGTAAAATTCTCTTGCCCTGAGAGCAAGAAGTTTGCATGCCATTCATCTTTTAAAACTCCTTTTCACTTAGCTCCCTCCCCACTTTCTTCAGAGCAATGTCCCAAAGTCCCAGCTTTGCTTTTCCAGGCCAATCATCTGCTTGGATAGAGCAGCATCCTTTGGAAAGAACTCTAAAATCTCTTACAAATGTCTGCAGTACAGTTCCCTTGACCTGTTAGCTCATAACCCTTGGGACACTGGTAACAAGATGTGCCAGAAAAGACTGCAACAGCAAGAAGCTTCATCTTCACATGAATGAGGACAAGACAGGAAGTTTTTCAACCCAAAACATTTCCTGTCTGATCAGCAGGTCATAGTTTACACATGGGAATAAACGTACAAACCAAGGCCACCTACTTTAAAACCTGTCTGTGGAAAGTACAGGCTATGATTAAATTAAGTTTTAATTCCAGAAAGCAGTTTCAACTCAGGGGTTAGATTCAATCTTCACTGAAGGAATTACCCTTTTTCTAGTTACTTTAGTTCCCTTCAGAGTGTAAAAGGGAACTTCCACTTAGAGCACAGTTTATGACACCTTGCAGATGGTGCTCTTCCCTCACCTTAGCCAACAGGCAAGCAGCACAAATATCCCCCAGTGTGTGCCAATACCACAAAGCACACTGTAGTTTTAATAAAATTGTGCTGTGATACTGTGAGCAGGGCAAAATAACTCCCTAATCTCCAGTGTTGACAGGCTAATGTGGATACAACATGCAAGTTATAAACAGTTTTGTCTTAGGGCTTTATTCCACCTCTGCTAATGTACATTCATATACCCTCTCCTTCCATGCCCCTGGCAGCATCAAAAAGTACAGCTTGTGGTTGTGACTGGCACACACACGGTCTTTCTTCCTCTCTTTTGTCCTCTCCCTCCTACCTCCCTTTTACTGCATCATTTTTCAATTAGGCACAGGAATACAGCAAAACACACAGTTCTCTGATCTTAGATGATCTTTTGTCTATAAACATTAGTACCTGCAATCTTTCCAGAAAGAAAACTGCTTTTGAGAGAAGAATAAAGACAACAAAATTGGAGGAATTAGCTATGAGATGCTTTAAGTATTTATGCTAGCAAGCCCTAATAAAATCACTAGTCTTGTTTCCATCAAATATACTCAGAAATGACTCTCTTCAAGCTTAAAGGTAAGCAGTTGTACATAGGTCTACCAGATGAATTCTGGCATGCTTGTATACCAGCAGTCTCTCCAAGAGTACCAAATGCACTCCAGAGCCATGAGTTTCCACCTGTATTGCACACTACTGTTTAAAACAAGTCATTTACAGGGCATTTAATCATCATGCCATTGTGCACTGGTTTTGGCAAGTTTTATAGTAGAAGACTATGAGATACCATGTATAATTTTTAACTCTAAGAGAACAGTTAATTTAATGCCACTCTCTTCCAATGCATACATAAGCAGGGAGCTTACTGATGAAACAGCTCTATCATAAACAGCTTAGTTAAGATCTCATCAGTTACTGCCAAGATGGCTTTCCTTCACAGCACTGTTTTAACTGCACTGCAACCTGTCATTTTGTAATTTTACTTGAGGAAAAAGAAACAAAAACACTGAAATACAATTTGGCAATGTTCAAGTTATCCTGAAACATCACCTTAGTGAACCAAGATATAGGAATAAGTATTTACTAAAAATACCACGTGCTTATCTTTATAGATTAACATAGGCAAGCCCTGGCAACTAACAAAGCAAGATTCAATATGTAAAGTTAATCAGAAACTGATGGATTTGGTCTTCCAAAAGTTACAACTGATCTACAAGAGCTGATTGCTTCATTCATCTCACTCCAACAAAACCTTTGGTTTTCTCAGGTTGCTCATCACCTTCTAAGCACATCTCCCTGCTGGAGAGTTCATTTCATGGTGTTAGAAAGTTTCACATTCTCCTTTGCAGTTTAAGGTTCACAGATGCTCCCTTGTTTCCTGGGAGAGTACTTCAAAGTGGAAGACCAGGCTAGTCCATCCAAAAGTTTGGAGAGCTCAAAACTTAGATATGACTCCAACTGGAGTTAGTGAAGAGAATAAGGTATGAGGCCACATGCCCTTTTGCAGTATGTCTGCTGGGCTCCTTGCCCATTAGAGCTCAAGAACCAGTACTTGAAGCGGTAAGACACAAAGAGTCAAACACACAAACCATCTCAGAGCAGACCCCTGAGCACATGCATCTGCAAAGACGTGCGTGCTTACACCAGGCAACAGATCAGGAGCAGAGATTCATGAGCTCTCGGAGACTCAGGCTCATAAATCCACATGATGCAGTGCAGCTGGATATTCAGCTTGCTTGGGCCAGCAATGATAGAGCTGCATTTACATAACTTGTGCTCCAAAACTTGGATGTCTCTATTGCATTCCCCCCACAGCTTCTGCTTCCAAGGAAGTACAGCCAATCTGGGAACACACATCTGGGGTCTAGAAATGCTCCAAGTCAAAGTTGACAGGATGAATCACTGTCTTCCTGTCAGCTAAAGGATGGAAGAGATTTAACAACCGATCTCCTTCCCCATCCCCCATCCTAACAAGCAGCTGTGATACCCAGAGACAGCAGAGGGGATTCAGGTGAACAGGAGAGCTAATGCAGACAGTCTAGATCTGGAAACAGATGCTCACCAAAGGAAAAAAAAAAAAGGTAATGTTAGAAGTGCAAAGTTGTTTAGGGGTAAATTTCAAAACCAGGACTTCAGTCCTTGACAAAAAGCACAGTGAACTCCAAAAGGATTGTTGCTTTCAGTCAAAACTTTTGAGACTCTCACAGCTTTAGATGCAAACAGCGCTGATCTACCAAATAGCCTAAAAAATTAAACTGAAGCTTTATTTTAATGAAGTCCAAAGGGATAAACAAGCAGCAGAGTCAGCACTGGCAGTGTTGGGAAAGAGTCAACACTAATGCAGCAGATTGAGCCAGGACTCAAAGTGGAGGAAAGCTTCTCAGGGAGGCCCATAGCCCTAGGCCAAAACACATGGTGCTGCTGCACAGAGCAGGGAAGGGAAGAGAAAGGCAACAGAAGACAACTTCCACTAAGCCAGGTAAAGCACTGGCACTGCTTACGGGGAGTGAAAAGTACTGGGAAGAGAGGTTTGACCATGCTGTAGAGGATGTTTGACCCTGCTTTCCTTTCCCTCTTCTTTCATATTAAAGAGTTAATATTGAAATAACACAACCATATTTCCTTTGGCCCACCTGAAGTGCTCTCCTTTTGAGCACACAGTGGGCAGGAGGCAGAGAAACACTGCCATGTTATTCTCCCACTTCTGCTCCCTACACCTTGCTGTGCTGGTTTGGAACACCCTGGTTCTCCAGGTTCCAGCAGTACCAGGAAATCCCAGGGCATGGGAGAGAGACAGCAGGAATGAGTTCAGTAACAGCACTGACACTTCCAGAAGCTGCTCTTGCAGTGGAGACATTGCTAGGGCAGAGCCACCATATCCCAAAAGGCAGAGCTTTCAGAACAGCAAGCCAGAAAGCAATGGTATGCCACAGTTGGAGAGGACAAGCTGCTCAGTGGAGAATGTGTGCTGCTTTACATGCAGCCTAGCATCTCCTGCTCACTCCTCTGCCCAGAATTAGCTATGCCCAGCACTACCACCAGGTTTTGCATCACATTTCTTTCTGCTTGAGACCTAACGTGGCTTCAGCTCTGCTCTTTTGTGATGGCAGTAATTTTGCCAGGCAAAAGGACAACCTGCCTCATTATCTGTCCTACTATTTGAAGTGACACATACAGGCCTTACAATATTTCTTCCCAGGGTCATCTCCGTTTTTACAACTGCATTGCAAAGACATAAAATGAAGTCATGTCAACACTTTGGTTACTATTCTAAGGACAGAACTCAAGGGCAGGAAGGGAAAGATATTGAGCCAGGACAACAGGGAAAGAGAGTACACACACTGTGAGCTACAGCAAATACATGCTCAGCTGCATGCTCTCACTATACATATAAACAAGATATACATTACAAGCACGTATAGGAATGTATACATACACAGGCAAGACTATATGTAAGCAAGATGATTCCAGAGCACTTCAGGACACAGCAGTAGACAAGCTGAGACAAGCAAGTAATAATGCAATTTAAAAGAGCAAGCTGACAGCTAAAAGATGCAAAGTAGTTTGTTCTAAGAAGTACCTCCATCTACTTTATGGTAGAATAATTCATTTTGTATTTAGTAAAATTTATTTTTCAGAGTAATTAATGCAAACAAGCTTCAGATCACTTTAATTATTTGTGTTGGTACAAGAAGTGTTTGACCTGAAATAAGTTAACTTGAAATCCCTGCCAAGCTTAACAAGCCTTAAATTATTGTTGTTTTTTTTTCTTTATTCTATTCTATTGCTAGAGCCTAAATAGCTCTAGACTGTGTAAAGCCATGGCTGCTTCTCTTCAAGTGCTAACCTAGCAGGTAGGTGACACAGGTCTTCCAACTGCCTGATCTGCTGTATTCCAGAGCTCTGTGCCAGCTGTTGACTGTCAAAGGAGAAGCAAATCCTCTTCCGCCTGGATCAAAAACCATCTACAGAATGTATATTTCACAAAGTTTCACTAACACAGAAGAAAAAGGCTAACTCCTCTCACTGCCAGCCCCAAACCAGGCTCACTTAGGGTGCAGACTCATGCTCGTTCTGGCAAGCGGCATGAAGATCTGCTTTGTTTCCACCACAACTCTTCCAGTCACTGGAAAGCCTGAATGCAAGCATGTATATCTGTGACCACATTTCACTTTACCAGAGCAAAAAAAAATCATGGATATTCCTCTCTCCAACAAGAGAGAGACTTCTGGAGCTCCTCTTTGGAGTTTTCTCTGGGCTGCATTTTCATTGCATTACATTAAGCACATATGAACTAAATTGTCAAGCAAGAGTACCTCTCCAAAAACCCCCTCAAGAAATCCTGCATCTCAAACCACATCCTTATTAAAAAAAATTAATAAGTAAATAGTCAGAAGGGTGTGGGCAAGCCACTAAATTGGAATTCCTGAACTCTAATCCTTTTCAACAATAAAACTTGCTGCTTCTGCCAAACCACTCAGTCCATCTGTTTCACCTTCTTTGCAGCAGAAAGCAGAACGTGGCTTCCTCCACTTCACAAAAGCATTTTGAGGACTTGACATTTGTAGTGTCTTTTTCCAAGGAAACTTTTCATATTTTCCAGTAATTTTCACACTAAAGCTTCAGGTCTTGTCTAACAGAAAGTTCAGGTGATTCTACAAGCATTAGTTCTTGTGCCATTGTCACAAACAGGATTGTCTGCTTTTTGTTGTTGCCAAAACAACTGGAAAAAATTAGGTTGTGACTTGGATTTTCTTGAGGGATGGAGAAGAGAGCATCTTTTCACATAAAATGCCACTGCTCTCTTGAAAAGTCTAAATTCTGAAGAATCAGAAATCCACCTCTTTCCTGAGAATCCAGAACTTGAAGAAAGTATAAGTATATATTCACTCTAATGTCTTCTCATCATGAAGAAAAACAATGTAGTAAAAGGAAAATTTAGATAATCATAAGAAAACTAATTAATACCTCCTAATACTTAAGTGATTTATTTTTTGATGAAATTCCATTTCTTGTCCCATATCTTGGTAAACCTTCAAAAACACATGCCATGGAGAACCCGACCAGCAGCCCGTCAGTATCTAGCTAACTAATCCAACACCCTTTGTACTTAAGGCAAGAAACAATTATTTACAGAATATATGCCACTTCACTGCAAGCATTTTTAGGCCTCCTACTTTGAAGTATGAACCAAAGGTGGCTTGAGAGCAACTTCAAAAATGTCTTCTGCAGGCTACCTTTAGAGGTATTGTTCCTGTGGGTGGATATGTGTAAAGAGGAGTTCCTGCTCCTCAGGGTTTCATATGGAAACATTTACTATGTTACACCAACATAAATGGCTGTAAAATCCCAGGACAAACCTTCTCCTTCAACATTAGATGCTTCACCTCAGATTTTATTTGTAATTAAAATGTTCCACAGGAAATAATAACTGTAGCCTTAATTAGGTAATTAAAGCTGTTCTGGAAGACTTATGTAATGCAAAAGAACAATCATGCAGATGGAAAAGTTTAAACCTACTAATTATATGCAAGCCCAAGTTACAAGAAAAAGCTTCTTTCTTAAATCTCTTATTTGAACTTTGGCAAAATTACATGTTCAACAACCAGCTGTTGTGCATCTCAAATGAAGGGCTTATTAATGCAAACCTTCTATACCACTGTGCTGCACTAAAAGCCAAACTTATTAATTCTCAGAGAGTTAGAAGACTCAGAAGTAAATCAAAGACTCACAATAAGCTTAAGTCTGCTTTCCAGATCCCCTTGTGCTTGGATGTGCCAGGAGTTCAGAATAACTTATCTGGATCTGATTGTAGATGTTCCTTCCTCACCTGCCTGTCTCACCCATCTCTAAGATGATTGACAATAAGGATGTCTCAAGCTGCTCATGAGGCAGCTTTGGACCATCCTAATTTAGAGCTATAAAAAAGTACAAGGATTAAAGAGGGTGGGGGGAAAAAAAACAAGTACAATTATTTTTCCTAGTGGATCACAGTGTTTGTATAGTTGGACCACAGAAATGAAGGAAACATTGGCCTTCCACACAGCTCCCTCTCCTGATGAGGTCTTCATGCTTTGTCACATTGCAAAACATTTCTACAAGACTATTCAGCCTTATTTTATAAGAGGTCAGAAATACTTGAGTGATGGCTAGGTTTAGATTAGATATTAGGAAGAAATTCTTTGTAGTGAGGGTGATGAGATACTTGAACAGCTTGCCCAGAGAAGCTGTGAATGCCCCATCCCTGGCAGTGTTCAAAAGCAGCTTGGCTGAGGCCCTGAGCAACATAATCTAGTGGAAGCTGCCCACATGAGAGAGGTTGGAACTAGATCATCTTTAAGGTCCCTTCCAACCCAAACCATTCTATGATTCTAAATATTTAAGTATCAAATCTCAGGGGGGGAAAAAAACCAAACACCCAAACCACCAAAACCTTCAAGCCAGCCTTGTGTGCCCAAAATCTACTCAGTTCTATGAAACTCCTGGAAAACAAAAACCCCAAACCCACTACACAACTAAATCCCTGTTTTCCAGCTGAAACAGCACTAACCATACCAAAATCTCACAGAGAAGTCCAGTTTGTCAGAAACTGGGACAGTAACAGTGCCAAACTCAGCCAGATTTACTAGCCAGGGTTTCCCAGAAGTGTTGAATAATTTGAGATTCTTATCTCAAGACCACAGGGCTATGTTTCCAGCAGCAAGATAGCTCCACAAGTGCTTACCCAGCTTTTGTGGCCAGGTTCTGGTTAATGTAAGCCCTTTATCTTGGCCTTCCACAAACAGATCTCCAATTACAGTCAAGCATGTCCACATGTATCCCTTTTTCTTACTGCAACTGTTTGAAATTCCTTCCCATTCAAGCTCTTCCCTACAAATATTCTGAAATTCATGAGACTGATGCATAAAAATACCAGTTTTTAACACACCAAGGAATACCAGTTCTCTCTAGCTTCAGAAATGTTCATGTCCTTTGGGAATGGCTAGACAGAGCCATCTCCTGGCTAGAGAGTAAATAGAACGTCTCTAAATACACACCTTAATATCTGTGAACAAGCTATTAATCCATTGCAAGAGAAATCCTTTGTGCAGATATAAGGGTTGGTTTTAAAAGACAGTCTTCATATTTGCATCCTGTAGTTCTTCAAGACAATCAGTGAGTAACTCCATTTGCTATTAGGTTTTTGGGGAGTGTAGACAAGAAGTTAACAGCAATTCTGGAATGAAAACCACAAGCCCTAAAGCTCTCCTGCTGGCTTGAGAAACACTGACACAGCACTAAAGCTTTATCCATTTGTCCTTAACAGAAGCCCCAGAAGAACATACAGGGTCCAGGAGACAAATCACATACAAACTTAGTACTATGAGGCATCCCACTCTGCAACTGTCTGATTTCTTTAGGCATAGCACAGGAATAATTAAACCCAGTTACCTTGACTTTTCATGATTAATTGGCAAACCCAAGGAATAGCTCTGTGTTGGGGATCTTGTTTAAGCTATGTGATCAAGTGAACATGATGAGTTTAACACTAAGCTTCTGAATACTAGCATTCAGTCTTTTGCTTCAGTAGGTAATGAGACAGAAGTCACTATTAGAACTCTTTCTAAAACCACTCCTTTGCACAACAGATCTACAACTCATATATGAGAGTCTTTTCCTATCTCCACCAACCAGAAGAAAAATGCAAGCACAAACAAACCTTCTTCAGTACTGGAGCATATCTCTAGATTCCTTGTTAAACCAACACTCAGGACAGCTAACAGATGTGAGAAGCTACAGATAAATAAGTGGATTTTGTTCCATTAACAGTCTCTGTTAGTTTTCCTCCCTCCTTAAAAGGTATTTCCATTTCTTCTGAACAAACATTGACCCACCTGTAAACAGAAACTGTACACACACACGACACATCAGGGCAGGTAGGGAAAGATGCCACAGTCACTAGGCTGATAGCTAGGAAATATAATGGAATAAAAACCACTTGCCATGGCAGTGAGAACAATCTGCCATCAGTATCTTCTTCAGAGTGGGACTGCAAGCACTAAGCAACTACAGCCCTTTGAATAAGGCTTTTAATACTGCACTAAGCAAGACCTCACCTCAGAGGGACTAGAGGTTTTTAGAACCTAGTTGTAACTGCAGCGGAGCAACTATCCTTCTGTTCCCTTCTTAGAAGCAGGTGAGGCTCAGAAGTCTCTTAAAATAGATCTTCAGCTATCACTGGGTTCATCTACTGTCCATATTACCACTTTCAAAAGCTTTGTGGTTTTGACCCATGAAGTAAAAAAATACAGCTTTCTCTGTGCAATCCTCATGAGTCAACTTCAATATATAAGCTCTTTCAGCAAAGGATGTTCTAAAGAAGAGCCAAAACACAGGGCTTTTTGTGTACCACCATTTGTACAATGGCAGGAGCAGGCAGAGCTACCTTGCTGATCACATCTCCCAGGATTTGGAGCAGTGTATGACTGAGGTCAAAGTGAAGCAGAGCACTCTGGTCCTGCACTAAGGCAGCCATCCCCTCCTCCCTGAGTGCATTGGAAGCATGGCACGTAGGCAGTCTGGCAAGTCACAGATGTCACTTTTAAGTAACACAGACATTATTCATAGCCAGTCACTCCTTGCTATCTACAGATAACTAACTGCATTCAGACCAGATTGGAAACAAGGTTGGCTAAAAAAAAAAAGAAAAAAAAAACGAAAAAAAAAACCAGAGCCAGACAATCTGTTCTCTGAGAGTTTCAGCCATTCCTGCATGCAGAAAGTGGGAAAGACTTCAACAGCCAGGACCTACAATTTAGCAAAAGAGCTGCTCAAAGTCAAGAATACAGCAAGATAATGCATTATTGGCCAAGTGCTGGAGAAACCTCAGCAACTAGAGGTTGGGTCTGCTTTTTATTGCAGCTGGAGAATCTAACAACCCTATTTCCCAGCCTTTTCCTGCGTTGTATTTGTGTAATCTTTCTTTTTTAAACATCCAGAGACTTTCTGCACAGAGTATAACACTAGAAGAGCTCATGTAACAAACAGTTCAACTGACCATCTGAAGATGTGTGGCCCGTTTGGCATTTTTGGCAAAATTGCATGACTAAACCAGCTGCTTGCTTTTCTTCTTCAGATTTACATTTACAAGAGTACACAGGAAAATTTAAACACAGACTGCTGGCAATACAGAGTTTCAATATCAGCCATCACAACTATAGGTATCACCTCAAATGAACCGATTTCTACACATACTGTATTCTTAGTTTCTCTGCTAAAGCATGGCGTGCCTTATTACAGAGTTCCAACTGGGATCTCCCTTCCCTAGGAGCAGAATATAACGAAGTAACAGTTTTTGGCAAGTACTTCATAGCCACAGCTTGCCTAGATCAAGTTTAATCTCTGCTTAGCTAAATTTATTATGTTGGTTATCAGCAGTTTTTGGGACTCAGAATTCAGTCTCTGAAAGAATATACTCCTATTTTTAAAATGTGGTGTTCACAGAGTTTAAAAACCCTGAAATTACTGATTGTTTTGATAACTCAGATCACAAAGCTGAACTAGTAACAAAATGTTTTATGCAGATACCTATAAAAATATACATTCCTGTCAGAGCACCATCCTTTAAATAACAGTCAGTTAACTTGAATACTCAACCTTTCTCTTCCTCAAGGAACTCAGCTCTCTCAATACCAAAACCCAGTATTTAGTAAAGCTGAATGAGGAAACACTACACAACTTGGCACTGATCTTCTCTACAAGCCCTCTGAAGTCCTCATTAAGACCATAGTAGTGGACACAGAGTATGAATGCATTAAACTTTTAAGCCTTATTTATTCCTGACACAGGAAGATGTTTATAAACACCAGGCCTGAGTCTGCCTTTGGGGATACAATACAGACCAAGTGATTAAACTAAGGACAGAACAAAGGAGATCACACTAATTTTAGCACTCAAGATCTAGAAAGCTCCAGGAATTTTTTAGGAGGTTGACTCTTGCTTCCACATCCTTATATTGTGCTTTTGTCCAGTGAAGAGGCAGCTAGAATGTTTTCTGTTCAAATCCAGAACAGGATAACAACAGCAATAAAAGAATTGCTCCATTTTTTTCCAACAACATGTTCCCATCAGCAGCTTATCCCTGTAACAAACTGAAAAGCAGGTGTGAACAACATTAGATAGGGACTACTAGAGACATACAATTAAAAACTGGCATTTTTGTGCAATTGTAGCTTAGGACAGGGGAGACTGTAGCATCACATAGAAATAACTGTATTTAGAGTCTGCATATAAATTGAATACATCACTAAAACAACTGGGAGGAAAGGACATGGAAGAGAAAGTCAGGAAGAAACCAGAAGGATTCCTCAAGTTAAACTGCTGCCACACAAATACCCTGTTAAACACTGATGAAGAGTTTGTGTTCCTCGTGGGAGAATGTTAATTGTTTGCAGGTACTCAGGGCTGGAGACTTGGATGAATACCAGGAAGCAATGCTGAGAAAGTCCATTGTACAACAAAGAAGGGAGAAGAAGGTGGTGCTTCCATTTAATCCCATCCTGCTTGATTCTAACCTAATTATTTACAACTGAGGGTTTCCTTTCCCAAGACTGAATTCAAGCAACAAAAAAAAAAACCCCAAAACAACCACCCCTGAAAGAATGTTTTCTTCCTCTTGTGGGAAGAAGGGTACAAAAGGAGACAGGTCTTGTTTAGTGTAGCACTAAGCAGTACTTGTAGAAGATAAAAAAATGCCTTCTGGTCTATTTGAGAATGTCTTCAACACTTGCCACTCAGGTGATTCACTATCAGCAACTCTGCTTCACAGAAAGTCTACAAAGCTAGTAACACTTTCCATGTTAACAGGATAACACTCAGGATGATTCAGCTAAAAACTCTCAAACCATATGCCTAAACTTCTGAGAAAACCATCATTTTATTTTTAACCCATATTTTGGGCAAGTTGACCAGATGCTCAAGTTCTGCAGTGCCAGCAATTCCTCCTTATTTCTTTTCTGCAGAGAATGTTCTGAATACTTAAATGTCTTGCCTGTAATTCTGCAGTTAGACTAATTTAACCTCCTTGGAGGAATTCAACCACACCTGCATCTCAGGGTTCAGCAATTCACAGCTTTGATCCACAGATGATCTGTCCACAGGCTGTGACCCTTTCTCATCTGCCAGGTGAGTCTCATCCCTCCCTTATTTGACAGTCACCCTGCAGCAGTAGAGAGGTGGACATTGCTTTTGGAGCACAATCTACCTGAAGGAAGTCTCAGTGACCTCCTGAAGTGACTCTTCTCCTTTCAAGAGTGTTAAAGGGTACCTGTAAGAGCCATAGCCTGCATCCCAAGCAGGATAACTCTGCAGGCCTGAATGTAGCACCTGCCCATCTTTCCTTTTAGAAAACCAGAAGTTACTGACTCCAAATGGCCCCCTCATGATTATTAACAAAATTTCTCCTGCAGTCTCAGGCAGGCCTATCTCACTCCCATATACCTTCAGGACAGGCTCACTTCAGTGCAAAAGCTTCCCAGGAATGAGGGTGATAAGGAAGTCCATTTCTTCCTCCCTCTGCTGTCTCTGGGCCTGGTTAAACTAGTTTGGGCAGCTTACCAGAGAGGAAAAAAACAAAGTGCTTGGTTTTCCCTTATTGTCTCTTGTGTTTGTGAAAGGGCTGTTCCTAGGCTCCTGCCTCCATCTAGGCACTCAGACCACTTACACCTGGTGAAGCCACCCCTGCAACAACACATCCTCATCCTGCCAGAGGGTCTTCTGAGGGACAAAAGCCTGGTGAGGAAAAGCTATGGAGCACAACAGCTTGCCAGGCTCCTGCTGTACCCCTCTGGTCAGCCAGGGCAACCATAACCCAAAGACTTCATTTCACTTCACATTCTCCAGCTCCACCCACAAAGTTAGGTTTTCTGCTGCATTTTTCCCTCAATAGAAGAAACAAAGCAAGATGTCACTCCTAAGAGAGGTAAATCTAAACGTACCTTTGAGCATATAGGCTGGGACCTTCACACTTGTTCTTTTTTTCCTTTGGGTTTAGGTATAATTCTGGATGGTGGCAAGTTATCACAGTGACACAGCAAGCAGAGGAACTGGAAAAAACAGTGAATCCTTCCCCATGCTGGCAGGTTCTCATCTGTCCTTCATATCTATTTTCCACATTTCAAGTAGAATTATAACAACTTGAGGGAAATGAAATGGCACACTAGGGTTGTTAAGTCTTGGCCCAGGCTGCCCAGGGAGCTGGTGGAGTCACCATCCCTGGAGGGGTTGAAGAAACATTTAAGATGCTCTCCTTCAGGCCATGGTTTAGCGGTATATTAGTGATAGTTATGGTTGGACTTGATGATCTTAGGGGTCTCTTCTAACCTTTGTAATTCTGCGATAAACTTTCATTTTGCTCTCTGTGTCACAGCCACCAAGTCTTTCAATACAGTCACGCAGAAGCGCTTCGAGCGCCACAAAGTACACCAAAAAAAGGCGAGCAGGCTCATTTCCTCGCATCCAACATCTCCTCCTGCAAGGGAGCAGCTTCCCACAGAGGCTGCCCAGGCTGCCCCAAGGCCCCGCGCTCAGGCCTCACCACCAGCCCGCGGGCGCCATCTAGCGGGACAAGGGCTCCACGAGCTGTTCCCGCCGCAGCTGATCGCTCTGCCTCCGATGCCCCGAGCGGTGAGGCGGAGAGAAGCCGACCCTTCGGAGCGGTACCGTAGATAATGGACGGACTTTTCCCGTTCATCTCAGCCTGGGAGGTAGCAAACGAGCGCTCTGTCACTCATCTGCCACCTCGAATACTGCGTTCCTCACTACAGGAAGGATATAGAGTTGCTGGAGCATGCCCCGAGAAGGGAAATGAATCTGGAGAAAGAAGGGTCTGGAGCACAAGTGTGATGAGGAGCAGCTGAGGGAACTGGGGTTGGTTAGTCTGGAGAACAGGAGGCTTAGGGGAGACCTTCTCACTCTCTCCAACTACCTGAAAGGAGGTGGCAGTGAGGAGGGGATTGGTCTCTTCTCCCACATAAGAAGTGACAGGACATGAGTAAAAGGCTTCAGGTTGCACCAGGAGAAGTTCAGATTAAATATTAGGAAGAATTTCTTCACCAGGCATTGGCCCAGGCTGCCCAGGGAGGTGATGGAATCATTATCCCTGGAAGTGTTCAAAACAAACATGTAGATGTGATTCTTGGGGACATGGTTTACTGGTGAGCATGGTAGTGTTGGGTGGACAGTTGGATTCTATCTTAGAGGTCTTCTCCAACCACAATCACAGAACGTGATTGGCCTTCCATTCGGTTTAAGCTGCCAGCACAAGTCATACCAACTGCACGGCTGCTACTCCATCCCACTGCTCCCAGGTGATGAGGTAAGAGCACACGGTATTCTTCCACCACCATCATGAGAGGCCCCACACACAACATTAACAGCAGGCAGAGTCCTAACACCAGAGGTTAGGACAGCTTTCCATACCCCATCAGTCAACTAGAACATCTTCTGCTATCTTGGAGACTGTATGCTACGTTTGCCTGACCAGAGCTGGCTGCAACATCCTGCCTGGAGTCACCAGCTACAAGAAAGCCCAGACTAGCACTATCACACCAGTCTGGGTTTATTTGCAAAGCCAGAAATGGAGTTAGAGCTCAGTATTTAAGTGAAAATGCCCAGGACTGCCATGAGTTCTGCATCTTTTTCATCTATGCAGTTTCAAGGTGACTGTTCTCCAGCATTTCTCCTGCAGATAGGCAGCACAGTGCTGCCTTGAGATTTAGCTACCCTTTCTCAGGCAGGTACTCTGCCTTCCATGCTTGTAACACCTTCCAGTGCTGACCTAACAGCTACAGAAACACTCTAGTTTCAGACACAGATCTCACTTTCTTACAGAAGTGTGCTTGGTGTGCATCTATTGTGTTGTGTGCAGCCTGTGCATACAGGCTCATGTGTCTTCTGAGATGGCCAAATTCATAGCTTTACCAAGACACGTGCATATTTTGGTTAGAAATTTAGAGTGAATTGTTTTGCAGTGTGTCCTCCTGATATTTTATACCATGAAGTGTCACAGGACAAATTCATTTGCAGGCAAGGGCTGGAACTGTTCCACAAGAAAGGTGAGGCTACCAGAATGCTATTAGACACCAGTGTTACAAAATTGTCTTTAAACAGTGATTTTGGAAGGACATCAAGAAATTTATCTTCCCTCCACACCCTTCCACAATGTACCAATTTTTAATGATTTTTACCTTCCTTAAACAGGACACAAAGTCAGATAAAAACTCAAGAGTCTCCTGGCATGGCTTCAAACATTGCTTTAGTCCCCTCTCCCTCACCCCATACACTTATCCTTAACACATGAATAATCTTAGAGAGTTTTAAACACTTTCTTACAGTGAGCACCATGGCAGGAACCTGTAACTGAAGAGAAGGATTACTCAAGAGTAATCTATTCACACTTCTGATCCTATACATTTTTGCTTACTGCCACAGAAGACATGAGTGCCAAGCATCTATCAGAGGCCTCTTCTCAGAAAGATAGCTTTTAAAGATGCCTGGAATAGGTACCTAGTGACCTGTTCAGTAGTCAGTTTTTAGGGTACCTACTCACAAATCAAGACTGCAAGCAAATGGCTCCGGAGTTATTTACTAAGACTGCTTCCTAAAATTTACCTTGGGTTTATTGCTGCTTCCCAAACATTTGTGTCTTGCAGAAGTGTTGCACCATCAGCTCTGTATTTTGTGGTGACAGCTGCTCAAAACTATCTCCAAACAAGTTCAAGCTCTTAGTCTCCAAATACATCTCCATTTCCTGAGGTCAAGTCTGCAGTCAGTTTCACAACTGACAGAAAATTACTTAAGGCTCTTCAGAGACTTTAGTCAACAGCTTTATTACATGATATTGCCTTCGACTAGTTGTCAACTAGCAAGCCAGAGGCATACTTCTCTAGCCCCATATGTTTTTCAGTGGAAGCTGCTTCATCCATGAAAATGGTAAAATGCTTCATACTACTTGGCAAAGATTTCAGTCTTCAAGCTTGCTGTATAAACCAATTGGTATTAGAGACTCATGTTCCCAGATCCTCTCATACTTTAGCCACAGCATCCTTTTGTTTATCTCATGCAAAAGGATGACTTTTGCACATCAGACCTTATGCTTTGAAAATACTACCAAAAATAACTTTCAGACATGCGTTGCAGCCTCCACAACAACTCTCAGGAGAGCTTAAAAACAGTCCCAAAATGGTATGACAAAATCTTAAAGCCATCAGATTAAAAGTGAGTAAAACCTGGCACCAGGAAGACTGTCCACACATCTCTGCTTTCAGACTGTCAGTTCCCTTCTCCACAAGGACTGCTCTACCAGAGCAAAGCTGAGAAGAGCTCATTTGATTGACAAGCATATGTATCCCTGTCACACACCCTCCTCTGGCCTCACCACTCCTCACACCAGCTACAGGCAAGCATTACTGCACATCATCACAGCAGCAGTGATGCTGTGACTAAACCAACACCTTGGTTTAGTCTCCACCATCATGCCACCTCACTGTTGGGCAGCTTAAGGACACAGTTAAGCTATAATCAATTAACTATGATAAATCAACTATCTAAAAGGCTTGATTTTTTTTCCCCCCATGATATGCAACACAAAACCTAGCAAGGACAAGGCAGAACTTGCTAATGGAATTAATAGCTGTAGTCAAGAGGTTGGAAGCCTTGTTGTGCATCACCTATGTGGCTGGGGAGCCTCACTGAAGGCAGAACTCTGCAACACTCCAGCCCTGTGCAGCACAGCAAGCTTCTGTGGCATCTTAGAGTTGGGATTATTCAGTCTGGAGAAG
>VWZO01021265.1:0-11042 GCA_013396975.1 Bucco capensis
CTTTTTATTGGTCTAGGACTACTGGTTGTTATCTCCTCTCCTCCCACGTGGAAGATCAGTAGCAGATAGTAGTCCGAGGATTGCACCAGGCTGGAGAGTTTCGTAGTAACATCCCTAATCCTGGCTCCAGGGAGACAGCAAACTTCCCAGTGAGGAGGGTCTGGCCGACATATTGGCCCCTCTGTTCCTCTCAGAAGGGAGTCACCTATGACCATAACCTTTCTTTTTTTCTTTGTGGTTGATGTTGTGATAGGAGCAGTGAGCTTTGTTGAGTGTGTATGTTTCTCTGCTATAGGCTGTTCATCATCCATGTCTTCCTTAGTCAAAACCGCACAGCTGCTCACTCACTTCTCTCTCCCACTGGTGGGCTGGGAAGGAGAAAACACAACAAGGGCATGAGGGTCCAAAGTAAGGACAGGGAGGGCTCATTCATCTCTTATGGGCATGGGCAGAAGGCAGACCAGACATGAGGGAAAAAAAAATTAATCTAAACAAAAATCACAACTGAATCCAGGTAGGGTGTGAGCACATACTTACTATACAAAACTCTTATATTCCACCCCTTCCCTCTCATGAGCTCTGCTCCTGAGGTAGAACTTTCCCACTTGAGGGACGGGGAAATGGTTGGAGAAGGATCCCCATCCTGTCTAGAATGGTACCAGTCCATTCTTTTTAGGGAAAAAACACCTGACTGTCCTTCCACTTAGCAATGTGGCATCACTCCCACAGGGAATGATCCCCATGGGTCTTCCTTGGAGTTTCAGCATCTCTCTGGGGGAACTTCCTGCTCCACGTTCCAGTGTGGCCTCTCCTGCTCCATGGGCTGCATGATAGGCTCCTTAGTGGTGACTTCTCTGCCAGGCTCCAAAGGCAGCTGCTGACCTTGCCACATGCCAAGGGAGCTGACCACTCCAGGATCTCTCCCGAGCTCTTTCCTGAGTGTCCTACCCAACTTGCAACACAAAAGCAACTGAATAGAAAACCCCACCCTCAAGTTGTTTTCCTTCCTTAAATATGCTATCTGCAGAGGTGCTGATTGGCTCAGCCCTGCCCAGAGGCAGAACCAAACTGGAGCTGTGTGAACCTTCCTGAACCTTCTCACCCAATCATGCTCAGTACAAAAGCACCACACTGCTTCACATAACTTTCTAAATTTCTTGATAAAACATCGCTGACACAGAATCACTACAAGTGTGAAAAATGCCCCGTTACACACATTCCATAAACTGGCCCCTGAAACAGGAAACTCTTATTATTGATTGTACGAGATTGATTATCAAGGTAGTACAGACATAAGTCCATAAAACCTTAGTTCAATTAACTTTAATATCTGAGTGCTTTAGTGTAAAGAATTCCTTAGAATCTGAGACATAGCATGCACATCTGTAAGGCTTTGAGGAAGGATTTCTTTGCAAGGCAGGTTACTGTTCTTAAGAAGCGTTCACAATGTTTTTAAAGAGAGACTGCAGGGCTGAGTTTTCCACAAGACATCTCCAGCTGCATACCACAGGAAAACTTGGCATCAGTTTTGTGAATAGTCTTTGTCAACGGAAAGATTTGGAATCACTTTTGGGGAAAACTGCTAGTATGACAACTATTTATCAGAGATACATTATCCCTCCCCTTACCCCCCAGTATTTTTAACTTTTCATATGTGGAAGAAGACCATCCCTGGGATACTGCATAGATAGGTAAATTTGATTATTTAACACAACTGATGGTGAAGGATCCATAAGCTTCAACAGGGCCTCTTACTTGCACACAACAGTGTACCTTTCTGATTTTGCAAAATTTAATTTTTGCTGCTTTGTTCAAATGAAGCTTTAGATATTATTCCTAACTTTGTTTCTCACTTGTATTTTTTTTTCCTCTTGAGGACTGTCCCTGCTTGGATTCTTGAATTCTGGACTCATTCTGTTTCACAAAAGGCTGATTTTTAGAGATTTCAGCACGTCTCTATGATCTGCCACTACAGAGCTGAAAGATTATGTCCTTAAGTTTTTTCATATACATTCTCTTTACAGCTCTCAGGTTAGATAGAGAGAACTCTCTCTCTGCAGGTATTTATCATGAAATGAAGTAAAATAAATTTATTCTTGAAGCCATTTACCAGGGAATAGAACTTCAGTGAAATACTTAGAGGTTACTGAAGAATTTCTGTCCTTTCCTTGCACATGTACAAACACACACACAGACACGCCCCTCTCACACATGCAGAGTGATGAAACTTCTTTTCTTACATTTGGAGTTCTGACCTGCACATGGTATTTTTGTAAGCTTAATTGAATTGCACATTAATGATTAATCACCAATGCAGCTCTTTAGCAAACAAAACCTTTACCCTTCAATTTTAATATCTCTAGGAACACCAGTTTGTGAGCTGCTAGCCAACAGCTTAGCAGATAGAAGTAGTGTACAGAAGGCACAGCAATCTCAACTAACACTTTGCATTCTGAACACACTCTTTGCATTATTGAACTAGTTAATAAATTAGTTGAACTAATTTGCCATAGCATATGCTAATGACTTGTTTCATATGACGAGTAAAATAATCATCCTTTGAACTTGCTGTCCTGGTTTGTTATGACCCTAAACTGACCAACAAGATATTCCATTCTGTGTATGTCATATTCAGTATAAAAATGAGGATCAATCCCTGAAGCTTTGACATTAAACTTGGGCCTAGGGGTCTCTTACATAAGGCCTAAGACCAAAGCAAGGCAGGTGCATGATTAAGCTATTTAGCACCTAATTAACAGCAAATACAAAAAAGGAGAGATTGGGACCTCTCTCCTCCTTGAGGGTTGAGCACCTGAGCTATCTACACTGGTAGGCTGATAACTCTCCTTGTGAGGCTCAAAAGCCTAGTTCTGCTGTTGCAGGACTCTGTTCTTACTTTTATCTCAATCCAAGAGTTCCTGAATGCAGTTCCAGGATCCAGTCCCTGAGTCTGACTCCTGTCTGCTGCTGAGTCCTTCTGCTACAGCATCAGTGGTGACAGTGACATAGCTGCCATCTGCCATCAAGGGGGGTTTGGGTGTGGTATTAGTTTTGCATATATGTATTTCATTTTAATGTTTACTTTTATTTTCATTCAAGTAGTTTAAGTTTTCATTTCCAATCCACTAGTCTTTCTCTCTCTCTCTGTTAATTCCTTTTTTCTTTCTGGAGTGGGTGAGAAGTGGGTAATAGAGAGCATCTGTCACTGGATTAATAGCTGGTCCAGCCCTAACTCTTGACACTTGCAAAGCACACTGAGCATGAAAGAAATGTGAATGCATATTATTTTTAATTTTTCCTCTTAAACTATAGTAATACTAGGGAGAAAGTTAAAATATAATTTTGATACTCTTTTTGCTTAATAACAGAGTACAGTGCAGTTTTGATTTTCCCTGTAATTGTGTTTTATCTCTACACAGTTGGATAGTCAGGTAATTAGGAGTGGTCAAATACTGCAATTGCATTTTTTGCAATATGTTGCAGTAGTTGGGCTTTGTTATTATTTGGTTTAATGTTTTGGGTTCAGAAACTTGTCGACTTTAGCAACTGTGAAGTTAGCCGAATATGACCATGAGCAAACCGCCCATGAAAACAGATGACTAACTTTGACTAAATACATTTTGTGAGGTACTTGTATAAGATACATGGTCTGAAAGGTCATTGTTTTATTTCAAGTTCACTAGCAGCCTATATGTTGATGATGTCTAATTGAAAAACCAATTTTACTTTCCTTACTTAAATTTTTTTTTTTTGGTGAGTGGTATTAACTAGCTTTGTAGATGAATATTTTATGAATGTAGATCCTATAGAGGTGCCATTTCCGAGCATAAAAAATGGCCTTCAAAAACATGCTGGATTTACAAGCCTATATGCACACTCAGATAAGGAGAGGTGTGGGGTGGTATCATCAAAACTGGTTTCGGATCCTGCCAACTACACCATTTGTAGCTGTTATTTGTTGCAGATGAGTGGTTTAGATTACTTAAAGAATCACCATCAAAGGTGGGGATTGGCAAAGGGGATTTTAATATAAATTTGTGAAAGTGTGACTAAACATAGTTTGATGGCAAGGTTCACTCTTTTACTTACATTGAAGAAACATACAAAGGGAAATCGAGTTAGAACTGCTATAGAATAATTTACACAGAAACTGCAGAGCCCAAAAGGTAAGGGAGGTGCTCCCATTGAGTCACAAGGTTCAGAATGGACCCTCTTGTTTTTCAAAATCCTGATAGATCTTAGGGGCAACTAGGTCCAATCTTAGTCTCAGACTTGGTTTTGTCTAATCAAAGAGATACAAAGGGTAAGGAAAACCTCCTGTTTAATCATGAGGTTCAGAATGGACCCCCTTGCTTTCTAAACTCCTTCTCAGAGAGAAGTCTAGGTGTGGCTGGATCCAGACAGTCCCAGATTTGCTCAACAGTTTACGGCTAATGGAATTAGCTATGAGGATTTCATTAGGTGCTCATTCAGCATGCTACCAGTCATGGAATATCTATTGTAAGAAGAGGTCTCTGCCTTGGGTAAGGATGAAACTTTTAGTCTTGGGTAAAGATTCTCAAACCTTGGTGTTAAAGAACTATCTTCCATCCAGATGTCTGGTGTTAGTTTGCTCTGGATGTTTGAACCCTAGGTTTCCCAAAGCAGAGTCTTGGGCTACCATTCATGTGTTAATCTCCTGATCACTGTTCCAGCTCATATGCATCAGTGCTCACTGTGCTGTCCTCCTTTGTGGATTTCCTAGAAGGGTTCTTGGCCCAGCTACAGCTCAGGCCTTTACATCCAGAGCCTGTACCAAACTACTGCTAGTCTGGCTAAGGGAGGTTGAGTGCATTTGTCAGAGGATGTGGGGGATACAAAAAGTGTCTTCTGAAAGCAATTTAAGCTGTCTAGTAACTGGTAAAGAAAAGAACATCTTATTTTTTCAGTATTAATATTTATTTCTGCAGAGGTGGTACTAACATTAATACTAAATGTTAATTAGAACTCTAGGAACTGGTCTCCCACTAGCTTCTGGAGCTGGACACATCATACACAGCAGCATGTCAGATAAACAGCTTGGGGCATAGGAGAGGAACAGCCAGAAGAACTTTGCATCCCATCCAGCGCTGTATCGTATCCTGGGGTACTTTGCTACCAGGGCATGTTCCATGCATTTTATGACCTTAGAAATATCAGAGTTGCACAGTTTTTTCTCTGATGATCTTTGAGCTTTTATATCTGCAAAGGAGAAAATAAGCCTAAAAGTATTTATATGCAACATTCTCTGCAAGAGGATTCTTTCTATTCAAAAGTTTGGCTACAGCTTCAGGCTTGCTTTAAACTACTGGCTCAAGTACTGAGAGCAGGATAACTACAGGAGATCAGAGACCAGAAAGGATGTAGAACACCCAAACCTCTGGTAAACAGAAACCTCCCTGGCCTGTATTGTGAGCCAGATGTTCCCTGATGTAAGTGCATGTATGGCTAGGCTTCGTGAACGAAGATCCAGGGAGGGCTCCATCCACACTCCTCATCAGTGCCTTTTACAAGCGCGCTGATAAAAAGAGGATAGCGGATAGCACCCTCGAGCCTGTGCAATGGATTTTTTTTTTAGGCGATACACAGCATGCGCAGAGATGGACACACCCTTTAGTCCTAAGGCTCATCTGCCAGGGCCTAGCAAGCTTGGACGCTGGCAGCAAAGTCCTTAGGACGTAGGTTTTATTAGAGTGTCCTTCTCTTAGATGGAAGGCCTTCCAGGGCTAAACGATCTCCATCTGCCTGGGTTTGGAATCAGAGTTGTCCCTCTCCTAGGATGAGTGCCAGAAGGCTAACGAGCTCATCCTACCCATAATGTAAGTGTAGCATGACACAGAACAACTTTTCAGGTATCAGTAAGCCATAAACTTAACATGATCCTAGCAAGTCATTCCCCCTACGCATTCTGCCTCTGAGAAACGAGGGACTAAGGATAGTAGCATGACATCACATCTCGCCAATCTCATAGGGGAACTAAAAGCACATGTCTTATCTAACATACACATAGTCCAGAACAGTCAGCAATGGGTTCTTAACGACTGTTACGGACATCCTGCAAATGTTCACAGAATCATAGAGTTGTTGAGGTTGGAAGGGACCTCTGGTCTAACCCTCCCTGCACAAGCTAGGTCACCTATATCAGGCTGCCCAGCACCATGTCCAGACAGCTTTTTAATATCTCCAAGAATGGAGATGATATAGTTTCCCTGGGGAACCTGTGTCAGTGCTAAGTCACCATCACAGTGAAAATGTGTTTCCTGATGTTCAGCAGGAAGATCCTGTGTTTTAGTGTGTGCCCACTGCCTTGGGTCTTCTACCTAGGTGCCAGTGGAAAGACCCTGGCTCTGTTGTCTTTACAGCTGTGCCTCAGATATTTATACACTTTGATAATATCCCCTCTGAGCTTTCATACAGTCCTTTTGCTACTTACATTCAATAAAGTATTTTTCTCCATAGCTGTCCCAATCTCAGGAGTCAGTCTGTTCCAAAGTCTTACGACATATTTCTCCATGACATCTGAACTACCTACTCCTGCCTTAAAGTAACCATACTCAGCAATGCTTACTTTCACTCCAAAATGCTGCATCTCTACCCTAGAAGAAAAAAACCCAAACCCCAATAGTCATCCCTTACCATCAATAATGACATAACCTTTAAACATAAGTTGAAAGTTTGTTACATAGATGAATATTTGAGGCTTCGATCTTGAAATGTCAGAATAATTTTGAGATGTTCAAATTAGCTTCCTAGCAGTGTACCTGTCCTGCAAAAGTGCAGCAGAAATTAACTCAGGAAAAAAAGCAGTGTCAGGTAGATTCACAGCTTTCTGTATGGTTTATGTTGGACTCATGCAAAGGATGCAGCAGCAAACTGCGTCTTAGCCATGTACTATCAAACTAAACTTTTTATTATTTCAAATACTGTTGTATCATTTCAGCTTCCAGCAAGAACAGATTCATTAAAGTGCCTGGGAAAAAGTATAAAGTAAGCAAAATACTTCACATAATACACATTAACAGAGTGAAGGGGGAAAAGATGAATACCTCGGGCATTTTTTACATATCCTATAACAAATGGGTTTAAATGTACAAGTAAAAGTAAGTTCAGCTTGCCAAGGAAACTCTGGGTGTCTGACCAGGCTACACTGTTGATTTACTTTTGTGTATGTGGTGGATTCACATGCCCAAAAGCTGCATGCTAGCTATTTTTCCAGGATAAGAAATTTTTTCCCAATGCAACTTCTTAGTGGGCTCTCCTCATAGTACTGTGGATTGAAATCCTAAACCAGTGACCAACATACTCTTATTTTGCATTCCCCCTTTAGGCAACATTTCCAGATGGAAAACTAGAGGGACAAACATACAGTCAACATTCCTTAGCACATCTGGAATCTATTGTTGGATTCATGCATGTATTTCTAGGTACTCACCATTAGATGTTAGAGAAAGCTTCCATGCCCCATGTGGACATTCTGTACCCACCCCCTACAAAAGCCATGAGCCCTTTGGCATTGATTAGATTGACTACTCTTCCCTCAGCTTTTTTCAGAAGTGGCAGAAGCTTGAGTGTGATTTCAATCAATCCCAGCAGACTAACATCCATCACCAAGTGGGAGTCTTCAATGCTCAGCCAGTCTGTGAGTGCTACAGGTGCTATTCCTTCAGCATGTCTCACCAAGCCAAAAAGTCCTAAGACGATTACAAAACCATTTATTTCAGTACATGGCAGTATCTTACTCTAGAGTTTCCTATGTAGCTTTGAGAACAAAGCACACAGTCTGCAAAAACTTCAGTGAAATGAATACAGTTGTCTGGTGTTTGTATGACTTACTCTGTATGTCTGGTAAAATTTGCTGAAGGCCTTAGGCAATAACTCTAAAATAGCACAGATAAAGTATTAAAGGAAACCTATTTCAGCTGGAGATATGGGCCACAGTACTGGAATTTATTATACAGATCTGCTCAAGTATGTGGTTCCTAATATGCACTTACATTCTTGTGAGAATCAAATAATCTACATAGAAGTGGAGAAAGTAATTTTTCTGGCTTGGGGTCTAAAGGTCTGAACCAGAAGAGCAGAATTAGTCAATGCTTCTAAAAACATTAGCTTAACACTATATTGATAATACTACTTTACTACCTTATAAATTGCTTGAGGAACTTAAGATAAATAGTGACGCTTCCAAGAGTTTGCTGAGGACAGCCTGTGCCTGAAGGGAAAGGCCAAAAGTCCAGCACTCAGCCTCCATAATTAGTTTCTCAGGCTGAGGTGGCAGCATTAGCAGTGGTTGCCCTGACCAAGAACGTGTGGCTTTCCATGAGCTGGAAGGAGGGTTCTGCTGGAGAAGGTAAGCACTAATAATTATGTTGCTTTTGCTCCCAATCACTGCATTCAAGAATGGTCTGGAACCCTCATGATGAGGTCAACCATGTTTTACAAGCTTTCAGGAGAAAGTCCTATTGGTAGAAGATATGTGTTTTGCTGCTTTAGGTACTTAATTAATTAATTTAAAAGCCTATTGAATATTTGCTATAACTGTATATTACAGCTGGTAGTTGGAGTGCTGTGGTCCCATTTGGCAGCCCTTAACACTGTCTAGTCTGAGCTATTGATCCTGAGAAAGAGACATGTATTGCTGTGTATTGAATATGTTTATCACACAAATCTTTTTATTACCCTTTGCCAAAATCAATAAATGTCTTTTTAATTCCACTCATAGGTGTCCTAGGACAAACTCTTCCTCTTTCAGACAAGTGCTCAGAGGTGTGTGATAGCAGTAGTGAGAGCTACCTCGGCAACCACTCTAAGAAAACTGGCTGAAACAGCAAGTTTAACTGTTAGGGCCAGTGCAACTGTTGTGTACGTTGCAGAAGCTGGACTTAGCCACAAAACCCACTTTTCTGCTAACTAGAGGAGTGCTGAAGAAGCCCTGCAGCAGCCTTTTTTAATTGGGTGGGTTGCTTTTATTGTCCAAAAAGTTCTTTCTAGTACCATTTAGCACCATACATCCATTGAGATTCTTGAACTGCACCAAAGAGTCTGAAAAGCACACCTAGGATCGAGATGGTTTTAACAGGATGAGCAATTAGATTTTTAGGCATCCTGTTGGTGAAAGTGAAGGGAAGCCCAAAAACATTGGTGGAGAGATTCTTTGAACTGAGAAAAGACAGAGCTGAAGAGTGAATGTGTTTCATCAGTAAGACAAAAAATGCCTTTGTGAAGAGTGGAGAGGCACCAGAACTTTTATCTAGACCACATTTTGTTATATTGAATAATTTTTCTGGGAAATTACTTTACCACTTACCATTGCCAGCTGTCTCTTCAGTCACAAACACTACCGACCTGGCAATGCTGTTGGAGTCAGCTAAGTTGAGGTTCACTGTCTTCAGTGAGAGTGAGGTACAGGACTGTAGCTCTTGGGTTCCTTTTTCTGTGGCACATGCAGCAATGACACAAAATCCCCTTTTGCCAAGCCATTTAGCCAGTGAGTTTCCAAGTCCATTGTCACAGTCTGTTATGAAGACATGCTTTCCACTCAGGTTTCTTACTCTGTAACTGTCTCTGATGAGCCAGTAAATGATAAGAGAAAGTATGGAAGCCGAAATTGCTATGTGCAGTGAGTCTGAAAGTGAGAGCTACAAGCAAACAAGTTAATTATCTATAAATACAATAAAGTAAATGAAGCAAAGCAGCCAAACCTTCAACTTCCTCAGACTCAATTCCTATTAGAGGCTTTGTTTCTGGTTGCAGCCCTTCCAGCTCACTGTAAGTCAGGTGAAAAGGGGGGTGGAAGCTTTTGCACAATGGGATTGGGATCCATGAATAACATGCGCCTTGACAAAACCTTCTGTGTCTTCCCTTTCATTGTGTTTCCACTGTTTTCAAGCTTTGCTGTCCAATCTTTATAGTCAGTACTGTCCTTTCAGGACATATCAGACTAAAAGGAATGACTGTATCAGCTCTTACAGTAGTGTCTGGGAGTTTTTGTGGACATTGGTGATAATAACTGGAGAGAGGAATTTGTCTGGGAAGAAAGGCAATTCCTTTTGACTACCTATCTGGTGCCACCCAGGTTGCTCTTCTGATCTTGAATACAGAAGCAGAGTGATCCTGAGATTAACCAGAAAAGCCTAAGTGGTTTTGGTGGGTCTGATGACTAATTTGTTGTATGATGGTGAGCGATCTGCTCTCTGTCCCTTAGATAAGGTAGACTTCAGGGCATTGCACGAGTCTTCTGTCTCCTTCCCCATTGCATGTTTAGCACCGAGACACAGCACAGTAGCATATATTACATAGGAAGTGTGTTTGTATAAAGAAATAGGGGAAACGCATGGAGACACTGCCCTCAAAGAAAAAAAAGGCACTGAGGAAACACAAGGTTTCCTAGTTCTGATTAGGGGGATAGTGTTTGCTTATCAAAAAAAATGTTGAGAAATACAGAATACTTCTCTTGCCACCTAAAATCTTCATGATTTATTAATGTTTTTATGTTGTTGTTGGGTTTTTTTGACCATGCAAGAATTTTTCCAAAATAATTCTTTAAATCAAATGGGGAAATGTCTAGGAAGTGTAGGACTGCGATTAGGAAGGCCAAGTCACAGATGGAGTTGAATTTGGCAAGGGAAGTAAAAGATAATAAAAAAGGGTTCTACAAGTATATTAACCAGAAAAGGAAGGTTAGGGAGAGTGTTCCACCTCTGATGAACGAGGAAGGAAGTTTAGTCACAAGCGATATAGATAAGGCTGAGCTGCTCAATGAGTTCTTTGTCTCAGTCTTTACTGGTAGTCAATCTTCCTCCAATGACCAGGACTTGGTAGCTCCGGACAAGTGTGGGGAGAGTGAGGGGCCTCCCACTGTATGTGAAGAACAGGTTCGGCACTACCTACTGAAATTGGACCAAAATAAGTCCATGGGCCCTGACAACATACATCCTAGGGTCCTGAGGGAATTGGCTGATGTTGTTGCAAGACCACTCTCCATCATATTTGGCAAATCGTGGAGGTCAGGTGAAGTCCCGGGG
>VWZO01021265.1:17140-35085 GCA_013396975.1 Bucco capensis
ATCCCCTCATCCAGATCATCAATAAAGATGTTGAACAGGACTGGGCCCAGGACTGAACCCTGGGGGACACCACTGGTCACTGGACACCAGCTGGAAGTGGCACCATTCACAACCACTCTCTGTGCTCGATGATCTAGCCAGTTTTTAATCCAGCGAAGAGTGAACCTGTCCAAGCCATGAGCTACTAACTTTTTCATTAGGATGGTATGGGAGACCGTGTCAAAGGCCTTACTGAAGTCCAGGTAGACCACATCCACAGCCCCCCCTTGATCCACCAGGTGGGTCACCCAGTCATAGAATGAGATCAAGTTGGTTAGGCAGGACCTTCCCTTCATAAACCCATGTTGACTAGGCCTGATGCCCTGGTTTTCTCGTACTTGTTGCTTGATTGTATTTAGGATGACCTGCTCCATAATCCTTCCAGGCACTGAGGTCAAGCTGACAGGTCTGTAGTTTTTGAATTTTTCCAACAAATTCCTCTTCTCACAGATAATCCTCCAACTTGCTCAGAACACAGCATGCAAGGGAGCTTAATGGAAGAAAAATCACAAAAGCAAAATGTGAGTTCCATATATAGGTTTCTGTTAGAAAGTTTGGCGTAAGGCAGTCTTTCATTTGAGAAAATAGCACTCGACTGTCTGATTTCTCATTGACTTCTTAGGTGTATTTTGTAACAAGATCCCTGACTCCTAGGAAGGATGTGAAATAGTTGCTCTGCTTGAAGGCTAACACTGGGGAAAGAAATTTGATTCTTACATGAAAATCAAGAAGTTAACATTTTTTGTGCCACACAAGTGAAATTTTTGAAGCTCACCTTTGTGTGCTGGCTCTAACAGGCTAACTGAAGCCAGGTCCTGTGGGTGCAGACCCCAGGATATTCTGACCTTGTGGAAGTCATGGGTCTTCTCCTGAACAAGTTCCTTCTAGCCTCTAAAAATGTATGACTAAATATTCACCTGCTTAATACAGTCTTGTGACCAAGACAGGTTTTGATAGCCATAGCAGAGTACTCTGTAGTTAGGTCATTTCCAGAACTTACTGGCTTTTTTTTGCTGGCATTTGAGTAAATGAGGTGTCTGGTTCCAGGACAGTAAATGCCAGCAGAATTTACGCTTCCATACAGTGAGAAGTAATATATTGAGCAGCTGATATTTTTCCTGCATTTCTAATTTAAGTAATGTATTTAAACCTAGTGTGCCCTGTCCCAAATTCTGATTGTATTTTACTTTAAATGCTAACCTTCACAATGCTAGGGTCCCACAGCAACTGATAGTATACTTGTGATCTGACAGAGACTGAATTAAACCAGCCAATCTCTAACTTCTGAAGATAAATGTTAGAGTAGGTGGTGTAATTTCATACTTTCTTTGTTTCTCTAATCAGTTTTGGCTGAGTTATCTTGGAGAAAAAAACCCAATCTTAGCTTCTAGAAAGGCTCTGGGTGAAATGACACCAGGGCTATCTGCTAAGTTCAGAAGACTTCCTGGGTATATGAGGGAAGAGCAGTGAATGTTGCCTACCTCAGCTTCAGCAAGGCTTTTGACGCTGTCTCCCATAACATCCTCATAGGCAAACTTAAGAAGTGTGGGTTAGAGGACTTGACTGTGAGGTGGCTTGAGAACTGGCTGAATGACAGAGCTCAGAGTGTTCTGATCAGTGTTGCAGAGCCTAGCTGGAGGCCTGTAGCTAGCAGTGTTCTCCAGGGGCCAGTACTGGGTCTAGTCTTGTTCAACACATCAATGAATGACCTGGATGAAGGGACAAGAACGTACAAAACTGGGACGAGTGGCTGACACATCAGAAAGTTGTGCTGCCATTCAGTGAGACCTGAACAGGCTGGTTGGGTGGGAAGGAACCTAATGAAGTTCAACAAAAGCAAGTGTAGCATCCTGCTCCTAGGGAAGAACAATCCCATGCACCTGTACAGGCTAGGGGTTGACCTACTGGAAATCAGCTCTGTGAAAAAGGACCTAGGAGTCCTGGTGGACAAGTTAACCATGAGCCAGCAGTGTGCTGTTGTGGCCAATAATATCCTGCAGTGCATGAAGAGGGTAGTCAGTAGATCAAGGGAGACTATCCCCCTCCCCCCCCGCCTTTGCCCTAGTGAGGCCACGACTGGAGTACTGTGTTTAGTTCTGGGATCTTCAGCTCAAGAGAGATAGGGAACTACTGAGAGAGTCCAACAAAGGTCTACAAAGAAGATGAGGGAACTAGAGCATCTCTTTTAGGAGGAAACTCTGAGGGACCTGGTGCTTTTCAGCCTGGAGAAGACTGAGACGGACTCTTATCAGTGTTTATCAATACCTAAAGGGCAGGTGTCAAGAGGATAGGGCCAGTGAATGATAGGACAAGGGGCAAGAGGCACAAACTAGAATACACGAAGTTCCACTTAAACAGAAGGAAAACTTCCTTTCTTTGAGGGAGACAGAGCACTGGAACAGGCTGCCCAGAGAGGTTGTGGAGGCTCCTTCTCTGGAAACTTCTGAAACCTACCTGGATATGCTCCTGTGCAGCCTCCTCTAGGTGAACCTGCTTTAGCACGGGGATCAGACTAGATGATCCCCAGAGGTCCCCTCTAGCCCCTACCATTCTGTGATTCTGTAGCAAGATTCACATCCCTAGGGCCTCATGCTGCTTGCTCTGCAGGAGCCAAGAATTTCACTGACTGGGATGGACAAATCCGTTGCCTGGAAAGCTAACAGCTCCTGCAGATTGGAATAGGGAAGCTACTAGCTCACCAGACAGCCACACAGCAGCTTTTAGATTGAATATTAAAAAAAAGAAAGCTTGGTTTTCTGTCACTTCTACTGACATAAATTTGGTTTTAATATAAAGTCTACTAGAGCAAAGCCATCAATATCTCAGTAACAGTAGCCAGTTGAGAGGTATTCATCTCAGATCTGCTCTAGAAGGCATACATTTTTCAGATAACTGAGATATAAATTAAATGACCTCACTAAAGCCTAAGCATAAGCTGCAGTGAGAGAAGTTGAGTTGATGTTTTGCAAGTGTGGCGGTTGAGGGTGTGCTCCCCCTTAGTCCTCCCCTCCGTGGTCCCTGAGATGCCCCAAAAGAGCCACACAGAGACCCCAGGAGAGGAACAAGAGAGTGTTTATTTCTCACACAGCCTTTTTATAACCTCCCCCAAGCAGTACAATACTATCAAACACCTGCTAAAGGGAGTACCACACTATCTCATTATAATCCGCGAGCTCAACTAAACTAACAAAGTTCTTCTAACTACTCCCTTGTATCTCAGGCTAGCTGCATAGCACATAACCTTGAAGAAACTATCTTCTATGGTTCTAATCTAACATTTCGCAGCTGTGTGAAACTGGGGTTCTTTGTTCTTCTGTTCTGCTTCAAGCCAATTCTCCAAACTCAGCAACTCTTCCCATGAAGTCAGACATTTCTGCACCTTCCTTTCTGTCTCTCAATTCCTTCATGGCTACCTGCTTCTTTCTAATCCATGGTTCCCCACAGCAAGCTCCATAGAAACTCAATTGAAAACCAGCACTATTTGGATAGCCACTGGGTAACTTGCTCTTTAGGCCAACCATGTCATAACAAATTCCCAGCATGAGGAAAGCATTTGTTTCATCACTGTGTAGTTTCCATGGCAGTGGGAAAAGGCTTCCTGAGCAACGGGCAGTTTCAGACTCAGTATGCCATCTCTGCAGTCCTCAAGCACTTTGCCATGAGTAATTTCAGTGGAGCCTTGTCTTAACAGACACTTGTGTCAGAAATTGAACAAAAGCAGCACCTCTCCACAGGAATTACTCAGCATATCACAAAACACAGGGTTATTATTTTTATACCAAGATAAAGGTCCTAGACTTGCAAGCTGAAATTTTTATTTTTTTTTATAAAAAACCCCAAGACTTAACTCTTCACAACCTTAATTTTGGGTATTGGGCCCCTGTAATTGGATCAATGGTCTACATTTGTAGCTATGTATCCTGTTTTGAGTTATAACAGAACTAATTCTGTTCAGTGCACCTGCTGAGAGGAGCAGACAGTTCAGGTAACCTTAAATTGACCAACAAGGTATTCCATTCTACATATGTCATATTCAATATAAAACTAAGGGTCAGTTCCTGGAAGTCCCACACCAAGCTTGGGTCCTGGGGTTCTCTTACATAATGCCTAAGACCCAAGCAAGGCAGGTGCATGATTAAGCTATTTAGCTCCTAATTAACAGCAAATACAAAAAAGGAGAGGCTGGGACCTCTACCCTCCTTGAGGGTTGAGCTCCTGAGTCATGTAAAGTGGTGGACTGATAACTGTCCTTGGGAGGATTAGAAGCCCAGCTCTGCTGTTGTAGAACTCTGTTCTTTCTTCTATCTCGATCAAAGAGTTCCTACAGCTCCAGGATCTAGCCCCTGAATCTGATTTGTGTCTGCTGCTGAGTCCTTCTGCTACGTCAGTGACTTTGTTACTATCAAGGGGGTGTGGTGTTGGTTTTGTATATATTTGTATATGTATTTCATTTTATTGTTACTATTTTTATTTTCATTCAAGTAGTTTAAGTTTTCATTTCCAATCCTCAAGTCTTTCTCTCCCTGTTAATTCCCTTTCCTACCTGGAGTGGAGGGAAAGGGGCATAATAGAGAGCATCTGTCACTGGAGTAGTGGTCCACCCAACCCTACCTCTTGATGCTATGGATCATTCAAAACAGAGGCGTAGACTTTATTGTTCCTCAGGGTTTAGCATAGAACCAGGAAAATACTTCACCTAAGCCCTGCAAAGATCTGTGAGCAAGAAGGGGTGTGAATCCCAACCAACTCCATGACTTAGACACATTATTTTGCTCTGTCTCCAGTTAGGACTGAACCAAGGAAAGGCAACCACAGTTTCTTTGGTATCAAAACTGAACAGGGGTGGCTGCTAAAGAAAGCAGCATCTGCCCTCCTTCTGAGTTTATACTGCAAGAGTTCACTTATCCCCGAAGAAGGTCCTGTTTCCATTCCCTCTCTTACCTGAGATGACCAAACTCTTCCTGCTGTAGGGCCTTAAAGCCACATTCTCTGTTTTCCTGCAATATTTTTTGTCTTATGTCTTTGTGAAAACTGGAGCCTTCAAGGTTTCTCAAACTGGGCACCTTAAATGTAAAGGACCTGAAAAATCCCAGTTGTTTCCAAAACTTTGATTGTTCCTTTGTTCTTTCTGGTTTACATTTTAAAAATGAAATAATACAATGGTTGTTTTAATAGTAGCAGATATTGGAGAAATAGATAGGTATATTTCTTACATTTAGAGGGAATGCATGGCATATATATTCAACGTGTTGTTTGTATCATGCTGATACGAAGGACAGATCTTATAGCTTCAGCTTTATCTGTGATGGAGGATATACTGGCAAATATTTACTTTGCATAGGAAACGCATAGGAAACTGCAGGCTCTACTCTGTTTTGCAGCAGTAGGAAGTCTTGGATAACTTCAGGCATTCTTGAGAGGGGGTTCCAAATCAGTTTAGCATCCTGCCAAAAAATATAATGGGCATGTGGATGGAGGCTTGTTAGGGCATGCTCCATGCACTGAATAACTGCTGAAATGTCCTCCTTAAGACAGATCTTGGACAGCTTTTATTTCTTTGTTGCATGTGTAAAGCTCAAAAAAAAAAATCATTTAGTGACAGCCAGGCAAAGTGACTTTTTATTCTTACACACATACAGATCTGTGCAAGTTCACCAAGGCATTGGTATTTCTTGTTTCTCCCTATACAAAAATTTGTAGCAGTTTCTGAGGACCAAGTGCCTATCTGTAATGACCTTTTGATATAGTTGATCCCAAGAACAGTCTAGTTACTCTTAATTGGGAAGAGTCATGGCAAAACTGGGGCTGTATGGCATGAGCACAGGCAAGCAGCTTTGACGGTAGCTCAGAATAAACAGAATTATGTAAGAGACAAAGGGGAAACATATATGCTGTAGCTGTAAATGAGTCTCTTGTAGTAAGAAAGTTGTGAGAAACAATTGTAAAGAAGAAATATGAGGGATAGGAAAGTCCAAGGATACAGAGACAAGCAGCCCCTTGTTCAAGCAGGCTTAGCAACTGTCTGTCAAACAGATCCTGAATGACTTCATCATGACTGGAGCTAGCAGAAACAAAGGGAATTTTATTACTGAATAAATAAACAATAATGACAGAAAAACACATTGAGCACATTGATTACATCATCATATAAAAGTTTTTCTGTTTGGGAGTTTGTTAAAAGCTTCATGGCAACACAAATAATTAATCTTTAACTGAGATTTGAATAAAGCTTTCAGAACAAGCCTTTTATGTGGATAGTCATGTTGTGATGCAGGTGCATTTGAAGAGTAACTTTTCACAACACAATCTTTTAAAAAAGTCAGAATGATGAGAAGATATAATGCCACTTTGCAAAGCTTTCTCAGCAAGAAATGCATTGCTTCTTTTGACAGAAATATATGGAAATTGCCTCATCTTTCTGAAAATACTCTTCTCCATGTTGCATTTTAATATTGGGGGAAGCATATTCCAAACAACGTCCTTCTCTTTCATAATCCTTGCTGGATTGGACAATGCTGTTTGGAACAGTTCAGGTTGAACGCAACAAATCTTAACACCAAAAGCTCTCATATCTCTCCTGCAAAGACAGCCAAGATTTAATCACATTAGACATTATTAATACTGTGGGATTTTTTTTTTCTACTAACACTTTATTTCTGTCTTTGTGTCATACCAGCACACATACTGCAAGGTTTGTTCGTGATTGTGAACTTTCAGCTTGTTATCCTTAAATGAAAGGGGGAGGAACTATCTTAACTGCTTTGCAGAATGAGAGCATGTATGGGCAGTGACTGTGCTGTAGTTGGCATAAAGTGTTTCACATCTAGTTCCCTTTGCAGTTGCTCATTAGTTATCTGACCTGACCTGTCAGTAAGACAGGCTGGCTGCCCAAAGGCAGGTATGTAGAGCCGTTTTACTTGTCTTAGGGAATCCCTCTGACCTCTGGCTGCTGCTCCAGATTGGTACAGTTCCTTCTGGCCCCATCTCATATCTGTCAGTTCTGTGAGAGTGTCCTGGTATCTAAAATGGCACTATATATTTAGGCATACAAATTTCTCTCTGTCTGTGTTACAAAAAGAAGCCACGGTGATCCCCAGAATCAGTTTGCTGAAGTCTCTAGATCTCTGTAATGATTAAAAGAATAACTAAGAGAAGACACTTCAGGGATGGGAACATCTGTCCTCAGTCTCCTTGATTTACTGAAGTCCTGCTTTCTATTGTTTTAGTTCAGTTGCTACCCCTTCATTCACTGAAGGGCTGACTCTAGCAACAGAAACTTGAGTTTTCCCTTCCCAGGACATCAGAAGGAAACAAAGTGCAAGAAGGCTTGAGAAGATGGAGTGGATTTGGCTAGTTTTCCCGCTAACAGCTGTAAAAGAGGAAGGTAACTTTGTGGGAACAGTACCAAAACTGAGTGCTTTACGTTCTCCACTCTACAGATGGATGATTTTTCAGCATAGATTTGCTTTTACAACTCTGTCATAAAGTCAAAGTCAGAATTTATTGATCTTTAGTAGTTTATGTAAGGATGAGTGGAGGCTTAGAAAGAGCAGTAGCCTTCAGAAAGGTTGGGGGTAGTCTGTAGTCTCAGCTCCAATTCATCACTGCTTTAATCTACTTTGTTAGCAGTGTAAAACAGGATCTGTACACACTTCCTGAATGCTTAGAGGAACAAAGTCTTTAAGTGAATAGACTGAAGTTATTTGTGTAAAGCTAAAATTATATTCTGTCTCTGGCAAGCCAAAACTTGTCTGAAGATATTGGACTTCTTTGCATTGCTAAGTGTGAGTTCTACTCAAGTACCATAAAAAGCAAAGGCATTGCATGACCTTTGGCCGTGTTGCTCCTGCATAAACTGTCAGGGGAGAAGGAAGTAAAGCAGAGTTGTGCTCCACCATATCATTTTTCCCAGCCTTTCTACTCCTGACAAGATGATTAGCACTATTGACATTATATCAGATAATATTATTCTCAAAGCTAAGCTGTGAATGTTAGTATAGATGTAGGATTCTTTTTGTGTTAAGAAAACGGGAGAAAACACCAGGTTTGTGTTTGGTTATACTGTCACAGTAAACACAGTAATGATGCTAAGTAAGGAAAATGGAGTTCTGATTAGCTACTTTTAATCATGATGCACTTTTGTTCTTGAGGCTTTATCATGGAAAACTTGAGAGCACAGAAGACTTGAGGAGAGCTGAGAGTCACTAAAATTAAGGCACTCCTTTCTATCTTGTCCTATCAGTCTGGGCCCTCTGTAGTGAGCACTGATTCCAGATGGGAATTAAACCATATTCTCAATTTCCCTCTAAAATCTGAAGTGACGTTGGCTGAGGTCATAGCTGTGTCCTTACCATTGTCCCTTACTAAAAAAAATCCACGGAAGGCTCATTTCCAATGAGAATTCTCTACTACTCAGGAGCTTCCATTTTGTAAAATCTTCATTGTAAAGGAAGAATGGTGAAATATTAGAAGACATGAGGAGAGAGACAAGGTATGGGTTAGAAAACGTAGCTTTTGAGCAAATTTTTAATCTGAATTTTGCTTTATCTCTGAACCAATTTTCATATTATTCAGCTGGTGTTGCTATTTACAGCAGGGACAACCGTCGTCGTCGTGGCTAGGCTTCGCGAACGATGATCCAGGGAGTACTCCATCCACACTCCTCATCAGCGCCTTTTACAAGCACGCTGATAAAAAGAGGCTAGCGGATAGCACCCTTGAGCCTGCGCTATGGATTATTTTTAGGTGAGACACAGCATGCACAGAGATGGACCCACCCTTTAGTCCTAAGGTTCATCTGCCAGGGCCTAGCAAGTTTGGACACTGGCAGTGAAGTCCTTAGGACGGAGGTTTAACCTCTTAGATGGAAGGCCTTACAGGGCTAAACGAGCTCCATCTGCCTGGGCTTGGAATCAGAGTTGTCCTTCTCCTAGGATGACTGCCAGAAGGCTAATGAGCACATCCTACCCATACAAGGATTATAGGAACATGGGTATCACTCCCCACACTTTACCGTGGGCAATGAGTTTAATGCTCCCTCTGCTGTCGGCACAGTTATCACACCAGGGGCCACAGGAGACCCCAAGTGATTTTCAGACTGTGCCTGAAGGGACAACAGTAGGACAATGACTATTGCATGCCTGATAAAAGTTTTGCTACACTAATGCTGAGAAAAAAAATTGCTATGATAATCTTTTCCCATACATTTGTGAACTTTTTCTTTCCAGAGAACTGTTGGGTCTCCTTGTGTATAATTGCTTTCCAGGTGCTCTGACTTTGTTGTGAGATTACATTAGTGAAATTTAAACTCCGTTAGATGTCAATGAACTGTAACCATTGCAACCACAGGGTTGTTGACCCAGGTGCAAATAGCCCTGATTTAGTTCTGCCCAAATGGGTTAGAATAATGAAAACAAGATGGGAAATGGTTGGGTGCTTCACTGACTAATTGAACAGGATCCTTTCATTTTTTTTCTATGATGCATACTTTTTCACAGCCACAGGTGAGTAACAAATCTATCATGTTTAATGTTTCAGAGTTAACCAACAAAACTTCCTGAACTGAAAAGTACCTGTGTTTTTCCTTTGAAACAATTGAAGCTAAGTGCTGAATTCCTGTTACATCACTAGTGTTCGGTTTGGGTTTGGTTTTTTTTGTGTTTTTTGTGTGGTTTTTTTTTTTCAAAGGGACTGTTTTACAAACAAGACATGAACTTCTATTTCGAAGCAAAATGTCTTTCTGCATGTGAGTTATCACTACTACTTGATGAACATAGTTTTAAAGCAAAAAGAAGGATCATGCTTTCAGGGCCAATTTTCACTGTTGTGTTAAATAAAGATCTGATCTGAATAAAGGTGTGATTTGGAAAACATATCAAAGGGCTTTGAATCAGATCCAAATGTTACTTCATTCTATAGGATATGTTACTTTTTAAGTATCTTCCAAATACTACTTGTTTAAATCTGGATTTTGAGTTCCTTAAAGATTTTTGTTTATCAAAAATCCAGCAGCCATACCTTAATTGGCTAGAGGAAAATGCTATTTCACTTTAGAGAAGTGCCTAAGGTATTCTTTGCTCCTAATTTGCACACACCAGAGTAGATGGGATAATCTAATGCCTTCTATTATTTCTGATTTCTATTGTCTAAATATTTTTTAGTGCAGACACCAGCAACAGTGTTTTTCATGATGTGTAAGTGATCCCCAGTTAAACATTCAGACCCTGAGGAAGCTTATTTTAACATCCTAATACAGTATGGTAATCTGCTGTACTAATCTGTTTAAGTCAGCTAATGAATGATGCCTGCTGAACAGGATAGTATCGATATGTTGAGCTTTAGAAAATACAGGAAAAATGTGTTTCCTTTCAAAAATGTGGGACAGCCACAATTTTATTGGAAAGGTGATATCATTCCAGAAAATTTAATTCTAGCAAGTGTTTGTAACTAGAGTCCTTATTCAAGTCTATCAGTTATTGACATTTTTTTCACAATTCCTATTATTTAAAACTGCATCAGCATTCAGGCGTAAAAGGATCAGTTGCAAAATACATTTATAGTGTTAAAATACAGTGCCAGAGCAAGCAATGAAATGAGACTTTCCAGCATGATGTTCCATACTGGCATTTAAAAGGACAGATTGATTTCTGTGTAGGTGATATCCATGGGTTATAGACTGAGATACTAGTATTACAGATCCTGCCAGAGGAGACCTGCCCCTGACTTGTCCCATCCCAGCAGGCAATGGCTTTTTTTCCTATTCTGTAGTTTCACTGTGTCCACCCCTTCTGTCCCCTGATTGTCCCTATGTTATCGTCCTGCTAGCCATTGCCTGCCAGGATGGGACAAGTCAGGGACTGGTCTCCTGTGGCAGGATCTGTAATATTAATATCTCGGTCTATAACCCATGGATGTCACCTACACAGAAGCAGTAGAGACATGAATGGGGACCAGGCTGTCTGTAGTGGGCTGGAAAGCCCTGCAGAGCAGCCCTCACTCAAGGCAGGAGGCACTGAAGCCTTTGAGAGGCCTTCCACTTGAGGTGAGTTAGGTGTGCTGTTCTGAGGTGATTTTCTACTCTGTAGTTTCACTGTGTCTGGGACATCTGTTATAACTTGTGCTGTAATCAGTGGCATTGCCCTGCCATAGTGACAGCAAAACTGAGGTAAGCAGGAGTTTAATGTACTATTGTTGTATATTTACAGGCAAACATATGCTGATGCTATTTTTTTTTTCTTCCCTTGCTCTTCAGGACTTCCAATTTAAGTAACTAATCATCATGTCTGACCCTGTTGTTCTGCGTAGCATCAAGAGACTGGGAGAGGGTAACCATGCTTTTGACTTGGATGGCAAATGTAAGTTTATTCTTCACTCAGCATCTTATCTTATAAAGCAGGTAAAATAGGTGGTGGGTGGCCTAAGTAGAGCAAATAGTCTACAGAATACAAAGCAAATAGTCTGTTGAATAAAGACAGAGTTATGTGGTACCTGCTGTTATGGGTATGCCACCAGCTAAACAACTTTTCTGTAAAAACTATGTATAATAATCCCTACTCATGGACAATCTTTACTTATCAGCCTACAAGTTCATGGTATCTATCTAGATTTTCATTCTCAGCACTCTGGTGTATAAGTAAAAGGCCTTTACTTGGAAAAAAATAAAAAAGTTCTGTCTTCCACAATTTCCAGGGCTGCTTTCAACAAACACATATATCTGTGGTTATACCTGTATTATTTAGATTTCTTATGAGCTTTTGCTATATGATCTGCATCCGTTCTCCTCATCAGAGCTTTTCTGCTTATCTTCGATTTTTCCTTTGCAGTGTGCAATTTTTCATTTTAACAACCCAAATGTTGCAAAAGTCAAGGATAAACATGAAGAGAAACTGCCAAATATTTTGAGTTCTTTTTATAAGACTTCAGAAAAGCTGACAAAGAACGGGGCTTTAAATATTTGCACTGAATGTAAGGCACAAAGGAAAGCAAAATAGTAGCACATAATGGAAGACAAATTGCAGTACAGTGCAAGGTACATGCTCCTCACATTGATTAAAAAGGGGTCACAAAAGGATTCCTACACTGAGATGTAATTCCTTTGATTTTAAACATCCCCATCTCTTTCACTTTGCTGGGATAGTTCTTCTAGACTAGATAATTTCCTATTGATAGATTGAAAGGTCTGTTTTTGTTAGGAACTTCAAATCTGCTGTTACTGATGGTAAGAAGGTAGTGTAGGAAATTATTTTCTGAATAGCTTGAATGAATTCTTAAAACCAAAGCTGGCATGTCAGATTCTGCAGCTGATTTTAAAGCCTGCAACAGAGCAGCAACCTCATCTCCATGACTGTGGAAAAAAAAAGTGAATGTTTTTTTAAATTCTGCTCTCTCTCTGCCCAGTTTATTGCTACCCCAGCACTCTTCTCTGCATCCTGCAGGAATGAGCCACCATCTACATGCTGAAGCAGTACAGATCTTCCCACTTTTCTCCCCTCCTGTGTTTTGTTTTGCTTTTAAAACTTCTCACTTAGGCTGCTAACTAAAGGCAGTTTCAAAGTGTATGGCAGTGTGAGCTCTGATACTGATGGAGGGGAGAGGAATGATAAGAAAAGGGAGTCAAAATAGTTTAAGGGGATATGTCCTTCTACTTCTGGGACAAAAAAATGTTTGTCTCTTTGAGCCACTTGCTTAGAACTCTTAGACTGCCCAGATTTATCTAGCTGGTTTGAGGGGGTTGAGCTTTGCCTGCTAGTTGGTCTTATGTACTTGTTGCTTTCATTTGTAATGGGATTTTGGCAAAAGACTTTCTACTGGGACCAAAACTGTTCTTCTTTTTACATTTGGGATTTTTTGAGTTTGCCTCTGGTTTCTCTATTTCCTAGGAAATGCAGAAAACACAGTTTGTTGAAGTGCTAGAGTATCTTTCCCAAAGCAAACACAATAATTTTAAACTTTACTGATAATCTGCTAATTTACCTTATCTCCACTGAGGGTTTTTTTCAATAACTATCTTTTGCACAAATTAATAAGAATTATCCCTCTCTGGATTAATCCTTGAAGTTAAGAGGCAGCTTTAGGTGGGAGCCATTTGAGTACAATTTTAATCAGTTCAATCAAGTATGAGATTTCATCAGGCTTAACCTTTGCTGTTTTCTCACAATACTACTAAAAAAATTCTTGGCAATATTCTTAGCTTTTCCTTAATTCTGTGCTTTTTTTCAAATTGTAAATTTTTTTTTTAATGCCTTAATTCCTCTTTTAAATTTTTTGAGTATTCAAAGATTACTATAGCTTTTTCCTCTAGGGTTAGTAAGTTCTTCCATCTTCCCTACACTCTTCTCTTTTCTGTAAAAATTATGTTCTGTCCTCTTTTACTCCTTTTTCAGTTGTAACAGTGTGAACTGGTACTCATCTGTTTCTTTCTTTTAAATTAAGCGTAGGTAACACAATTCCAAGTTCTCCTGCTTAAAACCTGCTGGCCCGCAAGAGCTGGCCCGCAAGAGCTGGCCCACAGTTCCTCACAATTTTGAATGGCATTAATATGCTGGTTTTTTCCTCTTCAGGTTCATAGATTGAGGTTTCTTCACCTTTGGAGAATGCTTATTATCTCTAATGTGACATGGCTCTGAAAGCTATTTCATCAGACTCTTTCGTTCCTTCCCTTTTCCTCCCAGTAGCCAATCCCTTCATTTGTTGTTTGTTTTGTTTTGTTTTTTTCAATCAGATCTGGTTTTTTCCTTCACAACTAGCCCCTTTCTTACACTAAATGGTTTTCATTAATAATAATTTTACAAATTTGAACCTTCCTGGAAAAGGCCTGGGATTCTTGGGATGCACATACATCCTTTTTTGAAAGAAATTTCTTTTTATACCACTGCTGAGTAAAAAATAGAGCAGAATAAACCCAATAGAATTATTGTTAGCTAAAGCCAAATGAAGTTATCTCATTAACCCTAAAAAGGACATGTAATCAGCTGTTCCTTCAGTCTCAAACTCAGAATGCTTCCATCTAACAGTGTTGCCTTGGGAAATGCAAAATACTGGAGATAGTGGAAAAGCCACCTTATCTTGGGTAGGAAAATGAAGGCAAAATCTGTGTTTGCAGTGGCTTGTTTGCAATCTGTGAACTGTGATGCAAAGTTCCTTTATGTTTACTCTGTTAGACAGGCATGTGCATGCTCAGTGTTGTCACTAGATGTGAAGAAAGGAAGGTACTACTTGAGAAGCATACGATGGCTCTGAATCTGATACTGAGCTGCCAAGTGCATTGTAAACAAGGAAGTTGTATATGCCCAGTGCCTATAGATTATCCAAAGCATGCTATACACATAAAACTAGCTCTTTTTTCATTGTCTTATCAAATGATGTATAGCAAATATTTTCTACATCAGCCCTTATGATGGCATTTCTTTGGGGCCACAGACAACAGAAGCTGTGCCTTTAGGTATGACATCTTTAACAACATCTCTTGAAAGACAGCTAAATATAGACCTGTACTGGGGACTGAGGAGTCACCCTACAGCATAATTATATCTGGTAGTGTAATTCTATGCTATGGTTCCTTAGAGAGCTTCCCAAGACTAGACATCAGTGTAACAAATTCATCTCACCCTCTTGGAGCACAGCTTCTCCTCTTCCAAAGTATTTGCAATTTCTAAGATACTGGAAGGCAGGAGTGAAGAGCTACTGCTCCTCCTTTCAAGGAGCATGCATCGCCTGAGAGTAGAGTAGTATTCCTCAATAAGTCCAACTAGCAAACAGTTTGCAATGAAAAGGAATTGTCTTTTGGCAATCGTCCTGAATAATGTATTTAGAGAAAACCATTTTGTCATCTGGGGGACTGAAAAATTGGGAGTACTTTTTCAAGAGAAAGCAGGCCTAAGTTGATTTAAATGTACCAAGTAATTTTGGGCCCATATCAGTTTGCATTCCTAGCTAGATGTAACAGTGGGAATAAGATGCTCATAACTCAGGAATGTCAGGTCCCATTGTTATTCTAAGGTTTATGCTTCACATGTCTACAGAAGATTATGTACTTCAAAACAGTTATTAACTAGATTGTACATTTATTTTCCCTAACAGGTAACAGCTTCAAGAGATCAGAGTAAGTCATGTGCACAAACGGAACAAGCAATATTTATAGAAATATTCAAAGAAGTTAATGTCATCAGATCAAACTGACATATTTATAGAATACATGGTATTAAATGAAAAGCTGTTCTTTAGGAGTTGAACTGCCTTATTTGATACAACTGACACCGGTAAACCAAAACAGTACTAGAAACCTTAAAAACATAGAATAAAGGCAGCAAAATATTGTTTGTCTTGTGAAAATACTTTCTATATTCAAATGTATCTTTTTTTTCAGTGCTTTTAGTTTGAGATATGAGTTTTATAGGAATTTTTATCAGTATTGATTCATTTATCTTAAAGCTTAACAGTAAGACTTTAAAATGAATTATCTCACTTCATTTGAGCTCAGATACTAAGATTTAAATGTAGAATTCTAGATCATTAAAAGCTGAAATGATTTAGAGACCTTAACCTTCATCTATAATGTGAAATTTGAATGGAGTTAAGATCCTCCCACCTCCTAGATCTTGGGACAACTCTGTATCAGACTGTACATACTAGCGGGTGCTATAATTTGTGCCAGCTCTTCTTGACACAGAGTACAGAGTCTGAGAACTATTCCTAAAATAAGGAATCAAGAGCATCTTTTAATTCTTGTCTGTGTTAGGTTGCCCATCTCGGAGAACACTAATCCAGTATTCAAGGTCTAATATGGTCTTCAAACAAATGCTGAAACAGAAGTTCTGTTGGAATTTCACATATGGTCCTACATACTGCATATATAAAGCTTCCTTTAGACTTTCTAGAAACTGGTTTCTGAAAACTGTTCATGACAAATATAGCTTGAATATATTTGTTTTATTAAAATAAATATTCCAAAATAAAAATCCCTACTCCTTCATCATTGAAGGTGATGACTATTTGCTATAGTATGGATCCCATCTGCAATGGTGCAACTAGTAATACGACACCTAATATGACGACTGAAAAACTGTATGGTAGGGTGAGAGACTCTACTGCTACCATTAACATATGAACATATTGACAATATAATAGGGAATGGGAACAGGATCTTTCTCTGTCCTAAAGAAAGGACTAGCCAACAATATGGATGCTAGGTTTTTCTCTAACTAACCTCAAAGAACCCACAATCCACATTACAGCAACAGTGTTTTAAGGAGCTGCTTATGAAATCAAGCATAAACCTTCAGGTCATTTTAACCTAACGTCTATTCTAGTCTCTGCCTAAAATTTAAATGAACCATCAAACCACTGGTTCCAAAAAAATCTGAAAGAAATTGCTTGTCTCTTCAAATTTTGGGCAAAATGTCTTGAATAAAATGTTACTTCAGGGAAGTAACCAAGAGAATAAACAAAATAATATAAAACCTTATCCTTTTTCTGAGGAATTGCTATACATATGAAGAACCTTCTATAAAGAAGAATAGTGAAAAGTGAGTTAAATTCAATTCTGTATACTATCTTTGCATATAGAAAAAAAAAAGTCCTAAATTGCAAGTTTATAATTTTATGTTTTCTGTTCTTGAAGGTCATCAGAAAAGAAAGAAAATAGTATTCGTGTTGGCTTCTTTCAGCTGGTAATAAAAGCAATGACTGTAAATATTATATGTGTATTGTGCTACAGAATGAGTGACAATAATTTATATGGTTGTTTTGGGGAATAGCTGTGACTAAGCAAAATTTTGAAGGATTAAGCCATTTGACATGATATTCTGTCATTAAAGTCAATGGGAATTTAATAGAACCCTTTGTCATTTTGTCAGTGTGGTATTGATTATTGCTATTTGTGTCATAATTGTCTGTTAAACACATCATATTAAACCTACAGGTAGACATGGGGAAAAGAGTGAACATGCACAGCAGAGAGCTAGGGGACCTTGGTTCATTCTCAGTTCTGCCAAAAATTTGCTGTGTGATATTTGGCAGATGATTTAGCTCCCTTGTAATTGCTCCATGGCTATTAGAAGATCTGGTAACTATACAAATTTGGGAATACACAATACTGTAAATTCTAGCCTTTGATGGGTCTTAGAATCCCACAGGTGCATTTAAATTTTAAATTTATTAGAGAGGTTATCCAACCCAACAGAATGCAACTAACAGGTTTTATTGTTTCTGTTTTGCATGTAGTCTAGGCAATTTGCCTGTAATATGTCCAAACCAAATATGGTCTTTGTAGTACTGGTCTAGTGCAGATACATCCATATGGCTTGTACTCAACCTGGCTAAATATATCAGCTCTTAGTTGTGTGGAGAAAACAGTCTGTCTATATAGAGGGCTGTGTCTGTCAAGCACAGGGGCTTAAATTGTGTAGTCTGCTTTGCACAGATGTTTAAATCCTGAAGTCCAGCTAGTAAACTCAGTATGCTTGCATCAGATATGTTGAGAGATTAGACATCACATATCCGTGCATTTTCTTGGTTCTGTTTTGTGTTTTCTTTTGATCAAGGCAATTCCTAGTCTTCTTATGAGGAGGGTTTGCAAAACAGTAGCAGTCCTACAGTTTTTATTGTGACAATTTTTGCAGAAATACCTTTTCTTTATTTCTCTTTTATGTTAACGGACTTGTCTTTCCCTTTATCTTGTCTCTGCCCTAATGTTCCTCTCCCCTATGTGCTCCGAATTCCCTCTCTCTTCTCTTGGACATATTATAGCACCTACATAACCTGGACAGGTTCTTCAGCAGGCTATAATTGCTCTTTACACTCCTATTTCAAAATACACAGTATTTGATACTGTTATTCTACGTGGACAGGTTGATTTATATATTTATGCATTACTTCAACCTTGTCCTGGTTTGGGCTGGAGCAGAATT
>VWZO01021268.1:6986-25624 GCA_013396975.1 Bucco capensis
TCACAAAGCCTGGCCATGAGGATGATGATGAACATACCTGATTCCTATTTTCTTGTTAATGAGTTCAGGTCTGACCTTCTCTTTTCTGTAAGCCAGCTCCTACAAAGCAAGACAAAGCCTGTCAGCACACTCTGCCATTTCTACCTAACAGGACATCACTTGCACATCTTAGCTGCTTCTAACTACAACACTCCAATCTCCACCACAGGAGACAAGTGGTGGACTATTAGGCTAAACTGAGCACTGAAGGTTCTTGGAAAGGTTAGAGGATGTGATGCAAAAGCTGTTAAGCTAGAAGGTTGAAGCCAGCATGAAATTCCTGTCATTCAAGCTAAACCCAATCCACACTGCCAGATCTCTTCAAGTTATGGCTGAGGCTGACTGCAGTTATCCAGAAGCATCTCCTCCTGCTTTGGAAGAGCAAAGGCTTTGGAGCCAGAGGATGACTTTGGATTGCAATCTTTCCTGGTTCCTGAGGAAGTTCCCAGCCCCATCAACTCTAAAGCACAAGAGTGGTTAGCACTGCTAACTCTACAGCCTACCCTTCCTCTCTGGAGGCTCAGGCTGTGTCAGTGACATTGGTTTGAGCCTTAGCATCAAGGAGTGCAGCTTCCTAGCTAAGAGGGAGCTGGAATTATTTCTCCTGGAGCTAGACAGCTGTTGCCAAGCCCTAGTGCAGGAAAAGAAGACCCTGTCTCTCTTAGCAGGCTTTGGGGCAAGAAAGCCCCTTTTTTAACCCCAGGATGCTGAGCTCTGCCAGTGCTTACCGGATAGATGTGGCTCTTCCCATGGGGATAAACTACTTCTGCTGCTTCCACACTGGGAGAGACAGGAGAAGAGGCAGCAGGGAGGATGCTTTGGAGCAGCAGCCCCAAATGCCATGCCCCTGTGGCTGCAGAGGGATACTCACCTGAAGGGCTTCTCACAATACTCACTAAACATGGTGACCAGGATGTCAAGCACAATTCTTGCCTACAAGAGAAAGATCATCAGCACACTGCACTCTCAGCCAAGGAGGAGAGCACCTAGGCTTCCATGCTTTGCTTGGAGCTGCACATGGCAAAGCTTCCATCACAGCATCCCTGCCTGGCAAAGATAACCAAGGACAACTTGGTTCTTCCTTCCCTCAGCCCTTTTTTAAGGAGATAAAAATGATGCTTTACAAAGAGGAATCTAGCCAAAAGAGGCAATTCTGAGTGGAGTTGACTTCTTTTGGAAGCTTTTCAGGGGTAGGCAAAGAGCTGCACACCAACCAAAGCTCCTCAGTGATTTCAGTTGCTCTCTCCTCAATATAAAGACACAAGCATAAGCCAAACCCAAGGGAAATACAGCACTGGCTACACAGCAAGCCTGAAGCTGTCTGGAGGGAATTGCACAGAGCTCTACAACTTATCCAATGGCAGACTGGCTCCCTAAAGTAAACACCTGGCTCCTGCAGGTCTTGGCATCACCAGAAGGGAAAAGAATGCTATTAGAGCCTAGCAAAAGCAGGAAAGATTCCTTTACCTTGGTGAGATCTGTGCCTGTACATTCAATGAACACATTTCTGGTGTTGACACTGATTTTTGTGTGGTCTCCTAAAAGATGTGAGGACAAAAACCATGGTCAGAAATGTTTTCTGCCTTCTTTGGTGATTCAGAAAGATCCCTGCTGTCTCCTGCAGCTGACAAACCAACTGCCTGCTGCAGCAGCAGCCACACCTCTGAGCACAAAAGCAGCTCTTTGGAAGGGTTAGGGATCAACAAGAGGGAAAAGAGAGCAGAAAAATGCACAGGTAGCTCAGTGTTCAGCTGAAGCAGCAGAGCAGTGGCCATCTCCTGGTGGCAAAGTGGCTCTGCACTTCCAGAGCATCTCCTCCTTCCTGGCTTTAGGAATACATTGGGAGTCTCCTTCTCTGCAGAGATTCCAAGCTCAGCTGGAGGTGATCCTGGCTGGAGCAAGGGGGTTGGACTGCTGGATGCTAATCCCCAGAGGTTCCTTCCAACCCCCACTATGTTGGGATTGGGGATGCTGTGCTATGCATGTTGTGTGTGTCAGAAAGGAGCCTGGGATAGGAATGGATGAAATCAAGGGATTTAGACTGCTGAATACCCCTAGCTCCTTGATTTAGACTGCTGAACATCCTTAGCTACTTGATTTAGACTGCTGAACATCCCCAGCTACTTGATTTAGACTGCTGAATACCCCTAGCTGCTTCTGTGACTAACCAAGACCTCTTGCTGCTGTCTGCAAGGCATTCAGCTTCCTACCTGAGAGACTAGCTTGGAAGTTAGGTGCACTGAAGCTCTTCAGCCTGAGGGATCTCAGCTCCCTTTTCCCTTGGATGCTGTGTTCCACCTCCTTGCAGATGGAATGCATTCAGCATTGCTGGACTCAACTTCAAAGCAAACCTAACCTTTCAGTGAACTGCTTGGAGATAACCCCTCCTAAAAAACCCAACTGAGCTGTTGACATTTCATTATCTGCTTAGCAAGTCCCTTTAACCTGGAAACTTGGCCCCAAATCCTGCTCAGGTATGCAGTGTAGCTCAGCCCTTTGAGCTGAGGCAGTGCAAACAGTGCTTACACATGGGAGATTCCAAGGCTGGGATCAGCCTAGGAAAGCAGGAGCAGGCACAGAGGTTCACCTGCAAGCCACCACACTTTGAGCTGCCTTAGGTATGGCTTAGCTGCTTCAGGGAGGGAGAAAGTCAGGCAAGGACAAACACATCCAGGGATGCTCCCTGCAGATTGGATTGTTCAGTGGGGAAAAAGCTAGTGCTTCTTCAGCTAAAGATACAGGCATCCTGCAAGAGCTGTGCTCAAGGAGTCATTCCTGCCATGCTATTCAGTAAAGATCCTTCTCAAACAGCACCCACAGTGCCTTTTGCATCCATCTTTAGCAACAGCAAAGTCTAGGACATTTAAAAGTCTTCTGGAATCCCTCCTGGGCTAGCAAAAGGATGCCCAAGAAGAACAGCTTCTCTAGTGCTGATAAATACACTGGGCTTAAGCTCCAGGTGAGAAGTTCCCTCCTGTGAGCACATGAAGTGGAGCAGAAAGCAGCCCTGGCACAGTTCTCAGCTCCCAGAGGGATTTCTTATCCCTTTCCTTCAGCTCAGTGCCTGATGAATGGTGTTTACATCTGCCAACACAATGCTTTGCTAACAAAGGAGCTCTAGCAGGGGAGGAGAAGCTAAAGGCAGAGAGGTCTGGAGGAGACTTTCCCATCCTCTGGAGGAGGGTGACCAAAGCAACTCTAGCAGCCTAGGCAGGGAGCAAGAAGGCAAGGAGAGCCTTTGCCTCCCCCAGACAGCAGCAGGGAGGGTCTCAAGCAGTGGGAAGGCACCTTACCATTGATAATGGGTGGCATGGACAGCACAACCCCCTTGCTGTCATAGATGACAGGGTACAGAGGCTTGTCCTCAATCAGCTGCAGGTAGTGCTTCAGGTGGCTGTCACTCTGGGGGGGGACAAAACACAACCTCAGTGTCCCAGGAGCTCACTGACAGCACAAAACTGTCCTGCTGGGCTTTGTGCACAAGGGATTTCTTGAAGGAACCTCCCAAAGCTAGGCACAGGTCATGCTGTTCAAGTGATGCCCTTGTTCACCACAGTGCCAAACCCAAGTGTCTAGGGGTAAAAATGAGCACTAAAGACTTTTAGTTGCTGAATACTGACACATTCCTGCTTCAGTTTGACTCAGAACTTACACATCTATTCTAATAACACAGTTATATGCTATAACCCATCATTTCCTTCTAGCCTCTGCTACTCCTTGTCTCCTAACTCTCTTACTCATCTGGAAGAGTGTAGGTACCTCCAAGAGCAAGAAATGTGCCCCAGCAGGGCTCTCTCTTGTAATGATGCTGATAACAGCATCACTTTCAAGTGGCCCACATAAATGTTGGGACTATTAGAGAGGACAGAACCCTTCAGAAGCATCCAGGTGTAGACAGACATGCAGGCAACCCTTATGAATAACCTTGTACATGTTAAGAAAAGCAGTCTTCACCTTGATAAATGAGAGGAGTTAACATCAAACTCATTATTCTTAGTCATAAAACACCTTTGCTGGACAATCAAAGGAGGTGTGAGCATGCATCTCTCAGGAATGAGCAAAATGTGGAGTGCTGCAGAAGATAACTGTGTTTTATTGTGTTTTATTATGAGATGTTCAGCCTTGGCAAGGTCTCTGCCTACATTTAGTGCCATGAAGTGTCACTTACCCTGTACAGATCCATAATCTGGGATGCTGTGTACTCCTGGCATTGATTCAAGGGCTTGAATTTGATTGCAGAAGGTGCTTTAGCTGTGTAAGTAAATGGACCAGAGATGGTGTCCAAGTCATGGGTACCTATTGCTACTAAAGCTCTCTTCCTAGAAAGAAAGAAGGCAAAAGAATGATTTTATTAGTAAAAGTGAAGTTGCTTAGAGCTAATCTCTCACGCTGCTCCACACTCGTGTGCATCATTGCAAAAGAGCAATTTTGGGGGAAGCCTAGATCAAATCAGAGCCACAGACACTCCTTGACACTTCAGCACTAACCTGCAGATGTTCTGGTGCAGCTTCTCCTGGAGGTCAATGAAGCTCTCATAACGTTCCCTGCTGAAGGTGATGTTCCGAAGCACTGCAGCCACAGCATGAGGCCTGATTTTGGCAGTCTGCAAGCACACAGCAAAGGCCTTCATGGGGCACTTCTCTTCATAAAACCCTCTTTTATGTCAAGCAGCCATCAAAAGGAGAAGTTAAGGAAAGAAAACAGAATCTCAAAGGGGGAAAAAAACCACCCCAACAAAGCCCATGTGCACTGAGCCTCTGAAACTTTAATTTCCTCTAGCTTGAACCCCAACCAAATTGCTCCAAAAGAATCTGTTGTTCCTTCCCTGCAAATAAATCACAATGGGTAGAGAGATTGCAGTTTCTTTGCTCTGCAAATAAGGTTTCCAGTCTCCTTGCTCTATCATTAGTAGTGGTACCTCCCTTGCTGGTTCACATGTACAACAGGACAGTGAAATCTTTATTCATTGCAGGAGCAAACCATTGGTGTGGATATATTGCCCAGAAACATGCAGAGGAAACAAAGCCAAAGAGCTCTTGTGAAACACTTTTACCTCCTCAGTGACAATGAGCCTCTGTCCTTCACCCTCAGCTGGTATTATCTTCTCATACCTAGGGAGGTTTATCCTAGAATAAAACCACAAATCACTCTGTAACTGAAAGAAAGTTCCCCAAAGTGCAACCAACTTCAGTAAAGTAGCAGCAATTCCATGTAGGAAACTTTCTCAGCAACATTTCTTGGCGTGGAGTTAGCTAACTGTTTAAAGCTTGTTTTCTATGGGATGGCAAACAGATAAACTGGAGCAGAAAGAAAGGACTCAAGAAGATGAATTCTTGGCATGGAATTAGCTAACTGTTTAAAGCTTGTTTTCTATGGGATGGCAAACAAACAGGAGCAGAAAGGGAGGACTCAAGAAGATGAATTCACAGCAGCAAAGTGAAATGAGTGACTTGGTTTGGTATTGACTGCAGAGCATCACAAGGCTGCTCCTCTGCAGGAGAGATGCCAAACCCTGGAACATCCTAGCCCAGTGTGTCCACAACAGAGCCTCTCCAGGGGAACATCTGACCAGTCTGATACTCAAAGCCCAAGCAAGTGGCAAGCTTGTTTCCTAGCCAGAAGTGGACTCCAGTGAAGCAAGAAACAAAGCTCCCAGGTGTGCCTCACCTCTCTTTGAAGACCTGCAGGCCTCGGACCAAACCTTCCAGGCAGAGGAGATCGTAGCGGTTGGCAGGGACATCAATCTTATAGAGCACACTTTCTGAGGCACCCTTGGCCTTTTCTTCACCTTTTTCTTTGCTTATGATGTCTTTCTCAGATGTCTGAAATCAAGCAAAACTCTTTTTTTTTTCCCCAGCCTGAAGTATCTTAACAGAAATATGATTGTGAGTGAACAGAAAAGATTGTATGAAGTGTAATTTGGCTTTTAGACAGGGTTGGATACACTAAAGAGCAGACAATGACATCAAATCTCAGATTCAGAGATGGTAATGCATATGCTACAGGAAAAACTCTACTATTAGGACTTGACTTTTAAAAAGGGAGATGATAGAAGTAAGAGTCTCGAGGCTAGCAGATCCCAGGGGAGAAGTGAGACCTTGTTTCTGGCAACAGATGGCTTGTCAGATCAAGCCTAATCTGAAAGCAACCCTAACATGGCATGTTCAGATGTGGCTTTGATGACCATCACTAAAAGATCAGTTGCCTTCCAACTGAAAAGCAAACCCAAACTCCTTGAACAAGACTGAGATGGCTACAATGAACAGGGCCAGCACATTTCCACATCTACAGAAACTCTAAATATAGACCAATTACAATGAAATGTTTATTAATTACAGGACCAAACCATTGGTGTGGATACTGCACAGAAGAATGCAGATTCCAAACAGCTGTTTTAATATATTACAACAGTGTTTTAGACAAAAAAACTAAGGATAGATGTTACATAGTCTGCCCTGTGCTATGGAAATGGATGAGGATGCTTCAGGGTGAAAAGCCTGCTGCAGTACTGCTGAAAGATTGTATAGGTCAAAGGAACTTTCAAGGCTTCTCCATGCTGATTTTTGAGGATATCCTCCAAACCTTGCCTAGATGTTTTCTAGGAGGGCCTTGGCCAACAATGTACCAGGGAATAAGCTGGAAATCATGCAGTACCAACTCTGACCAAAGAGAAATGCTGTCAGTACTCTACCTCCCCTGAAAAAGGAACAGATAAAAAACCTTACTTACAATTTCATCGAGCTCCAAACCAAACTCAAAGCAAAGCTCGCTAAATTCTTCATCAGCTGGGAAGAAAGAAGGTGAATGTTGGTGGATGGTGGGGATTGGTCTCTTCTGCCAAGGAACAAGCTATAGAACTAGAGGATACAGCCTCAAGTTGTGCCAGGGGAGGTTGAGGTTGGGTATTAGGAACAATTTCTGCCCTGCCAGAGTGGTTAGGCACTGGCCCAGGCTGCCCAGGGCAGTGCTGGAGTCACCATCCCTGGACATGCTCAATGAATAAACACACCTGGCACCTCACGACATGGTTTAGTGACACAGGGGTGCTGGACTTGATCATCTTGGAGGTCTTTTCCAACCTTAATGACTCTAGGACTCTACATCAACTTAACTTTGCTGCATTTACCCTCTGAGCAGACTCTGCCCTGCCGATCACAACCCCTCTGAGCTCTCCACTCAGCTAACCCACGAGGATGCTACGGGACATAGAGTGCAACGCCTTGCTGGTCTGAGGCCTGGGCTTCCCCCGGGGCTTGGTTCAGCTCCATGGACACGGGAGAAGCACCGGGGGGTTGGTTCAGCTCCATGGACACGGGAGAAGCACCGATCTCAGGGGTACTATGGGTGGACTGCTCCTTCCCCAGCGCCCCTGAGGGATTCTCCGGGGCCGGGCCGGCCAGCCTGCAGAAGACACCTGGGCCGATCGCAGCGCAGAAGCTGCGCTAAAGCAGTGCCTCGGGCACCTCCTGAAGCACAAGGACGCTTCGTCCCGCTCTCCCCACTCACTATAGCTCCTGCCCAGCGCCTGGAAGAGCAGCTCCCGCTTCACGCTGACAGTCGGCATGGCAGCACCCGGCTCGTCCTCACCGCGCATGCGCTGCCACCTAACAAGGACCGGGCCGGACCGCGCTGCCTGAACCGTACTCGTTCTATCTGCGCTCGTCGTTCCCCACACTCCGCGTCGTGGCAGCGCTCAGCCACCCGCCTAGGCCCTCATGGAAGCAGCTAGCTCCTCCGCTGCGCTGATGGAGGTGGCGGGAGGAGCGCTCAGCACCGGCAGCTCGCCGGGCAGCTACGGCGTGAGGAGCGGGGAAGGGCTTGCAGCCGCGGCGGAGGGCTAGCAACGGTTGGGGTGGTTTGGGTTCAGAGTGGATTGTTTTTATTGCGGGTGCCTGTCGGTGTTACCCCCACCCTCCCCATCCCGGGTTAAGCGCTGGGGCTGGCAGGAGGTGTGCGAGTGCTGGTTTGAGGAGAAATGAGAGAATTTAACGCCGGGAGAGCCACATAAATGATGCGAGGGTTGGAGCACCTCTGCTGGGAGGGAGAGTTGGCCTTGTTCAGCTTGGAGAAGGAGAAGGCTCCAGGGAGGGAGAGTTGACCTTGTTCAGCTTGGAGAAGGAGAAGGCTCCAGGGAGGAGAGTTGGCCTTGTTCAGCTTGGAGAAGGAGAAGGCTCCAGGGAGAGCATCTTGTGGTCTTGCAGTACTTAAAGGGACCTAGAAGAAAGATGGGGAGAGACTTCTTAGCAGAGCCTGTTGGGACAGGGCAAGGACTAGATGGTTTGGAACTAAAAGAGGAGAGATTTAGACTGGATAGAAGAGGAAATCTGTTACTCTGAGGGTGGTGAGAGCCTATCCCAGGTTGCCCAGAGAGGTGGCAGATGTCCCATCCGTGGAACCATTCCAACTCAGGTTGATTAGGACTCTGAGCAATCTGCTCTTGTTGCAGATGTCCCTTCAGGGGGTTTGGACTCGATGAACTTGAAAGGTCCCTTCCCACTCAAACTATTGGATGAAATACCACTGGAATGTGAAATTCTTGGTCAACTCCCATAAGCTCTTTAATGGTAAGAGCTTTACGCACGAGGATGGGATCACCTGGCCATGAGGCAGAGAAAAGCTCATTCCTTGTAGCTGCGGTGCTCCTCAGGAAAGGCTCCTCCAACTGTCGCAGAGCCTCCTCCCCTCTTGTTTGAAGCGGGGCTCTGGCATCCTTTCCGTGCCCACAGCCTCCCGAGCTCCAGGCTCGGATTTCCTGTGGGGCCGCGGGGGAGGCAGGTGCCCGCGGCCCAGGGCGGGCTGCTCCGGGCTTGCCTCCTCGTCCTCCTCCTCCTCCTCCTCGTCGCCGTCCCCCTCCTCGTCCCCGCCCGCCGGGGCCGCGCCCGGGCGCCGCTGCCACCCCGCGGCCGTGGGCAGAGCGGCGGGGCCGGGGCTGGAGGGGCTGTGCCTCCCCACGCTGCTCTCCTGCCGACAGCATGAAGGTCGAGTTTGCCCCTCTCAACGTTCCCCTCAAGAGGAGGCTCCAGACTGTCGCCGTGCTGCAGTGGATCTTCTCTTTCCTTCTGCTGGGTAACAGCTTTCTTCCTTCTTGCCCCCCCAGAGAGAAAAGGGAAAGAATGGGTGGTTTTCCCCCCCCAACTTTAACCAGCATCACCCGTGGGCATCCCTCTGTGTCATCCATATGGGAGGAGAGGTGGCTGGGCAGTGAGCAGCTCCCTGGGCAGGCAAGAGCATCACACCTTTGGGCTTGGGCCTTCTCTTCCCTGGGTAATTTTGTCCTCTTTTTTGGGGGGGGGCTCTGTTTGGTTCTATGAGTTCTTTTTCAGACATCAGGCTTGTCTGCTCCTCGGGACACCCACGGGGTTTCTGACAGCTAGCAGCATTGTATTGAATGTGAGCATAAAGGCTGGTGTGTGGCTAATGCTGTTTTCACTGCTGATTTTGTGCCATATATAGTGTAGTTCAATAAAATACTTGTTGAACTAGGGGATGAGAATTAAGGAAGGTCAACAGAGAACTGGGTTAAATGCAGCCACTTAACAGAAATGCCCTCACTTGCTTTAATAAACTGCTCCTAACAGTTTCCCCTTGGTAAACTTTCCTACTGATAATTCCTCCCTTGTGAATTCTCCTAATACCTTAATAGACTCCTATCACTAACCACCTCTTCACAGCAGCAGATCTGACTTTCATGGCTAGTTATCTTGAGCTTGATGAGTGACTTGATAAGGTGTCAGCTAAGACTTAATACTCTGGGACCAGATCTGTGGATTGTGGGAATGGGAAGTGGTTCTTGAGGAGCTTGTGTGGAACAAAACTGCTCGGAGGTACAGAGTGACTGACAGCCCCTGTGTTACTGGACATGCTGGAATGCTTAGGGATTGGAGGAGCAAAGGGATGTGCAGATGTCTTCCTTGTGTCTCATGCAAATATAGGGGCATTCAGATGGTGCCCTGATGGCTTTCAGCTGATTTTTGGGGGGGGTTGTTAGCCTTCACATGAAGGATTTGGGGGTGTGAGGGAAGCATGGAGGGTGTGAAGCAGCTCCACAGATTGATCCTCAGCACTTGGCTGTTTTATTCCCTCTGAATTCTATGTGGTTGGACTAGAAGCAGTTCCTGTTTGTGGCTACACTCTAAATAGGCTGTGCTTTTAATTCTCTGCTAGGGAATCTTGGCATATGCCATTATTCCAGCCTAATGATACTGCACTGGAAGCTCAGTGGCAGTGGAAGGCAAGGTTTGGTTTGGTTTGACTCCTAGCCTGGTTGCTGCAGACAATCACATCCCAGAAGTGATCAGGCTGCAGTTCAGTGGGAGAAGGCAGGCAGATATCTCCTGGAGCTGGAGTTGCCAGGAAGGAAAAGCAAGAAGGATGTGCTGCTTACCTTGAGCATAGTGAGTGCCCTGCTCCTGGGGTAAACCTCTTGGCAAAGAATGCTTGAATTTGGGTGGACCAATGGGTTCTAACAATAATCCTCTGCTTGTGCTTTCCTGGGGATGTTTATCTTTACAGCTGCCCAAGGTGACCTTCTCAACTTGTCAGTCAGAGGGCACAGGCCAAAAGGTTTCACTTAGCTCCAGGGAAGTAAGTGCAGGTGGCTGAATCCCAGAGGACTTAAAGAAGAGAGACATGAGGTGCTTTCTGCCATTCTGTCTGGATTTTCCAGCCCCCTTTCTTCTTTCACTCTGCTGAGCAAAGTATGGAAATGCTGTTTGTAACCTCTTGACTTGGAAAGTGATGCTTTGCCAGTGGAATAGTGTGTGAATTCATCCCAGGACTGGGGGTTGGAATTGGTTCCTAGCAAGGCAGATCTTGTGTGGAGTCAGCAGAGTATCTGCATGTGAAAACATGAAGAGAGAACACCATATGGGAACTCATGATTCATGGGATAGAGACAGGAATAAAGAGGGGAATAGCTTAGCTCCTGAACTTTTCCATCTCGGGATGTGGTGAGCTGCCATAGCTTAATAAAATAGACCCATAGGACTAACAGATAAAGTGAGATAACTCTGAAACTTAATGCCCTGAAAGACCAGAGCTGAATTGGCTAAGGACATCCTTCCAACCTGGATAGGAAGTGACAGGGGAAAACTTGATGTGGCACACAAGTCAGCCTGAAATGCATAGCTGCAAAGGCTGAACCTCATCAGCACGTGGAGAAAGAGCAAATCAGTCAACAAAGAATCAACAAATAGCTGCAGTGGCATGGTAGGAACCAGCAAGTTGTGCTCCCTCAGCCAGCATGCTGCTTTGAGCTGGCTCTGCCCTGCAGGGACATGGCTTGGGCTCTAGAGCCTAAGCAGAACAAACATGCTGCTCCAAAGCTGGGCAGATGTGCCCAGAATTTAATTACCCCCCCAAAAGGAACCTCTTTAACATTCTGGCTGGAAGTTCCTCTGCTTCCCTGCTCTCTGCTGCCAGCTGCCCAAGTTCCCCCTCAGGCACAAAGGACAAGTGGCTCTGCTGTTAGTTATCCAGGGCCATGACACCAGCAGCATAAAGAAGTTCTGAAACACTGTGGGATCTGTGTGGCAGAGCTGCTGGATTAGGAGAGAGAGAGAGAAATGCCCAGCTAGCTGTTCCCTGTGGTCTCCTATCTTGTGTGCTCCAAGTGCAGCAGGCTAAAAGAGTTTAGGTAAAGGTTCATGGGAAAGAAAAGTGTTCTAAATGGGCTTCTTTCTTAGAAAAGAGGACTGGTGTCAGCCTGGGCTCCAAGAAACTAAGGCTAGGAAGGCTGAAAAACAGGAAATGCTAAAAAGGATGCTGTTTCTGGCCCTGTTACTCAGCCATCCAAACCAGCTTCAGGCCAGAGCATCATTCCAAATCATCACTCTTTCACTGCTGAAACTGCAGAGAGCTGAAGTTGAACAGCTTCAGAGTTTTTTTTTGGGGGGGAAAAGCTGAAATGGACACTGCAGGGCTGAGCTATGTACCCCAGGGTTGAGCTGTGTGCCCCAGGACACCAAAGAAGTCCCTGGCCTTCCCTAGGAAGTGCCTGCTGCACCTCAGTGTTTGTTTACAATGCCATCAAATCAGCACTCAGCAATAAAAGGCACACTGAAGCCACCAAATCATATGCTAAAGCCATTGGCATATGTTGAGGTACATCCTGTTCTCCCTGTGATTAACCTCCTGTGCTTGTAGGATGGAGTGCTCTGCTAATTGAGCTTGCCTGGAGACAGTTGTGACTTGTACATCTGGCTTCCCCCAAAGAATAGGAGTGATGCAACATTTGCCCCAGAGTGAGGGATTGCTGCTGGAATGATGAGGAGTGAAGTGCTGAGAGAGCAGGTGGCAGTGTAATGTGATAAAGGAGGAAAAGAACCTTCCCCCCCCCAGCCCAGTGTGGGGTTTCCTTGTCTGGTGCTGATGGAATTGCTCAGCTGGAGCTGCCTGCCTGGAATGGGCTCATTCTTCCTCAAAGCCTTGGTCAAAACCCACTCTTTGATACCTGAGAAAAGGCAGCTAAGCTCCAGGAGCCTTTCCTGGTGCTGCCACTTGTTTGTGTCACTCTGTTGTTCATCTGTCCACAGGCAGGGACTGGTGGGTGATCCCAGAGAAAAAGAGGATATCTCCTGATGCTAGCTCTAGGGATGCTGCCTCTGTCAGCTCCAGCTTGGGGAGGGAAGTCAAGCAGATCTTCCTCTCTCTTGTGTGTGTTTGTATCCCTCAGAAGAAGAGGAAAATAGCTCTGCTGCTTCAGGCCCTGCCTTGGCAAACCTGTGTGTGAGCATAACTGCTTGTGGTTGCCTAAGGAGAGACAAAAGGAGCAGGGAACAGGCAGACTGCCCTCAGCATGCTGTCTCAGGCTTTGCTAATCAGTAACTGGGGGATTGACTCCATCCAGACCATTCTATCTCCCAAGTCAACAGTGCCTAATGCTCCTTTATCTCTTGTTTATCAGTATTTGCCAATGGAAGTTCTGCTTGCTTGGGAACTGGAACCAAATTCCAGGTAAACAAGCTTTTAAACCAGTCTCCAAAGCTTGGCATCCGAGGGTTTGTGTTTGTTGTGCTGGCAGTGTTGAAAGGCAGCTGCCTTGGTGGGAATGCTCAGATAGCCTGGTGGTTCCCAGCTGGGAGCTCCCTGGATCTCCTCATCCAGTGTCTTGGTGTCCTGCTTCCTCTCTCTGGGCTGATGGTCGAGTCTTTTAATCCATATCTCCTTCCACTCTTTAGACCATAGAGCTCTTTCCAAAGCTTTCCTTCCAAGTTAAAGCCAAAAATCCTATGCTTAAGTGTCCACTGGAGGCAATGGTCAAGTGACAAATTCCAAGTTACTTGCCTTTAGCCTGGAATTTGTTGATGAGGTGAAGTGGCCTGCCCTTTATTTACTCACTGCCTTCTCCCAAGGCAAAGCCCCTGGGCTTGTGTTTGGAGTCATCATGCTGAGTTCATCATCCTGCAGGCTGAGATAATGAGGAGGTGTGCTAAGAGGGATTTGCTTCACCAAGGAATCAACCAGCAAGATGCTGAGCTCCCCTTAGGAAGTGCTGACAGCTCATGGATCAATCCATGCCTTTACCTGCACCTCTTCCAGCCAAGGAAAGCAGTGAGCTGGCTGCTCTCCTGTCTCTTTGTCTCCATAGCATCACACCTGGCTAGCTGGCACTGCTCACTGCTGATGGCATCAGCTCTCCCAGCAAGGCTGCAGATGGCTCAGAGCCATGGGATTCTGCACTGAGCCAAGAGTCCTTTGGAAAGGAGGAGTGGGAAATGGAGAGGCTTGCCTAACACATGGAAATCCATTGATTTATGGCCACTAGAAGAGCTTCTAGTCAGGCTGAGATGGTGAACCTTGGTGTTTCACCCAGATTAGCATTCCTAGAAATGTCTGTAGTTTCAGGATCTCCTCTTCCAAGGTGATGAGCAGAGCCAGAGGGGAGCTGCTCAGTGCTCAGCAAGAGCTGAAAGGTGCAGGGGGCAAGGGGCTGGGGCCACACTCTGCTCAGGGATAAAGCAACAGGCACACACTGGAAGCAGATGAGCAGGAGGAGAAACTTGTTTGGTGTGAGGGTGCAGAGCCCAGGCTGCTCAGAGAGCTTGGAATCTCTGGAGAGATTCCCAAGGCAGCTGGAGGTGATGCTGGGCAAGCTGCTGGAGCAGGAGGGATGCACTGGATGATCCCCAGAGGATCCAAGCCCTACCATGCTGGCATTGTGTGAAATAACAGAGTGAGGTGCTAGACCCTTGCAGCTTAGCTGAGTGTAACAGCATCCACACAAGGTGCCATAAGCTAACTTGAGTTGGAATTCAAGGTCTTGGAAGGAAACAGAGCTGCTGAATCTTGGCTGTGGGATTTCCTCTTTTTGTCTCTTGCAGCAGAGGTTTGCTGGGGATTCTTTGTGCTCCTGATCCTGGGCAGGTTGTGGTTCCTTGCTGTTCTGTACCTGGTGTGGCTGTACCTGGACTGGGAAACTCCCTGCACAGGAGGCAGAAGGTTCCAGTGGGTCAGGAACTGGACTGTTTGGAAGTACTTTAGGGAATACTTTCCCATTCAGGTGAGTAAAAGGTTTCTCTCACAACTGAACCAGAGAGCTTGAGGATGGACAAACAGCCAGGATATTCAGCATTGATTAAGTTGTCATGCTTACTCCAGGGTGAAGTTCTTCTTAGAAGCTGGGAAGTGTGGGATTGGGTGAGGGACAGGGGCTGATTTTCTGCTTGGATTGCTGGATCAAGGGATAGTGCCTCAGCACAGTAAATGCTAGGCATGGTCTCATGCATTTCAACTTAGCTCAGCTGCAAAAGGAGACAGTCAAGTGCTCAGAAGGGAGTGAGTTGCCATCAGTCCTGGCTCCTGTTGCTGTGCAGTCTCCATACTTCTGGTTGTTGAGCTTCCTCCTGAGGTTTAAGTGTTGTGATGTCCTCCCCTGTCTCTGTTTTTCAGCTTGTAAAAACTTCAGATCTGAGTCCCAAGCACAACTACTTACTTGGCTTTCACCCTCATGGAGTCCTGGTAGCTGGAGCCTTTGGGAACTTCTGCACCGGAGCCACTTTCCATGGCTTGTTCCCTGGGCTCACTCCATATCTCCATATCATGCCCATCTGGTTTGGCTGCCCCTTCTTCAGGGAGTACATTATGAGTGCTGGTAGGTAAGAGCAGAGCCTCTCAGCTCTTGCTCCATCTTCTGTTCCTCTGCCTACAAGTGGTCCTTGCCCTTCAGAAGGCTCAGAGCTGGTGCTAGAGCAAAGCTCTGCTTGCTGAGCAGCTCTTGGGGCAGAGCAATTGGGTTAAATCACAGAGTCCCAGGCTTGTCAGGGTGGGAAGGGACATTAAAGATCACCTAGTGCTATCACCCTTGCCATGGAGCAGCTTGCTTCCAGCCCTAACACTGCCAGGGATGGATGGGGATGCCACCACCTCTCTGGGCAACCTAGGCCAGTGTCTCCTCACCCTCCTGGGGACCAACTTCTAACATCCAACCTCAATCTCCCCTCCTCAAGCTTGGATCCATTCCCCCTAGTCCTAGCACTACCTGACATCCTAACAAGTCCTTCCCCAGCTCCCTGCAGATCCTGCAAGGCCACAAGAAGTTCTCCTTGGAGCCTTCTCTTCTCCACACTGAACAATCCCAACTCTCTCAGCCTGTGCTCAGAGGAGATGATATCACTGAGCTGCTTTTTTTCCTCTTGCCATTGTTGTTTCTGCCCTGGGCTAGGAAACAGCAGTGGTGAGGAGCAGTTCTAAAGGAATCTGTCCTCTTGTACATGAGCATCAGGGCACAGGAATTGATGCTTGTAAAACAAGTTGAGGATCATCCCTTCTTGTGACAAGCATCTTTCTAGCCACAATTTGCTTTCCTCCTGCTGACTGAGGTCTCAGTGTCATTTCAGTGGAGATGTGAGCTCTGCAGACAGGAGTGATGCTCATGGCTGGCACTGCAGTGATGAGAATGATGCAGGTTATCAGTCACAGGATAAACCACTTGCAGAATCCTCCAGGTACCTCTTGGTACAACCTATAGCCATTTCCACTTGTTCTTTGGGAGAAGAGACCAACCCCCCAGCTGGCTCCAAGCTCCTTGCAAGGAGCTGGAGAGAGGGAGAAGATCTCCCCTGAGCCTAATCCCTCAGCTGCTCCTCAGCACACTTGTGCTCTAGACCCTGCAGCAGCTTTGTTACCCTCTCTAGACACACTCCAGCACCTCAGTGTCCTTCTGGGAGTGAGGAGACCAGAACTGAGCCCACCATTGGAGCTGTGGTGTCCCCAGTGCCAGGGCCTGGTTCCTAGCAAGTGAGCTGATGCAGTCCTTGGGAATGGGACAAAGGAGCCTCTGCTGCTCTCATGGCCCTGCCTTAGCTGGACCTGCTGCTTTCTAGCTTCGCAGGGGCTCAGCTTGGCACTGTAGCTGTGTGTGGGAGCTCCCAAATCCTCCATTCATCCTGCCCAAGCCTCTGGGCCTGTGCTGATGTGCAGCTGCTCTATGGCTTTAGTGTCTGCTGCCAGGCAAGCCTGCTCTTCCCAGGCACAGAAGGTTTCTGAGGGGCAGCTCAGTTGGCAGAAGAGCACACTCTTTCCCTGAGGAGCTCAGAACTCCTGGGATAGGCAAATTTAGCTCCTCAGTATGAGATCAAAGCACTTGGCTAAGACCAAACCTGCTGCAGAGCCAGGAGGTGGAAGCCAAATCCTTGAACCCTGCCCTGTGCTGGGAGCATTGTGAAACATCACTGAGGTGCTTCCAACATCTGCCTGAAGCTTGTAGGCCAAGCTGCAGCAGTGACTCTTGCAATGTTTGCTCCTGAAGGGATGGTTTCTGCATCCAAGGAGAGTGTGTCCTACGTGCTGAGCAAGGCAGGAGGTGGCCATGCATCTGTCATTGTCATCGGAGGGGCAGAGGAGTCCCTGAATGCACACCCAGGCAGCTTGACCCTCAACATCCTCCAGAGGAAGGGCTTCATTAAAATGGCCTTGAAACATGGGTAAGTTGCCCAGCTGGGCTGCTGCAGTCAGGATGCTGGGAGTAGAGTGTTTGTGGTCCAAGAAGGAGCAGATCCCTGGCCCAGGAGCTAACCTCTGCACCTCGAGCCAAGCTGGGAGTGTTGCAAGCTCCCTCTGCCTTTCATCAGCTTGGCATTCTCCTTCACTTAGAATGGTTTGGGTTGGAAGGGAGCTCTGGAGCTCATCTAGTCCAACCCCCCTGCAGTGGCCAGAGACATCCCCAACTAGAGCAGCTTGCCCAGAGCCCTGGCAAGCCTCACCTGCAATGCCTCCAGGGATGGCAACTCAACCACCTCCCTGGGCAACCTGGGCCAGTGTTCCTCGTGCTGAGGAACTTTTCCCTAGTATCCAGTCTAAATCTACTCCTCTCCAATTTAAAACTATTTCCCATTGTCCTTTCCCTGCAGGCCTTTGCAAACAGGCCCTCTGCAGCCTGCTTGCAAGTTCCCTTTAGGTACTGGAGGGGAGCAGGCTTTCTGCTTGCTGTCACTTGGGAAGGCTGTGAAGATAGAATTTTCCTATCATTTGAAGCCAAAAGAAAGCTTTATTCCATCTTTATTCAATCACTGAAAATTGTGGTCTGGGGAGGTTTGGTTTTCATAGACTCCTAGAATAGTTTGGAAGGGACCTCTGGAGCTTATCTAGTCCAACCCCAAGCTTTTGCTTTCTTTTGAAGGTCACAAAAGTGAGATTTTTTGCCAAGGATCCCCTAAATCTTAAGCAAAACTAGCTTGCTTTTTACCACCTTACAGCCATCAGTGTGTAACTATGAATACCTAGAGGATCAGGCGAGTGTGTTGTAGAGGCTTTCCCTTTTCTCTACTCTCTACTAGCAAGCAGCATTGGAGTAGCCAGAAACACCTCTTGTGCATGGCAATCCCTGCCCAGCTCCTGCCTGAGCCTGCAGGCTCTCTGTGGCTGTGCCTGGGGAAGCATGGAGCTCTGCTTTGGGCCTGTGCTTAGATGTCAGAGCTGCCAGATCACACAAGCTTGCTGTTTCTCTCTCCTCTCAGCTGCTGGAGGTTAAGCAACCCCTGCCTCTCCTGGCCTGGATTTCAAAAGCATCCCCAGCACACAACATCATTCTTGGGACACTTGCAAAACACAGAGGTGCATGGCCACTTCTTGCCTGAGGAAGTCCTTTGTTGCACATGCTGAGGCTTCTCTTTGAAAGAGGCTTGCTTATCTGGAGCCCTCCCTTAAGCTGATAACATCTACCTCTAGCTGGCTGGCTTGACAGCTACACCTCACACAGGGTCACCTTAGCCACCAAGGCTGCAATAAGTCATCCTGGGGCTGAGCAGGGGCAAGGAAAGCAGCTTCTGGCTTCAGTGCTGTGCACGGAGCTGGGAGAGCTCTAATGGCTTGGCTGGGAAGGGACTTTCCAACCCTCTAACCCCCTGTACTCAGCAGGGACATCTGCAGCTAGAGCAGGATGCTCCCAGCCCAACCGACCTGAGCTGGGATGGGCACAGGGATGAATGGGACATCTCCCACCTCTCTGGGCAACCTGGCACAGGCTCTCAGCACCTTCAGCATCAAACATTTCTTCACAGAATCACAGTATGCCAGGGGTTGGCAGGGCCCTAGAAAGCTCATCTAGTGCAACCCCCCTGCCAGAGCAGGATCACCTAGACCAGCTCACACAGCAATGTGTC
>VWZO01021268.1:32132-104075 GCA_013396975.1 Bucco capensis
TTGTGGTCAGGGGATCTGGGGGGATCCAGGCTGCTCATAAAAAGAAATAGTTGATGCTGAGGGTGGTGAGAGCTTGGCCCAGGATTCCCAGAGAGGTGGGAGATGTCCCATTCATCCCTGTGCCCATCCCAGCTCAGGTTGGCTGGGGCTGTGAGCAACCTGCTCTGGCTCCAGATATCCCTGCTGATTGTGGGAAGTTTGAACCTTGAAAGATCCCTTCCAACCCAACCTATTCTGTGATTCCAGTCATCAGTAAGTCTTGGGAGGTGGGATCCAATTTCAGCTTGAGGTAACTGTGTCCAGTTCTGTGGTGTCCTAGCTGTTGTCCACCAGCAGTCTCAGGTCCTTCTCTGCAGAGCTGCTTTCCAGCCTGTCCTGCTCCATGGGGTTATTCCTCCCTAGGTGCAGGACTCCACACTTGCCCCTGTTAAAAGTTGAGAGTGTCTTCATGTGGAGCCCCTCAGCAGCTCTTGGAGGGAGTGCTTTCCCTGTAGCCAGAGCAGCCTCTTCCATCAACTGCTCTCCCAACAGGAGCTGACAGCACTAATCTGCATTAGGTGGGATTAACCAGGCACAGTAATTAACTTCCATAAGCTCTTTAGCAACCCTTGGCCTTTGAATGGCAGCATGTCCTGTGGTGTGGAGCCTCTGGGCAGTGGGCACAGTGGCAAGTGGTGGAGAAGAAAGTGAAGCTGGGATTTCAGCCCCAGCCAGGGAGAGAGAAAGCACACACCCATGGTCAGCTTGGGCTGAGGAGCCAGGGTGTTGTGAGGCTTGCAGAGGGTTGGAAAGGCAGCATGGACACTGGTGTCCCCAGCTGAATCCCAGGAGCTCCATTCCCAGCTCTATGCCAAGTGTCATTCCCAGCTGGGAGGTGGAGCTACACCTAGGGATCTACTTCTTCAGTTTCCCAGGGGCTGCTCACCACAAATCATGCTTCTTGCAGCTGGGTTTGGGAGATCCAGTTCCAAAGTGCATCCCTAAAGTGCAGACGGGAATTTCCCCCAGCCACTAGCCTCAGGTCCTGGATTCCACTCCATGACCAAGCATCTGTAGCCTTTCTGGCATCCATCCTGAGGAGCACTGCAGAAACATGCCCAAAGCAGCAGCTCTGCAGGGCAACTCTGGTGCAGATCTGCTTTGGAGCAGGCAAGGCTGAGATCCATCTGCCTCTAGTGTTTCCTTCTTGCTCTGGAAACATCCAGTGCCAGGGGAAAGGTCTCGGAGCCAGCAGGAAAACTGGAGCTGCTTTCTCACCCCCAGCAGTAGGCTGTGTTGGCCTGGGTCTGAGGTTTGTTACTGTGTTCCTGAGCTCCAGGAAAAGGACTGCTCCAGTCTGCCTGGTAGAGCCTGTGGGGTTCTTGTTTGTTTGACTTTCAGAGTCAAGATCTTCTCCCCAGCCTCACAGCAATGTGTTCTCAAGACCTGTTTGCCTTTCCAGAAGTGTTGGCTTTGGAGACTGGCCATTTCAGAGGAAAGCACTTGAAGTTTTCTCCTCCCCACAGCTGACACATGCCACCCTGGAACATGGTGACCCAGTGCCACCACTGCAGCTGATCTCAGACCTTTCCCCTCCAAGGAAAGCAAGGCAAGGAGGACTGAGCAGCATCATGCTCCCTCACAGCCTTAATGATCTGCTTGTGAGGTGATGAGAGCCCTGGCTGGTGACAGCAGGTCCCTGGTATTGTGGCTGCTGAGCCATGGCTCATGTCTCCTCCCCCCCAGGGAAAGCTCCAGTTGGTTCACTTCCTAAACTGAATCATTTCAGAGATCTGACTGAGGAGCCAGACATTCCCAGAGAGAGCTGGAGGAGCTAAGGGGTTAAGCAGAGAGAAGGGGAGCAAGCTGCAGGTGAGCAGCCCTTGGCTTGTGGAGAAGATGCTCTGTGGAGCCTGTGAGCTGCTGAAGCTGCATGGAAGCTGAGGAGCAGCATGGATGCCAATAAGAGAGGAGAGTCAGCTCTGGATCTGCACCTGCCTGAGCTCCAGATGTGTGTGGAGAGACAGTGAAGCCCTCAGCTGAGGACTGTGAGTAGAAATGCTCTGAGTTGGGGGGGGAAGGAGGTGTACCCACACTGCTTGAACTCAGCAGTGGGACAGGGAGGGCCTGGCTTCACCTTTTGGAGCTTGCCATCACTGTCTGGTGCCATGGACAATGTCAGGGGCTGTTGGGGCCCTGCCTTGGTCCTTAGCTCTTCAGCCCAGCAGGAGGCTTGCTGGCAAAAGGAAAGATGTTGGGGTTTGGTTGACAGCACATCTGAGATGTCTCTTTGGTTTGATATGTAGATCTTTTTATACCATGGTAACTAATAGTGTATAAGTGACCTAATAGTGGCTAAGAATCCACCATCAACTAGCCTCCCAGAAGGAACCCAGAGAGGTGCCAGATGTCCCATTCATCCCTGGCACCATCCCAGGGCAGGGCAGGTTGTGAGCATCCTGCTCTAGCTGCAGATGTCCCTGCTGCCTGGAGTCAGTTGGACTGGATGGTTTGGAGAGATCCCTTCCCAGCCAAAGCAGCCTGGGATTCTAGTGTATGGCTCTCTAGAGAGAAGGCAAAGAGCCGGCAGCAGAAGGGCAGGGGATGGCAGGCAGTGTGGAGTCAGCCCCTGCCCCAGGCCAGGATGTCAGCCATTAGCAGTGGCTGGGATGAGGTGACCATGCCTGAGTGCCCAGTGATGCACACAAGCCATGCCCAGGGCACCTCACCCTCCCAGCTCTTCACCCACATTCCTGCAGCTGGGCTGTCAATTCCTCAGCTCAGCAAGCCCAGAGGAACCTGAGGGATTCCAGCTTTCCAGTCACCACATGCTGCGTCTCCTGGAGCTGCTGCAGGGGAGCAAGGCTGATTGATCTTAAGCTGATCATTCCTTGTTTAGATGTGACTTAAAATAACTGCCTTTGAGGAGCCTCCACTGATCCCAGGGAGAACTCTTCTCTCCCAGGATTACCCCTCAGAATGACATCAAAGACCAACTATCTCCTGTTTCCCATCACCCACGGAAGGCCTGGAGGAGAACCAACAGCAAGAGCTGCTTGCAGCCCCCAGGAGCTGGAGACCCAGCCCTGGTTTGAGCTCCCCTTCCTGCCTCAGTGCAGCAGGAGCAGCCAGGGAGCAGTGCAGCCCTTGGGATGTGAGCATCACCCCTACTGCAGTTGCTGCCAATGAGGGGGGGTGGTCCTGCTGCAGGAACTTCCCATTGGCTTTTCATGGATCTCCACTTGTTTGTCAGTCCAGGAGCTCCAAAACTAGCTTTTCCCGTCACCGTTTGGAATTTGAGCTGAGGGTGGAAAAAGAAAAGCAGGTAGGAGGAGGTGTCACTAAAAGCAAGTGATGACTCCTGGCACTGTCAGCAGTTGGGATGGTGAGAACACATCTCCAGGCACTCAGGAGCTAGGAATCTGTATCCTTGGTACTCATCCCCACGTGTCTAAGCAGGACTGTGGTTTCAGTTCCATGGCAGCAGAGGTATGCCTGTTGTTCCAGGATGAAAAGGCCTTTTCCTGCTGGCTGGAGTCTCCCACACTTGTTTGCCAGCCTCTGAGCTTTGATCTTAGTGTAGTGCAGTGCTGGGAGCTCAAGGGCTGTGTTCTGTTGGCATCCATTCTGCTTTCCTTTCTTAGCAGTGCTCCTGGAGGAGCAAAGAGGAGCAGGAGGCAGTGTTCTGAGGGGGATGTGCTCCAGTAGCTGATGGAGCTGCTGCTTCTGCAGCTCCTGGCATGCAGATGTCCTCTGTGTCTGGTGTTAAGCAAGCCTGGCTGGAGTCTTCCTTGTGCAGGAACTGTCTTCCTTAAGCTTAATCCTGCTAATCCTCAGCCCTTTCCTGTGTCAGGTGAGGATGAATGTGCCATGTGCTCCCAGAGATCACTGGCTTAGTTCCCCCTCAAGCCAGCCCACCTGGCATCTGAACTCAGGGTGCTCTATGACTTGAATCATCACATAGATCACACAGTTCTTTATGCCAGAGGAGCTAGGAGGATTATCAAATCATACTTGGATTATTGCACCTTCAGCTATGAATTCTTCAATGAGACCTTCCTCTTAAATCCTACCTTGATTCTCTGCAGGTTTGGGGGTTTTATTTCAGTCTCTATCTTCTCATTTTACCTGTTCCTGAGTGCTCCACTCTGGGCAGAGCTCAGTTGCAGGGCTGGCTCCAGCTCTGGAGCCCTCAGCACAGCAGAGACATGGAGCTGCTGGAGCAGGGCCACAGGAGGACACAGAGATGATGTGAGGGCTGGAACCTCCACTCATACTCACAAATATCAGGTGGGCACAATCCAGGCCAACCTAGTGAGTCTTCCCATGGGGGTCTGGAAAGCCAAAGGGCTCTGTGGCTGCTGCTGCTGGCAGCAAGCAGCAAGCTTCAACCTGCACTGTGCCTAGGAGAGCCAAGGCTGGCACACAGTGAGGTGCCAGGGAGCCAGGTCTGGGTGGCCATGGGTGTCTGAGCAGCTGGAGGGCTCAGCTGTGGCCTTGGAGCTGGGGGCACGTCTTGTCATGGTCTATTTGCTGATAGCTGATGGCTCATGGCTGGAGCCTGTGGGGATCATCCTTTCCTTGCAGGCTCGAGCTGCTCTTCACTATCTGATGCTTGTGATTCCTCTCTGACACTGCCAGCTCCACTGTGAGGTTTCACTGGCTTGGAAAACAACGGGTGGCTTGTGAGCAAGCAAGTTCAGGAGCAGAAACACCTTCTATTTTTACTCCTGCCTTTGGTTTGCTGTGGGTGACCCAGTTTCCCTGCTGGGGTGGTTCCAGGCTGTGCTGGGGAGGCAGAGCCAGCACCTTCTGCAGCTCCTAAGCCACTGCCATGCTTTCCCCTCCTTGGAAATGTTAGTTTGGGGAAGGTTAGCAGTGCTCTTCCTGCTCTGATTCATCTGTGCTATGAGAAAAGGCAAGTGAGGGATGTGAAGAAGTCTTCAGGCATTAAGGAAGCTGCTCTGTGTCAAGTGGTGACAAATTCTACACTGTGCCCTTGATCACCTGATTATTAATGTCATCAATCTCTCTCTGGGCAAAGTGGCTCTGGGCATGGCCATGTCACCAAGTGTTCTACTAAATAATTCATCCTTCTGGGGCACGTTGCCAGAGTTTGCTGCTTCCTAATTTTATCTCAGCCATTTACTCATTTCTTCATCTATTTCGAAACAAAAAAAGCTTTACAGAGAAAAAATGAGTCACAGAATGCCAGCATGGTAGGGGTTGGAAAGGACCTCTGGGGATCATCTAGTCCATCCCCCAGCTCCAGCAGGCTCACTCCCAGCAGCTTGCCCAGCATCACCTCCAGCTGCCCTTGGAATCTCTGCAGAGGAGGAGACTCCCCAAGCTCTCTGGGCAGCCTGGCACAGGGCTCTGCATCCTCACAGCAAACAAGTTTCTCCTCCTGCTCAGATGGAACCTCCTGGCTTCCAGTGTGTGCCCATTGCCCCTTGGCCTGGCCCTGGGCACCCCCGAGCAGAGTGTGGCCCCAGCCTCTTGCCCCCTGCACCCTTCAGCTCTTGCTCAGCATGGAGCAGCTCCCCTCTGGCTCTGCTCTGCTCCAGGCTCAGCATACCCAGTGCTCTCAGCCTTTCCTCCTGCCACAGATGCTCCAGTGCCCTCAGCATCTCCCTAACCTCTGCTGGACTCTCTGCAGCAGGTCTTTTTGTCTCTTGAATGAAGAAGCCCAGAACTGGACACAAATGTGGCGTGTATTTAGCATTGAAACCTCATGCTGCTTGCTGTGGAGATGTTTTTCCATCTTGTGAAGCACTTTGGGAACACAAGCTCCTGCTGCTGCCAGCACCTGCATCCCAGCTGGCTCTGCCTGTCCCTGCAGCATTAGCTCAGCCCTCTCTCCCTTTGAGAGGGCATTGGAAGTGCCACACCACCAGAATCTCTTCAGACAGAGAATATTGCAATGCCAGCTTGATGAATTCCTTCAAATCTGAAGGAGTAGGAGCCCCTTTGAACTTCTTCTTGTGTTTAGCTGAAGCAAGACAAGTTGTGGTTGTGTGGTTGCCTTTTTTTGAGCTCAAATTGCCTTCCTTTGGAGTTGGACTGGATGAACTTGCAGTGTTCAATTATTCAGTGAGTCAGGGAGGAAGTTTGCTAATTATAGAGTCATTTATTTTTCACAAGTTTGAAGGCTCCAGGGAGAGATGTTCTCCCCAGAGCAGGAGCTTTGCCCTGCCTCAGCCCTTCTTTAAGGGTCTCTCTCATTGCACACAAGACATGGGTTTAGTTTTAGTTTCACCACAGGGACCTTCCTGAAGCACTTGATTTTGTTTGTGTCCCTCCAGGGATTGTTTAGCTCTCTCTGTGACACTGCAGGGGTGTCTCCCTTCTGCCTCCTTCCCCAGATCAGGAGGCAGCTCATCCCAGAGGAATGCCAGCCTGCCAATGGGAGTTAGTCATGCAGAGGCTCTCCCTTTGCAGAGTGCCTCGTGCCTTTGTTTTTGTTCCTTCCCCCTGGATGGGAGCTGGAATTGGCCAAAGAGAGCACTGCCTTGCTGCTCTCTTCCTGCTGAGTCACTTGACTGGACTTCCAGATCAGGATTTTCCTCAGATCACTTGCCATCTCCCCTGCTGTTTACTACTTGCTCTTCATGCTCTGTGGCTGATCAAAGCCTATGGCAGTGGCTTGGGGTTCTTCTCCTCCCCTGTGAACTTTTGAAAAGGGAAAGTGTGGATATTAACGAGCTTCTCCTGCTGGAAATGAAAACACAACAAAAAACAAACACCACCAAAAAAAAACCCACCTCCAGCAGAAGCCAAGCATTTTGGAATACATCAGTGTGGTTAGTGGGAGTTGTGAATGTTTCCACAGATACTCCTGAATCCCAGCAGGGAAAGGAAGGATCACCTAATCCAGCCTCCCTGCTAAAGCATGGCCAGCCAGAGCAGCTTGGCCAGGATCACCTCCAGGTGAATGGCTGACTGCTGGATGCTCTGGAGGTAAAGTTGTGTTCAGACTCTGCCCTCAGCCCTGCTCTTCCCTGCTTATCTCTGCCAAGGGTTGGCATTTGGTTACTGTCTGCCACTGATTAAATCAGCAGCTTTATCCCAGAAGGAAGATTTGCAGGATCTGGATGTGTCAATAGTGATCAAAGAGGTCCTCAAGTGATTGTTAGACAGGAACCTAGCTCCAGGAGAACTACCCAAGCCACACTCCTCGTGATGCCAGCTCTGTGCAAGCAGCAGTCTTTGAGTCTGCCAGCAGCCATCCACGTCACATGCCTGTGCAGCAGCCACCACTAATGACACCTTCCTGTAAAACCTCAAGCTCAGGAGCATCTCAACAGCAACCACAAACCCTCAAGGTCTTGCAGCAGCTCTGAGAGTTTAAACAAGCAGCGAGGCAGAAGGAAGGAGTGGGGGAAAGGATCTAGGAGTCATGGTGGGTGGGAAGATGCCTATAAGCCAGCAAATGTGCCCTTGTGGCCAAGAGGGCCAATGGCATCCTAGGATGCATGAAGAGGAGCATGGCCAGCAGAGCCAGAGAGGTTCTTCTCCCCTCTCCTGTGCCCTGGGGAGGCCTCCCCTGGAATGCTGTGTCCAGTTGTGGGCCCCTCAGCTGCAGAAGGATAGGGAGCTGCTGGAGAGAGTCCAGCCCAGGGCCAGCAAGATGCTGAAAGGAGTGGAGCATGTGCCCTAGGAGGACAGGCTGAGAGAGCTGGGTCTCTTAAGCCTGGACAAGAGGAGACTGACAGGAGACCTCAGCAATGCTTAGAAATATGTGAAGGGTGAGTGTGAGGAGGAGAGAGCCAGGCTCTGCTCCATGGCATCCAATGGTAGGACAAGAGGCAATGGGAGCAGGAGGTTTAGTATTAAGCTGAGGAGAAACTTGTTTGCAGTTCAGGTGCCAGAGCACTGGCCCAGGCTGCCCAGGAGGCTGTGGAGTCTCCTTGTCTGGAGCCATTGCAGAGCTGCCTGGACACATTGCTGTGTGAGCTGGTCTAGGTGCTCCTGCTCTGGCAGGGGGGTTGCACTAGATGATCTTTCTAGGGCCCTTCCAACCCCTGACATTCTGTGATACTGTGGGTTTTCCAGAGCTGCTCACCCACCCCCCATGGGGAGGATGAGGTCCAAGCTGCTGTACACCTCTAGGCAGCTGAGAGCACTGCCATGCTCCTAGCATCAGTCTGCTGTGGTGGGATGAGACACCTCAAGGTCATCTAGTCCATCTCCCTGCAGGCAGCAGGGACATCTGCAACTAGAGCAGGACGCTCACAGTCCCAACCAACCTGAGCTGGGATGGTTCCAGGGATGAATGGGACATCTCCCACCTCCATCACCCTTTGTCCTGTCATGCCAGGCCCTGCTAAAAAGCCTGTCCCCAGCACCCCTCTGCCCTGCACCTGCGGGCAGAATGAATACTTTTACCTTACCCACCGCAGCGGCAGCGCCCGGCAACGCAACGCCATTAAGAGCGAACCACGGGCAATTAACAGACGTTTTAATAGAGATAGTCACACCCGGACTGAGGGAGGGGAGCGGCTGATCGCTAACAGCGGTTAACCCCCGTAGCGCATCCCCGAGCTAATGGCGGCGACCTTCCCCGTGGCCTCAGCGGGAAGGCGGGAAACGGCAGGGGCGCGCGCGCACGCACGCACGCAGCGCCGCAGCGTGACGCGGAGCGCACGTGGCTAGGCCCCGCCCACCATCGCCGCGGCCTGACCTGTGGTAACCTCGCTCCGGCTGGAGGCTCCGCCTACTCCCCGCCCACTCCTCCGCCAGCCCGGCCCCGCGCGCCACCCGGCTCCGGCCAATCAGGAGGCGCCGTGGTGCATACGGAATGAGGGCGCCCGGTGGCGGCGGGATGCTGAGGGGTGGTTGAGCTCTTGCCAGTGGCGTGGTGCAGCGGGGTCAGGGCTGGGCCGGGCAGGGGCTGCGCACTACGGGTTGTGCCGAGGCGAGGAGAGGCGGCCCGCGGTGCCCGGTGAGTATGGGGAGCGCTCCTGCCTGTTTGCCTGCGTGGCCTTGTGGTGCGGTGCCGCCGGAACGGGCCTGCCGGGGCGGAGCGAGGCGAGGCGAGCCTCCGCGGGGCTATGTGGGGAAGTGGGAGCGCGGCTAAGGCAGGCCCCGGTGCGCCTGGAGGTGCTTCGCCGGGTACCGTGAGGGGGTAGCCCGGCTGTGGTTCAGCAGGTCCCGCCGCGGCCACCGGAGGCCTCGCAGGAGCCGTGAGGAGATCGCCGCCCGCGCCCCGGGGTTAATTAGCGGTATAATAAGCAGTAATAGGCGGGCTTTTTTCCCTTTGTGTTTCGGTCCCGAAGGCGTGAGGAGGTGGAGGAGACACGCTGTGAATCGCTGGGGCTGGGGGGAGAGGCTGAGGCCCCGGCCCTGGCCCACCGGTCACCGCGGGAAGGGCTGGGAGGGGATCGCTGTTAACGGGAATAGCCCAGATCCTGGGCTCTGGTACCGAAAGCGCCTTTATCTTCGGTATGTCGTGGCGTGTAGGTGCGGGTAACGTGAGAGCAGCGCAGGAGGTACCGATCCGCATCGCCACTTGTGTTTCCTTCTCATCAGTGGAGTTTCTAGGGGTTTGGAGCTAGGTGTGTGTAGTGCTGAGGTGTGTGTCCTTCGTGGGCTTGCTCGGCAAAGATGGCAGAGCGACACCAGGAGCGAGCCTTAAAAGGTTTATTTCAGATGGTTTCATAAACAAGGGGAAGCTTTGTGTTTGTGAGACCCATCCAACATCTTTGGGAAAGAAACAAAGAGTAACTAACCTTCAGGAAGATGAAGCAGTGTCTTGAATAAAAATAGTTGTGAGGTTGTTCATGAGCATTGCTATGTCTTTTTTTAGCTTGCTGGACAAATAGCCCCCACCAAACATGTCATAATTATACACAGCAACTGGTCTAGAATTTGTTTCTAAGTAAGAACAACTGCATTTTGGTTAGAAGTAGCAGATTCTAGAACATTAGGCTTTTGGGGGTTTTTTTTGCCTGTAAAGTGGATTTGGTAACACCAAACATGATACTCTTGCATTTAAACAGCCTTTCTCCCTTTAAAAGTGCTGTTAATCAATACAGAATTCATGAAAGATAGCAAAAACCAAAGGGAAATGATTTTAAGTACTTCTGAAAGTCTGCTAAGGGTAAGAACACTCACTTTTACTCAGTACTTTAGAATATTATGAAAGTATTCAGGAATATTTGAGTGGACATGAAGCTTTTTTATGATACTGTTTTAAGTATCATATAAAGGAAAAGCACAAAGTGAAACTGAAAAGACTTCATGGGATTTCTATCTGTTTCTATTCAGCTGTAGGAATAGTCTTTCCTCAGTGTGAACTTAGGATCTCATTGTATAATAAGATTCACTGTGGCATATGACTTTCTTTTTTCCCTGGGGGTAAGAAGTAAAAGTCAGAAATGATGGATGTGTTATCAAGTCTTAATTGTGTCCTAAGACAAAGGCAATCATCTGAGTGAACTCATAAGCCATTGATATTGGTATCCATCTGCACCACTGAGGGAGAGGAAGCATATCTCATTGTGTCTGCCTGGCCTGTGTGCTTTGAAAAATTCAGGAGAGACATTGTTAAGCCTGGTAACTCCTCCTTGTCTTGTGGCTTTGTGTGTCAGGAATGGCTGAAGCTCAGTAGGGTGACTGAAAGGTTTCATTTGCTCTGTAGTTGTTCAGCCTGTTTGTTATCATTAGTCCCTGGAAGCAGGAGGTAGGGGTTTGGATGTTCAGGGTTGCTGGCTGGCTGACAGATGTGATGGATCTGCTTGATGGGCTGATGGATCTGCTGGTCTGTGTGCTCAGGACTTTTCAAACACCTAACACACCCAGCCCATGGTGTCACCAGGCCCTGTGGCTGGTCAGGGAAGCAAGCTTCTTACTCATGGAAACAATCTCTTGGAGAGAAGCAAACCTTCCTACTTTGTTCTAAACCAGCCTGCTTGCTCCTCAGTAAGGTGTCACTTGGTGTCACTTTTCCTCCGTCTCTCTTGCTTGGAGGATCCTGGTTGTGTAGTTGAAGAGCTTGACTTAAAGCATGCTGTGCTCTTGCTGAACTGGTGAGTGTTTAAGCCATTCATTCCCTCTCAGCTCACATTTAATGTTGATATAGAGGTTTTATTCCTCTCGGAGCCACAATCATCTTAAAGACCCAAGTTTTAGCAGTGAATCATCAAGACACCTGGAACAAAGCAGCACATGTGGCTCAGGACAAAACGCAAGAGAAACTATGGCTAAAGCATCCTTGTTCAAGCATCTCCAGCTGTGGATTACATTCCCAGAAGGTAGCAGGAAGAACTGAAGCCTGACTTGTTTAGAAATCTACCTTTTCTTCAGAAATCTGTGTTCCAGTGGGAGAGTAACTGAAGGAAAAGGTGTCCTGACAAAGAAGCTGCTGCTTGCTGCCATTGTGACAAACCCAAAGGAACAATGCTGTGAGGTTCCCAGGCCTTGCCACCCAAGTTCAGGTGGCCTGGATTCCCCTTGAGCCCCTGTTCTCAGTCAGGGGAGAAAGCTAGGAGGTTTTGGAGAGCAATTCAGAGAATTTATGTAAGATGCTGAATGGGGAGCTGCCTGCAAGCCAGCTAATAAGAAATAGGAGGCAGAAGGATTTATGTGGAATTTAGGCCATCTGAATATGGCCCTAAGATGCGACTTAGTCCTGCTAAGTAAGGTGCATTAACACTAAGAAGACTTGGCTTCAATTTCTATCCATTTCATCTGCTGCTGATTACTAAGCAAATTTGCCATTTGAACAGCTCATTAAAGGTTGGGGCTTTCTGCTTTGGCTTGCTGGGGACAGTCTGGCTGAGGAGGTCCTGGGGGTCATGGTGGACCACCAGCTGAGCATGGTGTTAGCAGGAGCACAGCCAGTAGGTCAAGTGAAGCAATTATCCATGTCCACTTGGCCAGAGCACAGCATCCAGTTGAAGTCCTCAGCAGGACAAGGGAAATGTTGATGGGTTCAGAGGAGATCTACCAAGATTGTGTTGAGGGGTGAGCGTTTGCCTGGTGAGGCGAGGCAGAGGAACTGTGCCTGGTGTTGAGCTTGGAGAAGTGAATACTTGAGGGGGCCCTTCCAGAACCTCTGGGGAGGTTTTCAGGAGGGTGAAGCCAGGTTCTTGGCTGTGGTGGGAGGACAGCAAACAGCAGGCATGAGCTGCAGTCAGGGAGCTCCATGTCTCTTAAGATGTTTTCTGCAGTGAGGTCAGTCAAGCAGTGAGTCTTGCTGCCTGGAGAGGTTGTGCAGCCTCTTGCCATGGAGGTTATCAAACTCCAGCTTGGGTAAAGTCCTGAGAAAGCAGGTGTGAGCTCATGGGAGGTTGAACCAGAGCCCCTCTAAGATCCTTTCCCACCTTAATCATTCTTTGGCTCTATTTAGTTTCTGCTCATGGAGTAGTGGTGGTGAAAGTTTCTGAGCCAGCTTACTGAGGACTGGAAGCATTTGGCAGTGCAGGTTTGCTCCTTGTACTTGGAGGAGTGTAGCAAGCCCTCAAGCCAAGCTGAAGTAGCTCTCACATGGCAGGACTTTATTTAATGAGGCACTTAAGAGCTGGAAGAGCTACTTTTCATCCTGAGGTCCTGGTCTGTGTTGGGGTTTGCCTTGTAACAAGACCTGAAGGGGCTCTCAAAGGTTTCAGTACTCTGCTTTGAGATGCTGTTGGCCTCTAAGGGTTTTGAGGGTGTTGAAGGAAATCACCCAGGCAAGGCTGCATCCTCACCACACCTCCTGAGTGACTATCACTAAATCCAGGACTAGAGGCAGGGGGAAAAAAGTGCAGCTCTCTGAAGGCAGCTCCAGTTGTTTTCTGCATTACCTTCAGAGTTGTTCAGAATGGTTTTAGAATCAGCTGTTTCCCAACTTGCTACAGTCTTTACTGATCCTTGGGAAGGAATTCCTCACACATGTCAGCTCTTGCTCCTTGAGTGAGCCTGCAGCTCCTGGGAAGTCAGAAGTGCTGGCCTGGTGTCTGATCCCATGGGAGGAGGTGGTGGCAGTTTGTCACCACATGTGCCTCAGGAGGTCAAGTTCCCATCAGTCTTGTTAATTATGAAGGTGTACTAGTTAATTACACTAGGTGAAACGGGACAGTGGCTTCCCAGTGTATGGGTTTCCTGAAAGCAGGGAAGATGGGATTAGTGAAAGTTACTAATGCATGGATTTTCACTGTTAATGGTGGAAAAGAGCAAGCTGCAAGCCTTTTCCCACTTCACTTCAAAACTGGAAAGCTGGTGCTTCGGGGAACAGTATAAATACCATCCTTACCCTGAGCACTTGTATCTACTAGATGAAACCAGGGTGAGATCTGGAAGGAAAATGGATAATAAAGATGAGAAGTGACTTGCTGAAGGCAAAGCAGCAGTACTGCCAGATCCAGTTCCCATCTCTTTGCTGTGTTACCTTGCTGTCTGTGCAGAACATTCCTCCTGGGATAAACTCATAAGGATACTGTGAACTGAAAAGTATCTAGAAGCAGGTTTTCTGCCTCCTTAGAAGAAAGACTATGTAATGAGGTTGTTAAGAAAGCAAAACCAAAACTAAACACACCAAAACCCAAGCAACTAGAAAGTGAAAATCTCTTTATCCTTCCAAAGAGAAAGTGTGTTGAACATGGCAAGAGCTCAGCCTTCCTGAGCTCTCCTCTCACAGTGCACTGGTGGTGACCAAGCCACAAGGCCTTTTGAGAATGGCTTTATGCTGATCTTGGTTCTCCTACAGCTTGAGTGGGGCTTGGATTTACAGCAGGACTGCCAGGCTCCTTTCCTCTGCCCTCCAGCTGTGTGTTCCCTCTTTGTAGTGCCTGCTTATCCAAGGTTACTCAGTGTGAGATAGCAGAAGAATAACTTCTTTTTGTAGTGCTAATTTTCTGTTGGTTTAGGTGCCTGCAGTGACTCACCCACCCTAGGCTCAAGTAAATACCAAAGTTGATACAGAAGAAAATCCACCCTTCTGCCCTGAGAGAGGGAGAGGGTTTAAACTGGATCAACAAGCTAATCTGCCTCATTCCTAGCCACACAGGCTCTCATGTGAGGGTACAGTGGAGGGAAAGAGCTGGATTATGGTTTGGAGATGGACAGCCTGTTTTTATTAGCAGCCTAGCATTAAATCTGCTTGAGCCAAACTGAAACTATCCCCTCAGGCCATGCACTTCAGGAGCAACCTTCGTTGCTCCACACTTCCATTGGGAAGCTGGTTTGTTCCAGGTCATGATGTGCCTTTCCTGATGGTCTGTGTGTGCTTCTCAGAAACAGGCTGGTGCACAGAAGTGCCTGAGTTGCCTTTGGGACTGGTGTTCAGTTGTGGATTTGCTTATGTTGAAGGCTCCTGAGGGGAGTGGAGTGCTCAGGAGTGGGAGTGTGGAGGTGGCTCTGGCAATCCACAGTGACTGGAAGCATGAATACTTGGATTGTTAGTTTGTATAATGAAGATAGCAGGCAGTACATCTAGAGACTCAGTTCCTTTGTCCAGTAAAGAAAATAATCAGCTAGTACATGAAGATGCTCAGTTCTTTTGTCCAATAATAAGCACATTCACCCAGGGCTGTGCTGGGTGGCAGCTGGAGGCTCCAGGGCCATCTGAGCCAAGGTAGTTCAGAATCGGCCTGCATGGGCTTGCAGAGAGGAGCTTTCCTCCTCATGGCCAGAAAATCTGTGTCAATTCAAGGGAACAGCTGGAATCAGTAGTCCTTTTGGTCTCCCACTAACACCTCCTTCTGTGCAGGCTGATAGCAGTTCAGAGCCTGGAGCAGCAAGGAGAGCAAAGTCCAGGGAGAGATGGATATCAGGGCTTGGAGATGGTATGGGAATGAAGTTCATTCTGGGTCTGCCTGCTTGAGAGGTTCATGGAAACTTCCAGCCAAGTAGGTCTGACTGCTAGAGCCATGCATTCCTGTTCTGCTAGCTCTTCCTTGAGCAAAGGCTTGGTAATAACCCTCCCAAGTCCTGCCTGGTCAGGCAGAGCTCTTGAGAAAGGTAGTACTATTAGGCTGGTTTCCAGGGTGTGGTGAGAACCAAAGAGTTGGTGCACCAAGCATTGCTTTTCTTCCTTGTTGCAAGCAGATGTCCTTTTGTGGAGGTTGGAAGGGAGCTTTGGGGATCATCCAGTCCAGCCCCCTGCTAAAGCACGCTCACCCACAGCAGCTTGCCCAGGAACACTGCAGCAGCTTCATGCTGGGCAGCAACACTTCTCTGGGAACCAAAGCAGCATTGCCACCATTCTCCAGGGCTTGTTAGGATTTCCATCCTCTCTGCTTCAAGAACTGTGTGAAAACACTTGTGCTGTAGCTGTGAGGAACATCTGCTTTCAAATAGAACTGTGTCTGAAATCCATAGTGTAGCTCTTCAGCTTAGCAGACTGTGAGAGGAGCTTGTCCTCAGGCTTCACCTAGCTTCAGAGTTGAGTACCCTTCTGAAACTGTTGCTTCTGTGTCCATTTGGGTTTCTTTTCTGTGTCTAGGTAGTATTTATAAATGAGGTAGTATTTATAAATGATTAACAGTATTTGTGGGGGATTCAAACACTCAGTTATTTTGTCCAATAAAGAAGATATCAGGTAGTGCATGAAGATGCTCACTTTTGTCCCATAAAGCCTCACCCAGTAAATAACCTGTGGAATAATGGAAGTGAAGAGATGAGGCAGTACACACCAAGGGCTCTACTTACCTTGAGAGGAAAACAGTCAATCCACTGAAACTGTACTCTGGAGAAGATTACCTGCCTGAGAGCTGAAGAGCTGTGTAAATAACAGTGTTTGCAGACAGGTCACAGGTACAGAAGGGTTGCATTTGCTGCATGTTTGAGATGTGAATTGCTGGCATGGGTTTGTAAGTGAGACTTAGTTCTGCAAAGGGCACGAAATAAAAATGTGGTGTGTAGAAGAATAAAGTCAATGTATGTCATGATTGCTGTTTTGTGTGGTCTTTTTACAAAGTGGCCAGAAATACTGATTGCTCAGACTGAGATGTAGTTGCAGGGTAGACAGATACATGGAGAGAAGGATGTGTTTTCCACCCCAAATGGTAGAACCAGTGTTACACTGAAAGGCACAGGGGAGTGCCATTGCAGTGGCAGTTGAGCAAATGGTTTTACTGACGATAAAAGAGAAGTGAAAGCAGAGGTTATGGTTTATATTTGCCATCTTTAATGGGGACTTTCCATTTTCAGATCTCAAGCAGTTGCCTGTGACAGCTCCTGTTGAGTAAACTGAGACAAGAACATCTTGTACCAGCTGTTGGACCTGGACCTGCCACCATGAGAAGTTGCATAAGGTTTCTTTTTCTTCTTAATTTATGCTTCTATTGTAGAGTAATTATTCTAAGCAGGTCAGTTAGTAAACACATTCCTTTAAGGATTTTTTTTTCCCTCATTCAACAAAAGTTTTCTTCTAAAGCTAAGGGGTAAACAGTATTAGTGTAAGTAAGTAGTACATCAAGCCAAAGCACTGGTTATGTATTAAGCAGGAATCAGCCCTGAAAACTGCTGGTTCGCTTCTCCAGCTTCTTGAATGAGTGTTCTGCTTGCTTCACCTCACCACTGCTGAAAAAGTTCTTAACTCTTGCTCAGCATGGAGCAGCTCCCCTCTGGCTCTGCTTTTCTCCAGGCTCAGCAGCCCCAGGGCTCTCAGCCACAGATGCTCCAGTGCCCTCAGCATCTTGGGAGCCTCTGCTGCACTCTCTCCAGCAGCTCCTTGTCTCTCTTGACCTGAGAAGCCCAGAACTGGACCCAGTATTCCAGATGTGGCCTCACTAGGGCAGAGTAGAGGGGGAGGAGAACCTCCCTTGACCTCAACTCTTAAGTAAACATAGCAGTAAGTTAACTTACTGTCATATTTATTTCTATAATGAGTCTACCCCTTGCCTACTGGTACTGAGACTGCAATCAGAGGAGTGGTAGAAGATCTCTAGGAATGAAAGACCCAACAAGGTTCTGTCTCATACAGGAGCTTCCTGGAGGAAGCTCACAGCCTCCTTCTCGTCTGTAGGTGCCTGAGTCACTAAAATGTTTGGAATTCACAGTCAAAGGTTATAAAGATTGTTGGTAGAGATACATATGTAGGTATTCTGGTGGGGTTGGAGACAATCCTTTACATTCTCTAATCACATCACATTTTCCAGTAAAGAAGGGCTGTTCCCAGGTCATTTAATTAAAAACCCAGCTCCTGAATTCCTTAGGTTCTGTGCTTTTGTCCCAAGAAATAAAACCATCAGCAGCTCCTGCAGTCTGTGAAATGGAACTGGGGGAGTTGGTTGTTTGTTCTAGGGGTTAAGACTTTTAGCCTCATTTCTGCCTAAAAAGCCCTACTTTGCTGTGGATTGTAGTAGTCTATTTGAAAATACCCTCCCTTTGCAACAGCTGTAGGCTTCACCAGCATCTCTCCTCTCTTTCCAGCTCTCTCTGGATCCCTGTGTAGCTGCTCCATGCTTCCAAGCTCAGCCCTGTGACCTCTGCCAGCAGCCGAGATGAAGCTGAAGCATGACATCAACCCTCTTCTCCTCCAGCTTATAAACTTGATCATCCTGGTCTACTCCTTTCTCACCTACATTCCATGGTACATATTTTCAGGATCAAGGCAGGCTATAGCCAAAGCCAAGCAGGTTAAAGCCAGACCTGTGAATAACAAGGCTGGGGCTGCGTACAGATCGGTGAACAGCCTGCATTGCCTAGCTTCTGTTCTGTACCCTGGCTGTGACACGCTTGACAAAGTCTTTAAATATGCTAAAACAAAGTTTAAGGACAAAAAACTCTTGGGAACCCGTGAAATCCTCAAAGAGGAAGATGAAATCCAGCCATCAGGGAAGGTGTTCAAGAAGGTAAGTCTTCAGCCTGCCTTCAGCAAGGTTTGCAATGTCTGTTTGCTTTAACACTTCTAAGTCTGGGAGAGAAAATACATTTCTCTGCTTATCATGAAGAGTTAACTTCTCTAACTCTTACTCTTTCATTGCTTGGCACTTAGAGCAAACCTAAACCTTCTTTTGTGTTCCTGACTAGATCTCCTTTTTTACAACTTGAGTCAAAGCAAAACCACAAGTATGCTTTAGGTATTTGTTTTTAATGTTTAGCTGGTGATGTAACCGAGCCTAAATTTAGTTTTCCTTTTCAGTGAACTAAAAAAAAATAAGTCTTCCTTTTGTGTTATTCTCCACTGTAATCAGATAAATACAGAAAAATCCCTGGAAGCCTCTCCTTACCTGTGCCTTTCCAGGGAACTGAACTGTAAATTAAGGATTTACCCTTTTGTTCTGTCAGTTCAGGGCTTAGGGAAAAGCATTGCCCAGACACTTTAATTGGAAGACACTTCTTTATCTTTCCATCTGTTGAAGGTGAACTACTCTTGCAATTATAGTGTGGAGGGAGATGTAATCTCAATAAAAAACTCCCCTTTCAGGGACTGCCTTGTTATAGTCTTTTCAGTTCAAGCCTGTGCTGTCAGTTGCTGCTTGGTGCTTGCTCAGAGGCATTGAAAAATGCAGATTTGCCTGGAGCAGCAGGTCAAGGACACATCTCTCTGTGCAGATGTGGTAAAGCTCTGCATTTCTGTAGAAGTAGTTAACTACAAGTTTGAGTTCAGTTTTCCTGCAGAAGAAAAATGTATCTCTTCATCTAACAAGTGATTTCTTGAATACTGCTAGGTTTAGCTCTGCTCTAGGAGCCTAAAGGAGAATTTGGCCAACAAGGTAAAGTGTAGTTCTGTGAAATGCTCACAGCAGCTTTAATTGGTAATGAAACTTCTTCCCTGCTGTGGAGTTGATATTTCAGTCTGGAGGAAGCTGACCTTCCTTGGTGCATGTTTTACTGCCTCCTTGCCCTGTAAAGAAGCAGGAGGTTCATGCTGAACAAAGTGAGCTTCAGAGCTGTGCCCAGGGCCTGTGCTCTGCTTCTCAAGCTTCATTCATAATGTAAGCCTTAAGAACCTAGGAGTTTTAGCCTTTGCCATTATGCAAGCAAAGTGTTCTGAACACTGGGAAGCTGAAGAATGTTGGTGCTGACCTACTTCAATGCCTTGTTCCAAAGTATTTAGACTTAGAGCTTACCTAACTTAGGTAATTTTGCCTAAGCTTGAGACAACACTTCATTGTGGTCAATTGTCATTCTTGCCCTCAGAGGAGTTTGTTCCAGGTTGTGGCATTATCACCTAAGCCTCAGATAATCTTAGATTTCTGTGATACTGTGTTCAGAAGATTGATTCTTGTGTGCTTGCCAAAGCAGCAGAAATAATGACTCTCAATAAAATACAAATACTTGCTTTACTTTGCAGTTTATACTAGTGCATGACTTCTATCAGCCCCAGTGTGGCAGCAGAGCCAGGGATTGTCCTCCTGGCCTGGACACTGGGCAGGCCACAGCTCCAATCCTGGGCCATTATGGCTCCTCACTCCCAGAAGGACATTGAGGTGCTGGAGTGTGTGCAGAGAAGGGCAAGGAAGCTGGGGAAGGGTCTAGAGCACAAGAACAGCTGAGGAACTGGGGTTGGTTAGGCTGGAGGAGACAGGTTGAGTGTTCAGAAACTGGAGCACTAGAGGGCACCATTTGTCCATGGAATGTCCTATTGCCAAGTGAACATTCCAGGCTGCTGCTGCTGCTTCTGGTTTAGTGTTTGGATTGATGGGTCAGTTTAATCAGTTCTCAGTAACACTGACTTCTTGAGCCCTTTCTCTTGCAAACTCTTGGGCAGTTACTTGCTTTGCATGTTTCTTTACATAACCACTTCCTTACCTAGCAGAAATCAGTTTGGAAAGGTGTAAGATTCTTACAATCCTGGTTTGGGTAGGTAGGGACCTCTCAAGCTCAGCTAGTCCAGACTCCCTGCAGGCAGCAGGGACATCTCCAACTAGAGCACGATGCTCACAGCCCCAGCCAACCTGAGCTGGGATGGTTCCAGGGATGAATGGGACATCTCCCAGCTCTCTGGGCAACCTGGGACAGGCTCTCACCACCCTCAGCAGGAACTTCTTTCTGTCTAGTCTCAATCTCTCCTCTTAGTTTCAAAGCATTACCCCTTTTCCTGTCCCAGTTTGCCCTGCTACATAGTCTGTCCCCATCTCTCTGACAGAGCTGCTTTTAGTCCTGAAAGGTCACTAGAAGGTCTCCCTGGAGCCTTTTCTTCCCCAGGCTGAACAACCCCAACTCTCTCAGCCTCTCCTCACAGCAGAGAGCTTCCATCCTCTGGACTCACTCCACCAGGTCCATGTCCTCCTTGTTGTGAACATCTAAAAGGTTATAGTACTTAACATCACTCTTGACTCTGTTTCCAGTGAAAACTGTACTTTGGGGTATATTAGCAAAAGCTAGGGAGGGAAAGGGCCGTGAGGGGAGATGGATTTGGAGACAAACCTAAGGAAGGAGGAGAGATAGAGTGAGTTATGCAGTGAATGGTGGCAGTTGCCAAAGCCTCTTCATTTACAGATTGGCAAATTTACCAGAAACCTTCAGAGGAATCTGTTTGTGTTTCTTGGCCTCATTTTTGAGAGCAATATCCCTGAGGCCATCACTCAGTTCCCTGCTATAAATCATCTCCAACTGATGAGCCTGTTGAGAGCTTCCAAGCCTGCCAAAAATACTGCAGTTAGAGGGGAGGGGAATGTCCTGCCTTGGAGTTAAAATGCCAAATGACTGAAATGTGGATGGTGGGAAGAGGTGCAGTATTTTCTGTGGAAGCAGGGTGGTGAAGTTTTTCCCCACCAGAAATATCTTGGTGTGTGGAAAGCAAAAGGAAGCCCCAGGTTCATCCCCCTGGGGCTGCAGCTCTGAGTGCCACTGATTCTGCTCTGGTTCCCTCCCTGCTCACCATGGAGAAGAAACTCCTCATGATCTTCTCCAGGGAGGTTTTTGGTTGTGAAACAGCCTCTTGGCCAGGGAATGTAACTAAAGCAGGAAAAGCTGAGCAGGTGTTTCTTTCTGGTGGAATTGTGAAATGCTGCTGCTGTTGGGAAGTGTTTGGGTTTGGTAAATGATATTTTCCCATGAAAACAGCAGTGAAATTTCCAAGCAGCTGCACTCCTACCTGTCCTGAGTTGAGAAAAGGTAGGTCCTGCTAAAAAGTGAGTTGAGGAGCAATATGCAGCCAGGATGTAGTAGGTGCAACTCAGGTACCCAACAGGAAACTTCAGCAGTTTGAAGAAGTGCTTTTGATAAAAGGAATCCATTTTACTCTTAGAAACTGAGGGAGATTTCCAATTTCATTTCATTAAGGAGGTGAAGCAGAGCAGAGCCAGAGGGGAGCAAGAGCTGAAGGGCGCAGGGGGCAAGAGGCTGGGGTCACACTCTGCTCAGGAGTGCCCAGGGGCAATGGGCACCAACTGAAACCCAGCAGGAGGAACTTGTTTGCTGTGAGGATGCAGAGCCCTGTGCCAGGCTGCCCAGAGAGCTTGGGGAGTCTCCTCTGCAGAGATTCCAAGGGCACCTGGAGGTGATGCTGGGCAAGCTGCTGGAGGTGAGCCTGCTGGAGCAGGGAGCGCTGGACTGGAAGATCCAACCCCCAGCATGCTGGGATTCTGTGTTTGTCTAACCAGCTGGGTAGAGTAAAACATGTTCCTAGTCCATCTGTAAATGAAAATACCTGGGATAGCCTCAGAAATAGCCTAACCCTGAGTGAGAAAATAGTGCTGCAAGGTGCAAGTGCACCCACAGAGATCTGTGACAGGTTCCAGTCCACTCCCACTCTGCACCAGCTTTCCCATATAGAAGTGTGATTGCTTCATGTTTTCCACATGACTTTTCAGTCCTGACTCTTACCAGTCATTTCCAGTCTGCTCTCCTGACCCACTTGGATTTGACAGTAAAAAAAGGGCAAAAAGTGAGCTGCTCATCCCCCTGACATTTGCTTGGGAACAAGAGAGAGGGATTTCACAATGTCTGACTGAGGCCCCAGTGATCTACTGCTTACTGGAGCCCAGCTGCCTGACTAGTTCTGCTTCTTTATTCTTTCTGCAGTAAGGAAGAACACTTAAATATCATCTTTGTGCAGGAGAATTGTAGCCCAGCTCTCCAAGAAAGTAAATACAGGGAATGTTTTGTACTAGCTGGTGCTTGTCACCCTTTACTTCATCAAACATAAACAGTATTTGTGTTGGAGCTTGCCCAGGCTCTGTAGCTTTTGGCAAGAAGATGATTCATTCTCTGGAGTGAGCTGCTGTTAGAATTCAGGCAAATGTGACTTCAAACAGCTGTGGGGATGGAGATGGTGTAGCTGTGGTAAGGATTTTTGTCTCCTGAATTGAAGTTATTATTGGATTGATTATCCTCACTAAATAATAAATGATCCTAATGTTCTCTCCTCATTAGGTCATCCTTGGCAAGTACACCTGGCTCTCCTATGAAGATGTGTACCTGAAAGCTGTTAATTTTGGCAATGGTTTAGCAGTGTTGGGTCAGCAACCAAAGACTAACATTGCCATCTTCTGTGAGACCAGAGCTGAGTGGATGATTGCAGCCCAGGCCTGCTTCATGTGCAACTACCAGTGTGAGTATGCCCTGCTCTGAGCTCGTGACAGCTGTTGCTCTTGCACCACAAGCTGAAAATCAGCTTTTTTAATGACTTCTCTGTACATGCTAGTAAAATGTTCTCTTAGCACAAAGGACTGCAGAGCTGCATAAGGTAAGACACAGATTTGGCAGTGTTTTGCTTACTTGCCTGGAGGAAGCTTTCTCTGTTGGCAGATACTGTCAGTGAGTACAACTTGCCCAATGGATTTGTGAGAGGTTTGTTTGTTTGCTTTTCTTCTCCAATCAGGACAGATTCCCAAGTCTCTACAAACAAACAAACAACACAGCCCAAGTCATTGACTCAGGTTCAGGAGATGAGGTCAAAGCTTCAGCTGGGCCTCTAGCTTTGGCTTTAGCTGAGGGGTGTCAGCTCTTCAACTTTGGATGTCTCCTTGTTTCCGTCAGAAGTGGAAATAAAATGCACAAAGTGAAGTAAACTTAGCAATCCTAGGAGGATTTCATAATATGAGTGGAAAAACCTCCTGTGTGAGCTCGTGTCTGGCTGTCATGTGCAGAATGGTATGCATGTGGGGTGGGTTCTGCTGGATTCATGGCTCAGACTGTGCAGTTGAGACGTGCTGCAGCACACTGTCTGACGTGGGGCTCAGCAGCTGAGCTCTTCCTTGGCCTTCAGGAACTTGGCTGCCTTGTCAGCTGCCTGAGGAGGATGAGCTCATGCAGTAGTCACTGGCAGTTTGATGAATGGATTCTGAAATGGAAATGATCCCAGTATCCCAGCATGGTGGGACTTGGAAGAGACATCTAGGAATCTAGTCCAACCCCCCTGCTAAAGCAGGCTTACCTATAGCAGCTTGCCCAGCATCACCTCCAGCTGGGATTGGAATCTCTGCAGAGAAAGAGACTCTCCAAGCTCTCTGGGCAGCCTGGCACAGGGCTCTGCACCCTCACACCAAACAAGTTTCTCCTCCTGTTTACCTGGAACCTCCTGGCTTCCAGTTGGTGCCCATTGCTCCATGGCCTGTCCCTGAGCAGAGTCTGGCCACAGCCTCTTGCCCCTTTAGATCCTGATAGACAAGGAGCTACTGGAGAGAGTGCAGCAGAGGTTAGGGAGATGCTGAGGGCACTGGAGCATCTGTGGCAGGAGGAAAGGCTGAGAGCCCTGGGGCTGCTGAGGCTGGAGCAGAGCAGAGCCAGAGGGGAGCTGCTCCATGCTGAGCAAGAGCTGAAGGGTGCAGGGGGCAAGTGGCTGGGGCCACACTCTGCTCAGGGGTGCCCAGGGCCAGGCCAAGGGGTGGTGGCTCACGTGCTGTGGGTGACTCTGCTTTAGGAGGTGGGTTGCACTTAGCTGATCTCCGGAGGTGCCTTCCAGTATACTCTGGGCCTGCGTGTGCTTGCTGCCTCGGGGCAGCTGGAGCTGTGCTCCCTGTTTGCATAGCAGGGGTCAGTGGTGGGAGGAGGGAGAGCTCGTGGGAACGACGAGAGCGCTGCTGGGGAAGCAAAGCGCGTGCGTGCGCGCTTGCCCTGCACCAGCTCGGGGCTAGAGCCACTGCACAGGTCACCTAGTGACTCCTCTGGGGGAGGAAACTGCTGGCCACTTCTCCCTTCAGTTGTGCTGCACTGGCTTAGTACTGCCCTGGATTTCAAAGTTTGGTTTGTAAGTGATTTCTCTGTTTGGCTGCAGTGACCACAGTTTGGTTACAGCCCTTAAGGTGCAGTGGGGTGACTTGTTGGATTCATTCTATTGTCTAAATGCCCAGCTAAATCCAGGCTAAAATACAGACCAAGCTCCCAGCACTGCTGTTGGAATTACTAATGATGCTGTTGGTGGGACCTTGCAGCTTTTTTGCCATGCCTCTTTAGCATTTTGCTTGGAAAAGAGGAAATGATGGTGAGTTTGTTTGAGAACAATACCTCTCCTCCTCTTTGAGCTGCTTATTTTCTTCTCCAGTCTCTTCCTGTGCTTCCTCATGCAATTCCCATTCAAATGGCAGGAAATCCAATGATTCAAAAATGGTTACTATGAAATAATTGTGGTTTAACACTCCAGGACACTGATGAGCTGTCCCTAAATACAGGGAAGTGGGGGAAGAGTGCATTTCCTCAGTGTTTTCTTTGCTTGCTGTTGCGTGTTCTCCTGATGTCACTGCAGGGTCTGATGAGGGGGAGGATGAAACCTTTATGACGTGGTTTTACAGAGGTGGAGTGTGGGAGAGCTGCAGATTTATTACTGAGTGTGAGAGCTAATCTGCTGCTGACAGGTATTAACCATGGCAGAGTGATTTATGAGCAGCCAGTTGTAACAGAGCATGTGAGTCCTGAAAGGAGAAGTCCCATCAACAGCAGCTCTTTCTCTCCTGAGTGCAAAAGGGCTGTCCAACAGGAGAGTAAACTGGGAGCAGGTGCTTTGTAACTGGGAGAAGCCTTGAGGGTAAGAGTAGAGCTGTGTGGTGAGAAGAGATGAGACTGCAGGGTTCAAGCAAACCATTTAGCTGAGTTTGGCTTAGAGGTTAAGCAATTGAGTTGAGCTTCCCTCACAGCTCTAACATGCCACCAGCTGCAGGCTTTCAGAGATACAATGGCAGAGTGCACTCTTTACACCACAAGCACACTAACTGTTGTGTGTCTGTTTGTTCATCAATCAAAATGACCAACTTAGAGCATGCTAAAGATTTGCTTGCTCCTCCAGGTAAGAGCTCTCAGTCCAGAACAGTCAACCTTGGCAAGATGTAGGATTGTAGAGGTGGCTCCCTGGCTCTCCATTCCTAACCCAGAGCCTAGGGTTTTTATCCACTGATTTACATGACTCTGTGGGCAAGACTATGCCTGAGTGGATGAATGTTTCTCCCTGGCAATGTCATGGAGTTTTCTCTTACTTTGCTGTGTTCTTTCATGGGTTAGGTTCACTTCTGTGTGCTCTTGGTTTTCTTGTGCTGATCTGCACAAGGTTTGGGCACCACTGACACCCTCCAGCTTCTCTTCACCTTGCTTCGTCAGGCAACTGAAGAGTGGTTTGGATTGGGGCTCAGCATATTATTTGTTCATAGAATCACTTAGATTGCAAAAGACCTCTGAGATCTTCAAGTCCAACCAGAAACTCTAACCTACACCTGAAAGTGTGACACAGACACTGACCCTTTTTTCCCCTCTCCCATTTTCTGTTCCAGTGGTTACTCTGTATGCTACTCTAGGAGGGCCAGCAATAGTCCACGGGCTCAATGAGACAGAGGTGACCACCATCATCACCAGTAAAGAGCTGATGCAAACAAAACTGAAGGTCAGACAACTCTTCCTTGTCTCTTTGCAAGTCTAGCTGTTCATTATTGTGAAAGCTCTGGTTCCAGTGTCTGGAAGAAGGATTTATTGCCTTGCTCTAGGGAAGGCACAGATCTATGGATCTGACTTCATGAACAGCAACAAGAATTGCTAGCCTTCAGTGGCACTGAGGCTCCTCCAGGACTCTGGAGGGCAGGAAGAGCAGTTTGCCTGGAACAAGAGCTGTACAAGGAACTGCTCTGCTTTCTGGGCTTTTAGTGCCTAGAAATGGAAGCAAATGGGAAGAATAGAGAACTGTGCAAAGTGGCTATCTAGTGGAAGATGTCCCTGCCCCAGCAGGAGAGCTGGAACTAGATCCCTTCCAGCAGGATTCTATATCAATAGCTGAATGTTATCATCCTCCTGATTTACTGTTGGATGTCTTCCCAGCAGAGAAATGGCTCTGAAATCTAAAGATGGATGCTGGGAGAGTTAGAGCTGTTTCCTACTGCAGGGGAAAGCTTATTAAACATGAGAAGAGACACAGCAGTTCTCTGATGTACTGTCCCATAGCAGTTACTAGGATGAACAGGAGCTAGTCAGTGCACATGGATTCCAGCTTGCAGTAAGAGAATGCAAGAGGGAATCTTTTCCTGGAGCTAGTCAGTGCACATGGATTCCAGCTTGCAGTGAGGGAATCTTCTGGAGGTGATCACCATCTCTTCTCCCACTAGAACACTGATCAATGAGAAAGAAGAATTCTTAGAGCTCACATTTTGCTTGCAATGCTTAATTGATGCTTCACTAGGAATTCTCCCTGCTTTCTAATGCTGATCATAAACAGCATAGTGATCCTGGAGCAGCAGCAGAATAGCTGTGAGCTTAGTGAGGCCAGTTTCCCTCAGTGCTCCATCAGAATGCCAAGTCAGTTGTCTCTGCAAACCAGGGGAGTCTCCTTTGTGGGCTTAGCTTGAAAGAAGAGGCAGCTCAGTGAATGGTTGGAGAAGGCTTTGGCCTTGCAGGTGGAAGGTTCAGTCAGTGCTGCAGATGCAGACGCGGCAAGTTCCAAGCTTTGCAGCTGTTTGAGCTAGACAAGTCTGTGCTCTGATGTTTGCAATCCTCAAGTCTTTTCTGTCAGTGCCTTGCTCTGTGTGTGCAGGAGGTAGAGGGGTTTGGGGAGGGTTGTTTGACCTTCTTGTTATCCCAAAGCTGATGTCTGGTGTTGTCCCCAGGAAATCGTTTCCCAAGTGCCACTGCTGCGACACATCATCACAGTGGATGGCAAACCAACCACGTGGGCAGAGTTCCCCAAGGGGGTCGTTGTGCACACCATGGCTTCTGTGCAAGCCATGGGGGCCAAGGCAGAGCCTGGTAGGTCCTCTCTTTCTTCTTTTGGCATCAGCTCCTTTGTTGTCCTCTCTTGGACCCTGCTCAGTGAACTCGGGGAAGCTGCAGAGCTCAAACAAAATTATGCAGTGATGAACCTTTTATCAGCTGCTTTACTTGGGGGGGAATTGGCTGGGTTGGGTGTGGGTTTTGGGGTGTGCTTTGGTTTGGCTTAAACATCTCTTCCAACCTAAGCAGTCCTGTCAATCCATGAAAGCAAATTGTAGCAGCACTAGTCATGTAGCGTTAGATCAGAGTCGCAGATCAGCTTGCCTAGCCTCAGGGACTCTCCATACATCAGACATTCTCTTTTTTTTTCCCCACACAAATGACAGGAACCAAGCAGCAGGCCAGGCCTGTGCCCTCAGACATTGCTGTCATCATGTACACAAGTGGCTCCACAGGAGTTCCCAAAGGAGTGATGATCTCCCACTGCAATATCATTGCTGGCATCACTGGAATGGCTGAGAGGATCCCCAATCTGGGGTAGGTACCAGCAGTTCCTTCCCAGCAAACAAACAGAATTGCCTTCACAGCCATTGTGAATTCTCCTGAGAGGAGGAAACATCACACTTTGTGGATGCCTTAAACCTGCAATCTGTAGGACATGACTTTTGAAGCAAAACTCATGTTATTGCAAATAACCTTCTCAAGCTAAAAGGCATCTTTCCTCTTTCTCTAGTTGTGCAGTAAGCTCTGTGTAAATTTAGTGTAGTGACTCAGCTGAGGACTTGAATGGTACAACATAAACTTGTCTCCTAAACATTCCTCACAGGGAAAAAGACATCTACATTGGCTATTTGCCCCTTGCCCACGTGCTGGAGCTGAGTGCTGAACTGGTGTGTCTGTCCCATGGCTGCCCCATTGGTTACTCTTCACCTCAGACTTTAGCTGACCAGGTATGTTGGAGCTGTTAGCCCAGAGGAGTAGTTACAATTCTCATTGATCACATCAGATCATAGAATGGTGAGGGCTGGAAGGGATTATGCAGTCCATCCCCCTGCTCCAGCAGGCTCATCCCCAGCAGCTTGCCCAGCATCACCTCCAGCTGCCCTTGGAGTCTCTGCAGAGAAGGAGACTCCCCAAGCTCTCTGGGCAGCCTGGGCCAGAGCTCTGCACCCTCACACCAAACAAGTTTCTCCTCCTGCTCAGATGGAACCTCCTGGCTTCCAGTGTGTGTCCATTGCCCCTTGGCCTGGCCCTGGGCACCACTGAGCAGAGTGTGGCCCCAGCCTCTTGCCCCCTGCACCCTTCAGCTCTTGCTCAGCATGGAGCAGCTCCCCTCTGGCTCTGCTCTGCTCCAGGCTCAGCAGCCCCAGGGCTCTCAGCCTTTCCTCCTGCCACAGCTGCTCCAGTGCCCTCAGCATCTTGGGAGCCTCTGCTGGGCTCTCTCCAGCAGCTCCTTGTCTCTCTTGAGCTGGGGAGCCCAGAACTGGAGCCAGGACTCCAGCTGTGGCCTCACTAGAGCAGAGTAGAGGGGGAGGAGATCATAATACACCCCAGATCTTTGTAACAAAATACTCCCATAAATCATCTTTTCTCCCCTTCCCAAGATAGGCTCTTGCTGGTTGTGACTGATCCTCTGGGATAGTTTCAATTGCTAACACACAATTCAAGCTAAAAATGACAGTTTGAGAGATGCACTATGCCATTTTGCTTCTCTTGTTAAAAATGGTGTCTCTGCTAGTAAACTTGTTCTTGCTTCAGTCCTCAAAGATAAAGAAAGGAAGCAAAGGTGATGTCACAACCCTGAAGCCAACCCTGATGGCAGCTGTGCCGGTGAGTGCCTGAGGGATCTGCAGCATCTCTCATTCCATTGCCATTTTAATTAGCCAGCTCTTGTTCCTCAGAGTAAATGAGTGGAGGAGAGCTGGCTGACAGCTTGGGGTTAACTAGTGCTGCTCCTCAGTTGTTTGCTTTCCTCCTTTCTGGGAGCATCTTGCTCTCTCTGAAGGATGGCAGAGGTCATCCTGGGAATGCTGCTGGAGCTCTGGAGCTGAGGTTTCCTTGCTGCTGTGCTACCTGGAGGGTTTGCATCCCTGTGAGCTGAAAGGAACTCTTTCTCCCTCCCTAGGAAATCATGGATCGCATCTACAAGAATGTAATGAACAAGGTGAATGAGATGACTCCTTTCCAGAGGAACCTCTTCATCCTGGCCTACAACTACAAGATGGAGCAGATCTCCAAAGGTTACACCACTCCTCTCTGTGATAGGTAACTGGACCACATGAGCACAAACTGATTCTTCTGTCTGTGTGCTGCTCTTGGGCTTGAATGGTGACACTTTGAGCATGAGCAAGTCTCTAATTGGGCATGAATTGGAACAGCACATTGGTGTTTGATGTGATGATACAAATGGGGTGTTGTTTAGCTGGGCACTGATTGGAGAGTTCACTGATCATATTGTAGATGATACTATTTTTAACAGTGGATGTAAACAGTCCTTGGGTGAGGTGAGGAGTCTGTCCTGCTAACTGCAGGCTCATTTAGTCCCAGAACATCTCCAGTTGGAAGGAACCCATAAGGATCATCAAGTCCAACTCCCAGAGAATAAAGGATAATAACACTGCAAAATTTAGACAGCTTTACTTGAAATGATATCGGGGTGTTTTTGAGGAGAAAAAGCTCAGACTCTCACTGTCTCACTAAATCTCTGCTCTCCAAACATGGAACCCATCTTGTGCAAACAAGCTTCAGCATCTTAGAAACTTCAGTGTGCTCCTTCAGGGAGTTTAGGTGAAAGTGGTGGGACCTTTCAGCTCAGCTAGAAAATGAGCTGCTCCATGTTTCAAGAGCTCACCCCCCCTCTCCTCTTTGCTTTTAGCCTTATCTTCCGCAAGGTGCGGATGCTGCTGGGCGGCAAGATCCGCATCCTGCTCTGTGGAGGAGCTCCCCTCTCTGCAGCAACCCAGAGATTCATGAACATCTGCTTCTGCTGCCCTGTAGGACAGGGCTATGGCCTCACAGAGTCAGCTGGGGCTGGCACAATCACAGAAGGTTGGTGCTGGGGCTGTCACCTGCCTGTCAGTCACACAGTGCTGTGTGCCATCACACGGTCTGAATCCTGGGGCTGAGGTGCAATTGCCAATGCACAATGGATCTGTTTGGACATGCTGCACTGCAGCTGCTCACCTACACAGCAAATTCATCTTCTTATTCCTGACAGAGAAACCTGTGCTAGTGTGACTGGGAATTTCATCTGATGGAATCCTAGGAGGGTTTGCGTGGGAAGAGGCCTTTCCAGGTCTAGTCCAGTCCCCAAAGCACTTCCACTTCCTTCTTTGTTTCTTTTTTTTGTGATATTTAATACTGAAATTGGAGATGAGAAGGCTTCAGGGGACCTACTAGTGACCTTCCAGGACCTAAAGGGAACTTCCAAGAAGGCTGCAGAGGGCCTGTTTGCAAAGGCCTGCAGGGAAAGGACAAGGGGAAACAGTTTTAAATTGGGGAAGAGTAGATTTAGACTTGATACTAGTAAAAAGTTCCTCAGCACAAGGAACACTGGATCAGGTTGCCCAGGGAGGTGGTTGAGTTCCCATCCCTGGAGGCATTCCAGGTGAGGCTTGCCAGGGCTCTGGGCAAGCTGATCTAGCTGGGGATGTCCTTGCCCACTGCAGGGGTGTTGGACTAGAGGAGCTCCAGAGGTCCCTTCCAACCCAAACCAGTCTAGGATTCTATTCTATCATTCTATGATCTTTTCTCTATCTTGAAAGCAATCCCAATAGCCTAGACTAGCTTAGATTGGAAGGGACCTTTAAAGGTCATCTAGTGCAACTCTCCCTGCCATGAGCAGGGACAAATCCACCAAATATCTTAAAGGTTGCAGTTGCCTTTTACTCCTAAAATGTCACTCCTGTTCCTTGGTGGCAGGAACAGTCAGAGCTGCTGTTTCATGGCATCAGCCACAGTGGGGTGATCCAGCCAGGGAGAGCAGCTCAGGCTCATGGCTACATTATGCCAGCTAGTGGAACATGGCTTATGATTCTTGATGTTCCAGCAACTGCTGTGCTGTGGTTTGGATTCCCAGAGGACTTTGGTAGTTCGCAAAGAAACCAAGCCATGGTAGGACTGTGATACAAGTGATGATACATAGCAGTTACTTTGCCCTAAATAACATGCATGAGAGCAGAGATTATTGTTTTTTTTCTGGGATTAATACCCTTTTTTTCCTGAAAGCATGCTCTTGTTTCCCACTGCAGTTTGGGATTACACTACAGGAAGAGTGGGAGCACCTTTAGTCTGCTGCGAGATCAAGTTAAGGAACTGGGAAGAAGGTGAGAGTTGCTGTCTGTGCTGGAGTGGCACTGTAAGCTTGCTGGAGCTGCCTGTGTGGCTTGTTATTGATAAGCCTGTCCTCCTAGGTGGCTATTACAACACTGATAAGCCATACCCCAGAGGAGAGGTTCTGATTGGAGGCCAGAATGTCACCGTGGGCTACTACAAGAATGAAGCCCGAACCAAGAAAGACTTCACAGTGGATGAGAATGGGCAGAGGTGGCTCCACACTGGGGACATTGGAGAGTTTCACCAAGATGGATCTCTCAAAATTATTGGTGAGTCCCCCAGTTGTGCTCAAACACATTGTGCAGGGCTGCTAAATGCTGTAGGCAACCCAAATCTCCGTGTCCTGCTGTGGAGTCTGAAGCCTTCCATGTATCCCAGGGTGTGTTAGCACAAACTTGTGTTCCAAATCACCTTTTAAACCAGACAACTGCTTCCTGTTCACACAGCCTGAATGTTGTCTCCACTCTCTTAGTGCACTGGGTAGGAATGAGAGGGTTAAACATTGGCTAATTGAGCTGCTAATTGGCTTAGAGTTCATAATTCTGTAGGTGTAGAAAGTTGATTCAGTGAAAGGATTTGGTTGGTAATATGTGCTCAGGGATTTAATAAGCCTTGTGTTAATCTTGCCATTCTTTAGAATAACAACATCCCTCTCCAGCGTAAAAGAACTAGAGGAAAAGCTTCCAAAGCTAAAGGTGGTATCCATAAACCTGTGACAGGCTCATGTTTGGATACCTGTAGGCACAAAAATATCACAGTATGGCAGGGGTTGGAAGGGACCTAGAAAGATCATCTAGTGCAACCCCCCTGTAATGTATGTGCCCTGTAATGTACCAGATGCCTCTTCTGAGCTCAGGCAGTGATTGAATCCTGAAAACAACCCTTCTTTGGTTTATTAGATGAGCAATAGCTTAGGTGCCATTGCAGAGGTCAGACAGGTACAGACAGCTCCAGATCTGATGGCACAAAGGTGTGGAGCACAGCAGGAGCTGCTCCTGGGCCAGGTCACCTCTGCCTTCTGAGGGCTACCTACAGTCAGCTCAAAGAACTGAGCCTCAGCTTTTTGCTTCCTGGGGCTCAGCTTTTTGCTTCCTATTGCTGTCTTTCAAGTAACAGATGGACAGTTACTCTTGAAACATGGAGTTAGCCTGGGAGTAAATAAGAAAATGTCACCAACTGCTGCATTTCTTGCCCTTGAAGTGTCTGGAGCAGGCAGCACAAAATGTGTGCTGCCAGCCCCACATTGGCTTTGCCTAAGGCTGCCTGTCTTCACTCCCATAGCAGTGCAGTCAGCTAGGAGATGCTCTTCTGAAGGGACAAATGTGGATTGTGTGGAAGGGAGGGACACACTGATGGAAGGCAGCATCTGGAAAGCTGATCTGAACTGTTTGTGCTCTGTTGAGCCACCATTTGTCAGCTTCCCTTGTGGCATTTGTACACAAGCAATGCAATGCCTGTTGGGAGTTGTGTGTCCTGTCATTAATGGTGAATTCCTTTTGTTTTTCCCTCTCCTAGATCGTAAGAAAGATCTTGTCAAGCTGCAGGCAGGAGAATATGTTTCTCTTGGCAAAGTAGAAGCAGCTCTCAAGAACCTTCCCCTGGTAGATAATATCTGTGTGTATGCAAGCAGGTAAGAGGCAGCTGCCACTTGCTTATTGCTGGGTTTTTTTGGGGCTGTCCTGCTGAAGCCCTGAGCACAATGTTTTGCCCCTCAGTGTGTGGAGTGTTGGAAAGCAGTGGAGAAAGGATTTTAGCTCAAGGACAATGGAATAACTGTCAAAACTGAAGTGAAAAGTGTGGGCTTTTCTTGTTCCTTTCCCCTTTCTTTTCATCATTCCTTGGGAAAGGGCAGGAATGAATCTCTTTCATTCTCTTTTCCCTAGTCTGAAGAGCAGCAAGGCTCTCCCTGCATTCCTAACAGACATCTCTCAAGCACATTAAGAGATGATTACCTGTAGAAGCCTCAGGGCACCTTGTTCCTTGCTGTATTGAGCTGGGATCTGATCTGCAGAGGGAGTATTGTACTTCAGAGGAAGGTGGGAGGAGGAAAAAAAAACCTCCACCATCAGACCAGAAGTTGCCTTATGCCTTAAAAATGCTTAACCCCTGCAGTAGCCTTGGAGTTTGAGAGAAAACACTCTGGAAATACTGTGCAAACACACACTTAATAAATGGTGATCCAGTGCCCTTTCTCTTTGCTTTCTGCATGCACCTCTGAATGAGGCATCTGAGGGCTCAGCCATCTCTCAAGCTTCTCTTAGTAGAGTTTCCTCCTGTGCATAATGCAGCCTGAGCTGTGTAAATACACTCCAGGTGCTTCTTGTTTCCTCGTCATGTTGATGTTTGCAAAGTCCTTTGGGAGCTCCTGAACAATCCAAAATGCTCTGATTTCCAGTATGGCCAAAAAAATGCTTCCCGCCCTGGATCACTTGGATTGAAAGAAGGCAGGACAAGCATAGCAGAGAATTGCTCAGTGGTAATCCAAAGAGAATTAACTTTTGGTTTGTTCACCTGGTTCTCTGTGGTATCTTTTTTTTCCTGTGTTGACTGATGGTAGTCATCCTGTAGCTCAGTTTTATTCTGCTCTGCTAGGATGGAAGCTCCCTGTTGGCATTGTGTGAGCTCAGGCTCTTGTTGGCAGTGCCTGTAACCTCTCTTAGATCTCCTTATGCTTTGCTTGTATATTTAATTTAGAAGTCATTGGTAGCTGTTCTCTCTCCTGCCCAGGAGACTTGCAGATGGCTTAAATCTGTGACTTGAGCTCCAACAGCAAGGGAAGCTGTAGCTTAGTGGGGCAGAATGAAAAGCAACATGTTCCAGGAGCTGTGAGCACCAAGGTGCTCTCTCCAGGGGAAAAAACATAGCTGGATGAAGCCATTTGTCTAGAGGGAAGTGTGCTTCTCTTCAAGAGGCTCAACTTCAGATCAGCTGGAAGTTTGAGGCTCACCCAGCCAACTGATTGCTTCTCATTGCAGTTTATCCCTGGAGATGCTAGTGCTGGATGTGACCTTAAGCATGTGAAGAGACTAGAGGAGGCAGAGGTGACAGCAGCAGAGTCCTTGCTGTTCTGGAGGCCAGGAGCAGACCCAAGAGCAACTCACAAGGGTTGTGTGTGGGGAAAAACCAGAGAGGCACAAAGCTGGTGAGAGGCAGAGAGTGAATAGTGCTGAGGCTCATCTGAAGTGTTTCTGGAAGGACATTCTTAGCTAGAGAAGGCTGAGGAGGGCTTTGAGTCAGCTTGTGAAGAGATGATGATGAAGGCTGTGCTGGCAGTGGGCTTTGTGCAGGCTCAGAGCTGCTGTCAGCTGCCTGCTCACACTGCAGCCCAGCAAGAGAGCAGAAAATGGCAATGGGCACGAGCCAGCAGAGCATTCAGAGTGTTTGCAACTGCTCTTCAGCAATGAGCTGAGGTCCTCTCCATGCTGGGGTAAAGGCTCTATGCTTGGCACTAATGATCTGTCTGCTAAGAGGTTAAGGTGGGACAGGACCAGGATAGGATGAGAGCTCAGAGCAAGCTTGGCTAGATGCAGATGTGCTTGGACACAACAGCTGGATTGAAGAGGGGACGTGTAAACTGCACTTCCACCTAAATAAGCTGCCTTATGGCTAAGAATGGGCGAGACAGACATCTGCTGGGTGTAGCTGACCTTGCTTCAAGGCAGGGGAGTGAGTTGGAGGGGCTGAAATGGCTTTCAGCTCTTGGGTTCTGTCATCTGTTTTGTTAGAACACAGGGAGTTGAGGTTCTGTTCACCATCTGGAAAATCTGGAGTGGCTGTGAGATGCCAGCTTCCTGTGTGCTAGGCATGCCAGGAGCAGCCAGAGCTTGCAAGAGAAAGAGAAGGCACTTCCCTTACAGAAGCAGGGCCTTCTTTGAGCTGTGTTGTGCATATGCTCATTCCACCAGCTGCTCTCCAACCCCTCTTCACTGCAGTCCTCTACTCCTCTACAGTAACTGGAATCTGCAGTTGAGAGGAAACTGAGCTAGGGAAGCCACACAGCAGCCTTCATCCCGGGATGAGGAGAGGCAGGGAGCTTTGCCATCGTGTGGGTGCTGCTTCCCCAAAGCTCTGAGCAGGAGACACAGTGGAATATGCATATGGACAGCACACCTTGAAGCAATCCAGTTGCTGTAAGGTAAGTCAGTCCCTTCTCTTTCCACTTCCTTGAAGCAGGCCAAAAGAAAGGTTCTCTGTGTGCTGTTACCAAGAGATTATCAGGTGAACAAAAGCCAACTGTTAAGAGCAATCTCTCTGTAGGGTGTGTGACCCCCTTCCCCAGCTTGGAAATGTTATATATTTTGGTTTTTGAAGGCTTGGCAAAACTGAAACTAAAGTGCATTATACTTCTCAGTTTCCATTCTTATGTCATTGGATTTGTTGTGCCAAATCAAAAGGAGCTTGCAGAACTAGCTCGAAAGAAAGGATTTAAAGGAAGCTGGGAAGAGATCTGCAACAGTCCTGAGATGGAGAAAGAGGTGCTGAAGGTGCTTGCTGAGGCTGCCATGGCAGGTGAGGAGCTGGGTGGAGGACATAAACCTTGTGGAACATCCTGGCTGTGAGTCAGATAAGCACAGGCCCTCTGGGAATATCCAGTCCAACCCTCCTGCTCTAGCAGGGTCACCCACAGCAGGATCTCCTCCAGGTGCCTTGGGAATCTCTGCAGAGAAGGAGACTCCCCAAGCTCTCTGGGCAGCCTGGCACAGGGCTCTGCACCCTCACACCAAACAAGTTTCTAACCTCCTGGCTTCCAGTGTGTGCCCATTGCCCCTTGGCCACTGAGCAGAGTGTGGCCCCAGCCTCTTGCCCCCTGCACCCTTCAGCTCTTGCTCAGCATGGAGCAGCTCCCCTCTGGCTCTGCTCTGCTCCAGCCTCAGCAGCCCCAGGGCTCTCAGCCTTTCCTCCTCACACAGATGCTCCAGTGCCCTATGCATCTCCCTAGCCTCTGCTGGACTCTCTCCAGCAGTTCCTTGTCTCTCTTGAGCTGGGGAGCCCAGCACCCCAGCTGTGGCCTCACTAGGGCAGAGCAGAGCAGGAGGAGAAGCTCCCTCAAGCTGCAGCTCACACTCTTGTTAATCCACCCCAGGAGACCATTCGCCTTCTTGGCCATGAGAACACATAGCTGGCTGCTGATGAACTTTCTCAGTTGTTTCTCTGTGGAGCTGAGCCCTTCTCCTGTCCTGCTCCAGGAGGTTATTCCTCCCCAAGGCCAGGATCTTACACTTGTAGAGCTTGGTGAGGTTCCTCTGCCTCTTCTCTCAACCAGTGCAGCTCAACATAGGTTTTGTGTTAGTGTCCCTGTGATTCTCTGCTTGTATTCCAATTGTTCCTTCTTGCAGCCAACCTGGAGAAGTTTGAGATCCCCTTGAAGATCTGTTTGTGCCCAGATCCTTGGACCCCTGAGACTGGCCTGGTGACAGATGCCTTCAAACTGAAGCGCAAGGAGCTCACCGCTTACTACCAGCTGGACATTGACCGAATGTATGGCAAACAGGCCAAGTAGCCTCTCTGCTTTGGGCTGCTTTTCTGCACCTCTTGGCCACAGAGAGCTTGGATCCACTAGGAAATACTTGAATTGCCTGTCTCAACACTTGAGAGCATCACCCAAGGCTGCAGCTCCAGCTCTTCCTCCTGCTGACATCCCCATGAGGACTGGCAAGCTGAGTAAAACCTTCTGGCAGCAAACTTGTGTCTGTCTCCTTTTTGGGTTGGTTCCCCACCCCCCTTCCCCCAGTTATTCTCTACTCCCTTGTCAGTCTGTGGATTTTCCCACTTGTTTTTTGGGAAGCCATCGTTCTGAAGCCTCAAGTTTTTAAACATTTCTAAACTCCTGTATAATGTTTTCTTTGTATCTCTGACAATTGGGATATGTATATAGAGAGAACTTGGCTATATGAGAAATGGTTCTACTGGGGGCCTTTTTTGTACTGAATTATTTAAAGAGAAGAAGGTATTGATGTGGTGATGTTGTGTCCATGGGAAGTGCTTGCTAACAGGACCAGAATTTTTGCTGCTGTGCTCTTTTCTTTTGTTTATTGTGTAAATGGGGGGGGGGGAAACATTTGCAGCATCAACATGTGCCTAATGGTTACTCCTGTTTGTGTCTGGGAAGGAAAAGAGGGTCCTGGCACAGCTCTGCATAAAGGCAGGTACTCTTGCAGGTGTTCCTTAAAGCTTGTTTTGGGACAAGAGATGGTTTTGACCTCAGCAGACATTCAACCTCAGAGCAACTCCTTTTCTAAAGAGCTCACAAACCCTGTCACCTCCACACTTGAACTGTGCAGAGCTGAGATGAACTCTCAGCATGAATTTCACTGAGCCCTTGGGCAGTTTGACAGTGTCCTGTGAGCAGAGGAGCTGTAAGAACTTTTGTCTTTCCTCATCAGGTTTGGACACTGCACCAGCTTTTGCTCTTTGGGTCTGGCAAAGGCCTCTCCTGCCCTAACTGCAACCCAGATCATCCTGGGGGGGGGATTTTTAAAGTCATGATGACAGTTATGTTCTCAGCTCACACAGTGCCTAGCTGCCCTTTGTGCCATTAAAAATCTCCCTTCCATTCTTCTGTTTGGCTTTGGTTTTGCTTTACCCAGCAGAGATGTGAAGTGTTCCTCAGCTGGAGTTGCTGCTCTTCCTTGGTGTAACATCCAGCTCTTCCTCTGGCAAGGAGTCTGTGTCTCTGTGTTGTGACAGAGAGCTGAATGTTGTTTGAAGAACTCTGGAGGATCTTTTCCTCCTGCTGTCAGAGTGTTTAGGTTTGTTCCAGGTGTGACTGTTCCTTTCAGCACAGTTGTAGGCAGCTGATTCCATCAGGATTCCCAGGGGCTGGGCTGGAGCAGCTCCTCCTCTCTCATGTCTAGCACTAAGCTGCACTTCCTCCAGCCCAGGCTCTGGTTGCTCCTGGAGTTACCCAGTTGTGAGGGGCAGAAGCCTTGTCTGGGCAGGAGGGAGCTCAAGACACAAATCCTCATGGAAAAAAACCAGCCTGAAATGGGAACTGAAATTCCCTTAGGAAGCAGATGCCCAGGACTTGGAAGTTCTGCCTAGCTTGGAGCTGCAAGGCTGAGATCTGTGCAGTGCTTTAGGCTGTGTTCTCTCTGCAGCTCCTCCTGCCTTTCCCCTGCTGCTTGCTGTGTGTCTGGGACACACTGGGACCCCTGTGGGGAATTGGGCTGTAACCAATCCAAGCAAGGAAAAACTGGGCAGCAGATGGGATGAGGTGAATGCCTTCAGCTCCCTAGCTTCAGAGATGGAAAGCTTCTGGCTAACAGAGATAAGGAAAAGGGCTGGAGAATGTAGGGAAGCCTCATAACATCCATTAGATGTTACTAACACCTAACTGTGTGTCTGTGCTCCATCAGCAGCTCCTTTCCTAGCACAGGATCCACACTGCTCCAAGGGTTGGGGTCATTTTTAGTGGAAGTGAAGAAATTGCTGGCATCCTGTGTGTCTCTCAGTTTTAATGCAGAGTGAAGACACTAAATCTGCCTTGCCTTCAGTCAGAAGGAATCAGCAGTTAAGTCTCTTATTCTGCTAAGGGTTTCAATCCACTTCTGGAGAGAAACGTCTAAAATGGTTTGGAAATGGGAGTTTTATTTTGCTTCTAACCCAGTGCCAGAGTTGGGCCACTAAGTAGGCATTGGGTTTTGCAGGTCAGGGATTTTCATCTCCAAAGTGGATGTCAATTCTCCCTAGTTCCCTCCTCCTTTAGACATCAGACCCACTGTGGACAGCCAGAAGGTGAAAATAAAGCAGTTTGTTCCTTTTAGTCTCAGCTCTGGGAGGTAGAAATGCTTCTAAAATACATGTGTGGGCTTGAAATATCTGTGATGAGTGTGACTGGGGATTTCTCACAGAAGACAAGTGTTGGTGCAGGTGGAGTCTGAGCACTTCTGTGGCCTCATGAACCTCATTCATGAGGATGGGGAGCCCCAGGAGGTGTTCAGAGGGGAAGCTGCATTGCTGTAGCACTGCTGCAGAGCAGAAAGCTTCAGAGGAGTTCAAAACCCTGCTAGAGGTGCCACACAGCAGCCAGGCCTTGCTTAGCTTGTCCCTCTCCTTGGTGTGTGTGTGTGTGTGTGTGTGTGTCTTCTCCTGGCCAGTGGAACAAGGACAAAGGACAAATGTGTCCCCAAGGCTGTGGACAGTGGGAGAAGGGCATGGTTGGAGCTGAGAGTTTCTGTCCCGTGGGGAATTTGGTGATGGAGAGAGGCAGAAGTTTTGCCGAGCCTCTTGTGAGTTCAGAGCAGGAACAAGGGGCAGGAAGCTCAGCCCAAAGGGGCATTTTGAACCAAGCTGTTGTCATCCCTCCCTTCAGAGGGTGGTGAGGCACTGCAACAGGCTGTCCAGAGAATTTGGGGATGCTGCAGGTTGGTTGGATGGGTCCTGGACAAACCTGATCTAGTTGGGGGGGTTGGATCGTCAGGATGCCTTCCAACCCAAACCAGTCTGTGATGGTTCCAGGGAGCACAAACTTCCCAGGACTGAACTCCCAACTACTCCTATTTCTATTTACCTAGTTCATTACAAAAAATGACCAGGAACTTGCAAGGATGCTGCAAACCTCCTTGAAATTCCTCCAAATCCTAGATTCAATTTGATCTAAATGTTCTTTGTGGAGAAGAACCATTCTGGAGCAGCTTAGGAGAAGAAGTAGTGACCTGGCAGCTTTGCTAAGCCGGACCAAGCAGAAACCCATGTGCAGCAGCAACAGAGAACCTGAGGACATGCCTGCCTCCTGGGTTTATCCCTGGATGCAGAGAGGCATCCAAAACAGTCCTGGGAAGCTTGGGACTTCCAGCAACAGATGCTGTAGGACACAGACTCCTTTGCAATAAGCTGGCTCAAATTCCCCAGGGTTTATTGCAGCCTAAAGCTCCACTTAGGTGATGCCAGGCAGGGGCTTGGAAGCTTCTGTTCCTGTGAGGTGTGAACTCCTTTGGATTCAGGGTAAAAGTGTGGACATGTGTTTGCTGGGAAGAGGAGCTTGTGTAGCCCTTGGAGCAGGCTGGGAGGTGAATTTGGCTCAGCAGTTGTATATTAGTGTCCTGGGTTATTTAATGTCAACTCATTTCTCCCCCTGTGATCTCAGTTGTTCCTGTGAACTGCCTGAACATTGTATATCCTCCTGGAGTTCTGTTGTATGGGTTATTTATTTGTAATTGGCTATCATGGTTCCAAAATAAAGATGAATTTCACACATCTGGCCCCAGAGGTGCAGTTTTTAAGTGGAATTTCATCTTCTCTCTCTCAGCCTTGATTCCTTGAGGGTTTTAAAGGAGGGGATGGAGATGATGTTTGGTGAGGACCTGGCTGAGCAAGGGGAGGGAGCTAGGAGAGCCCACAAGGGTTTTATTACCAGGGAAACCCTTTGGGTGGTGGATTTCTGGGGATCATCCAGTCCATCCCTCTGCTCCAGCAGGGTCACCCCCAGCAGCTTGCCCAGCATCTCCTCCAGGTGCCCTTGGAATCTCTGCACACCAGGAGACTCGCCAAGCTCTCTGGGCAGCCTGGCCCAGGGCTCTGCACCCTCACACCAAACAAGTTTCTCCTGCTGGCTTCCAGTTTGTGTCCATTGCCCCTGGGTCTATCCCTGGGCACCACTGAGCCCCAGCCCAGGAGCTTCCCACCTGCTTCTGCCAGGAGTGACTTTTCCCCTCCCTTTCTGGAGCTTTTGAGCTTGGGATCCATCCTGAGGGCCCAGGTCACTCTGGGACAATGGCAAACCACACTCCAACAATCCCAAGCATCCGAGCTGTAATTATTTCCATCTGCCTCTCTGTGTTTATTTACTTTTTTCCCTTCAAGAAAGCAAAGCTCCAGTAGGACCTCCAGAGCAGCTTTATTCTGCTGGAAGTTTCCAGCCTGCTGGAAACAGAGGCAGCAGAGCCAAGCCTCCTTAGGTCTAGCTGAGCACCACTTCACCTTCCCTTCCCTGCTGGGGCTAACTCTTCCCTTCTGCATTCCATTGCACTTGATGATCTTAGAGGTCTCTCCCAACCTGAGTGATCCTGGGAGCTGAGTCCCTAAGGAGGTTTTGTGCTGTCCTCATGCTTGGCTCAGTTCTGAGTGTCCTCACAGTTTTTATTGGGAAGGAAGGGTTCAGAGCAAACTCTCCCTTGGAGCATGCTGGGAAGGATTCCTGCCCCTTGGGATGCTTCTAGCCTCCACTCCTGCCTCCTTTGGGGCTGGAGGAGCAAAATCAGCATCTGTGTTGTGCCCTTTGGATGGTTGGAGTGTCTGGTTCCTGCTCTGCTTTGGTAGTCTGAAAGGGAAAAGCCTGGAAGGTGGGAACAAGAGGATGAGGATCACTCCTAAATGTGATAGCCTGGGCTGGGATGGTGCAGAGAAAGTGATGAGGAACATGGGAGAGATGATTGCTGAAAGCAAAAGAGGTCTGGAAGGGACATTTCAGGGCAAATGCTGTGGAGTTGGAGGGGGAGGAAAATGGATCTGGAATGAAGAAAGCAAGCTCCAAGAAGAACTAACTAATAACCCTAACTCCAGGAAATAAATCCCTTCACCTTCAGCAAGTGCTTTGGCCATGAGCAATGGGTTTAATATGTCAGCTGCAGCAAAAATCATTTGGAAACAGCCAAAAGGCTCCAGTTTTCCATCTTCTGGGTCTTGTTTTTAGAGAAGCATGGAGTTTCTAAAGGGTACAGCTTAAGAAAACTGAATGCTGGCACCAGCAAGCAAGTGGCATGTGTTTTATTCAGGTGCTCATTCCTCAGTGTCTTCCCCATCCCTCCTCTTCGTGGCTGCAGAAGGCTCAGGGATTCCTTCCAGGCTTTCTGAAGATTCAAGTGTTATTGAGCATCACAGGGGAGCAGATGGAGAAGAGTTGTCACCAGCTAGCCAAAGAGAACAGAGCTGCCAGCAGTTTTCAGCCATACTTGGGTCATTTTCCGGGTGAACATCAAGTGATGGATGTGCCTGGCCAGTCTCCTGCTTCAGCTTGGTGACCTTGTTCAGAGCTTCATCTACGTGAGGAAGATGAGGCTTTGGAGCAAGTAAGAATCCTTCTGCTTGGAAGAGATCTTGAAGATCATTGAGTCCAACTCTTAATCACCAGGTCACCACTGAGCCATATCCCTCAGCACCACAACTCCATGGCTTTTCAACCTCTCCAAGGATGGGGACTCCAGCACTGCCCTGGGCAGCCTGGGCCAGGCTTGGACAACCCTTTAGGGGAAGAAATTCTTCCTAATATCCATCTTTAACCTCCCCTAGCACAACTTGAGGCCTTTCCTCTCATCTTGTGGCTTGTTCCCTGGGAGAAGAGACCAACCCCCAGCTCACTCCAACCTACAGGGAGCTGGAGAGAGTGAGAAGGTCTCCCCTGAGCATCCTCTTCTCCAGCCTAACCAAGCCCAGCTCCCTCAGCTGCTCCTCAGCACACTTGTGCTCTAGACCCTTCCCCAGTTTCCTTGCCCTTCTCTGGACACACTCCAGCACCTCAGTGTCCTTCTGGCAGTGAGGCTTCCTGAGGCCAGCAGTCCCTGTGTGTTGGGAACAAGGATGAAGAATCCAGACTTGGCAAGCTGGTGCTGCAGACAGATGGAATCCCAGCAGACCTCAGGCCAACAGCAACAGCTTCTGAGCTAGCACATGGGAATGCACAAGGAGATAAACCACCACCTCCTCCAGGGTGGATCCTCTGCTGGAAGGGAATTGGGCTAAGGGGAGCTTTGTGTGTGGAGTCCTTCAGGGGAAAGATGGGAATTGCTGGTTCCCAACACAGACACAGCTCTGTCTTGCCCTGAATTCTTCTTTTAGAGTTGCTTAACTCCTCTGCCTTGCCTCTTGCTCCACGTGAGGAGAGCTTAATCCTCTCTGCTGTTACCTCAGAGGGGCTGTGAGGGCAAGAGCTTGGAACAGAATCTGCTGTCAAGGCAAAGAATCCACAAGTGACTACAAAAGCCAAACCCCAGAGCTCCAGTTGGGAAACTCCAGCACCACTCCACTGCCTTCTGGAATTCTGCTGGATAAACATCCTTGAGGCTTTGCAAAGGGGTGACCTGCACATGTAGGGCCTGACTAATTGGGCTGTGCGTGTGAAAAAGGGGGAGGGAGAGGAGAAGGAAGTGAAATCCCCAAGGTGCAAGCTGGGCCTCCTTCTTCCCATGGCCTGGGGTGATGCTTACGTGGGGAGAAGGGGTCTCCAAGCCTCCTGTGCCATGGGGATGATGAGTGGGAACTCTGTGGGCCTCATGACCCAGGCTGCACCCGAGCTGGGAGGTGGTTGCTCAGCCCAGCAGGAAGCTGCAGCAGCCTCCAGGAGCTCCCTTCATCCCCAAATCTGCACTAACTCAGTGCTCCTGGGCTGGTTTCTCCCCAGACAGCACAAAGCTGCTTCTACAAAGAGAAAAGACAAAGAGTCTGCACCTTCCCACTGGCTTGTGTGTGGAACCCTAATCCCAGAGCTGCTGCTTTGGTGCCAAAAGGCACTGGAGACCCAGAGCCCAGCTCTCCACAGCTCATGGCAAGGCAGTTGAGGATCACTTCTTTGGTTTGCATGATCTCCAAAAGGCCTTGACACCAGCCCCAAGGCAAACAACCTGCTCCATCTGCTCGGGGCAGGCCCCATGCACAGGCCTGGAGGGAATTGTAGGGTCTGCTAGGAAGTGCACACCTTCTCCATTCCAGGACAAGAGTGCTCTGCAGCTCTTCCACCCTCCCCACAGCAGCTCTCAGGTCACATTGAGCACTTGGGCATTGGCAGTGGAAGGCAGAAGCTGGAGGAGCTGGTGCCAGGCTGGTTAGGAAAGAGTCAACCCTGCTTCCCCAGCTCCCATCCTTCTCCCAGCTGTTCAGGGCTCAGCCAGTGGAGCTGCAATCCTTCAGGCTCCTCTGTTGACTCCAGCCCAGAACTATTCTAAACTCTGGGACACGTGATGAGATGTTTCTGGAGAGCTTATTTATTCCAAGGGCAGCAGAGGGAAGCTTGCAGAACACCCAGGCTGTGCTGGAGGAAAGTTCTCCTGAGCTGGGCAAGAGGAGGGATTATCTGCATACCAACGTAAGTTGTTGCTTGATTTATTCCCTCCTCTTCTCTTTCCTGCATCCTCCTAACTTTTCCAACCTTCTATGGACACAAGCAGCCCAGAACTGTGCCTAGGAGTTATTTCTAGTTTCCTTTCTGTAGTGGTGTGGCTGGGGCTGGAATTGAAGGTGATTTAGTGCTGCCTCTTCCCCTTTCCTCTGCTGTTTTCTAGGGCTGAGCAGCAGCTCCCTCACAGCGCTGAGGCAGAGAGGTGACAGAGCTGCCAGCTTGCAGGGAGCAGGCTGGGCTTGTCTCCTCTTTCTCTTACACCTTTGCACTGAAGTCTGGCCTTGTGTCTCCCTGTGCCTCGTCCTGCAGGCTCGAGCTGTGGCAGCAGGCTCTTTCCATGCAGAGGATGGACCGTGCCAACGTCACCCAGGCCATGCTGGCTGCTGAGCCCCCTGGCACAGAGAGGGGCAGCAGCAACGAGTACTTCTACATCCTGATTGTCATGTCCTTCTATGGCATCTTCCTGATGGGAATCATGCTGGGCTACATGAAATCCAAGCGGAAAGAGAAGAAGTCCAACTTGCTCCTGCTCTACAAAGACGAGGAGAGGGAATGGGGAGAAGCTGCCAAGCCTCTAGCCACCCTCTCGGGCTTGAAGCCTGTGCAGGTGCCCATGATGCTGAACGTGCTGCAGGAGAGCATGGTGCCCTCCCTGTCCTGTGCCATCTGCTCCATGGAAGGCAGCAGCATCAGCTCCGAGTCCTCCTCTCCAGATGTGCACTTCACCATCCAGGAGGAGGTGCTGGATGCGGAGCTGGGGGAGGTATCCGAGACACTGCTGCACGAGAGCAGCGAGGGCTCTGCTGACAACATCCACAGGAACTCCTAGCACCTGCCAGGGCTGCCGAGGGCTCTGCTGACAACATCCACAGGAACTCCTAGCACCTGCCAGGGCTGCCGAGGGCTCTGCTGACAACATCCACAGGAACTCCTAGCACCTGCCAGGGCTGCCGAGGGCTCTGCTGACAACATCCACAGGAACTCCTAGCACCTGCCAGGGCTTCCCTTCAGCTGCTGCCACACTGGGAGTGCAGCTCCCACCGGGAACTCGGGCTCCTCCCGCCCTGCCAAAGCAGGAGCGCATCTCCCACCGGGAACTTGGGCTCCTCCTGCCCTGCCAAAGCAGGAGCGCATCTCCCACCGGGAACTCGGGCTCCTCCTGCCCTGCCAAAGCAGGAGCGCATCTCCCACCGGGAACTCGGGCTCCTCCTGCCCTGCTCTCCACTGAACTCTGAACATCTCTCTGTGCTCCTCAGAGCTGGCAGGATGAGAGGAAGCAGCAGGACTTTGCTCCAAGGTGGAATCTGCACATCCCTGGGATGCTTCCTTTTCATGTTTTCCCCTTATTATCTCTTACTGTAAGAGCTAAGAACAAGGAGAATGTAGATGTTTGCTGAGGAGGGAACTGCTGCTGGCATGTCCCTGCCTCTTGCAGGACTCTGGGACATGGTTAGGGAAGTTACCCTGCTGCAAGGGTCTGGTTGGTGAAGGTGAGGATGAGTGGTGCTCCCCTGAGAGCCTGAAAGCACTTGCTCTTTCCATTCTAACTAACCTCAGCCAGCAGCACATGTGCTCCATCAGGTCTCAAAACCTGGGAGCCTGTGGATGCTGGAAGTGAAGGGAGCTGGCAGCATGGCTGCAGACTGACCAGGCACTGAAAGAATGGGAGAAATAACCCAAAGCAAACCAAGAGGCACTGAATTTTTAGGGGGTTAGGAGAGCCCAGCTGCAGATCCTTGTGTCTGCTGGACTGGCTGGGTCAGGGTCACCAACTTCTGCTGCACTCCAGCTTCTGTGGCTGAGGGATGAGGAGGCAAAGTGAGCTTTGTCTTACTGCCTCTTGTGTTGAGTTGTTGAAGATCTGCACATCTAGAGGCAAAGGTCCTTTAGATGACATTAAAGATGCCTTAAAGATGACATGGAAAGGTCTTTGCTACCAGGTGGGAGATGCTTGAACCAATGCTGCTCTGCTCCATCCCCTGGCAAACCCGGTGGGATTCAGCCTAGGAGTTCACCCTGGTGAGACCCTGACCCCACTGAAGGGGTTGGCTAGAGCCCTGCTGGCTTCTGGGGACAAGCACCAGACTCTGCTCCTCTGCTGGAGTGGAATTCTCCATCTGAGGTCAGTACAGCTGGAGCCACGTCCACCCTGAAGGAACCTAGACCTTCTGCTCTATTTAAGCCAGAGAAATATTGCAGGACAGCTCTTAATATTGTTATTATTATTATTATTATTGTTGTTGTTATTATTGTTATTGTTATTCTGTGGCATGTGACACATGCATTTCTATCAGTTAGTAACTAGCCCTTCAAGCCTTTCCCCCTCCCCTAGTTGAATGCTACTGTGATTTGATGGGAGGTTATTTGATCTCTCCCCCAGGAGAGCAGCTCCTCAAGTCTTGCACTGTTGAAAGCAGCAGGGATGGAGCAGAGTGACTGTTTCCATCATCCTTTCTGTGTCATCACAACTGCTTGCTGCTCCCCTGGGCTTTAGCTGGAGCAGCTGCCCTGGCAGCTCCCTCCCCTTGCTCTGTCCCCAGCAGGGCTGCAGAGCACTGCGCAGCAGCAAAAGCTTTGCTCCACTTCCTGCTCTGGAAAAAAACCCACACACAGCCAAATAACCCCCCCCAAAAAAACCAGGAATGGTGAGCAGCACAGGCCCAAGTGCCTGCTGCCCTGGAGGAGGGAGAGCTCTGCTTCCCCAAGGCCAGCCCAGAGCCTGGAGCTTTGCATCTGAGCATCGCCAGCCCCTCACCAGATTATTCTTTTGGGGAGATTTGCTCCAAAAAGAGGAGCTGTTTCTTAAGGAGCTTTGGCACTTGGCCTGGAATCACTTGAATCCTGAAGCTTTCCAACTGAGACTGACAGGAGCCAGTTGTCACTTTTTCCATGGCTTTCTCCTCCAGCCTTGTGGTCGAAATGTCTGTGTACCTGTAAGAAGCCAAGCCCCTGCTGTCTGCAATGGCTGTAGCTGAGCTCTAGCTCCTTGTCTCCTGGCTGGGAGGTTGATTGTTTCCACTGGCACTCGTTGTTGTTGTTTAAATAAAGCAGCACATTTCCTGGAGAAGTTTCCATGCTTGCTCCCTGCGTCAGACAGAGCTGCAGCAAGCAGGCTGGGCAGCACAAGCCTCTTCTGGAAGTGATTCCTGGTGCCTGAGCAGCCAGGAGCTCCAGAGATGCCTTAGGTGCCTGCTGGCTCATTGGGTCACCTCCTGGGGACAGCCAGAGTCCTCCCACAAGCAGCTGGGCATGCTGCTGGCCCTTTGAGGAGCCTGGTAGAGCCCACGAGCTGCTAGCAAAGTTCTTCTGTCCCTTCTTCAGCCTCTTGAGAGCTCTGGGTTTGGAGTTTGGCCTTTCCATTGGTGTTGTAGCTCATCCCAACGTTGCTCCTCAGGTTGGCCCAGAAGGCATGGCTGGGATGAGGGAGGAGGTGAGCAGGGCAGGAGAGCAAATCCAGTTCCTAGCTTCCCTGGAAAATGGCTAAGCCTCTATGGGGAACACCTTCACTGCCCAAGGCTGGGGTGAGAGCAACCAGCCAGAGGTGGAAAGGGAGACAAGACACATGACTCCTTGCTCTGTGTAAGCACCAGGTGAAAGGACTCCAGCTGTCTGGCTCTCTCCATCCCTGGGGAGCTCACCTAGGAGCAAGGCTGCTGTGGTGCTGGTCCCCAGCCCTGGGACAGCTGTGTTTCATCCTAGCAGAGCAGATGCGAGGTGAGAGGATGTCAGAGCTGCAGTACTCACAGGAGGCTGCTCAATTCCTTCCTGCAGAGTACACACAAGAGCAGTCCTCTCCTTCTCTGCAGCAGGAGATGGGAATCATGTGCCTTGAAGGATGTGCATCAACCTGCTGCTGCTAAACTGAGCAGGCAAGGTTTCCTGGGGCAGAGGAGAGAGGGAAGCTGTTGCTGCTGCTCTTCTCTAACAGCTGTGTGCTGGCAGACACATCACCTTGAGCATGACAGGGACAAGCCCCAGTGGTGCCTCCTTCAAGGCCTTCCTGAAGCATCATCTCATCCTTTGCCTTCCTGTGCTCCAGCAGGACCTCTTGCTGTGGCCAATTGCTTGATGAGGGTCCAGAACTGCTTCCCAGGGAATGCTCCTGACCCTGCTAGGAGCATGGAGTGGTTGCTGGGACTGCTGAGAGGCCAGGCACCACCGGGACACTTCTCCAGCTGGGACTTGCCACAAGGCATGAAGTGTTAATTTTGACCAGTGGCACAGGATTTTTACCCCAAAGGGTGCTGAGGACTTTGGTTAGAAGGGTGAGTGGCACCTAGAAGAAGACCATGGGTGATGTGATGGCAGCACCAACCCTTGTTTAGCCAAGAGCCTTCAGCAAAGGGAAGAGCAGCCACAGCTGTGTCACATTGTCACTCAGGGTCTTGCTGCTGGTGTTCCCCATCCCAACCTTCAGTCACATGCACTTAGCTGCTCTTTGGCCAAGGTGACAGTCCCCACTCACAGAAGGCTCCTGGCCCATCAAGGGGGAAGGTACAGGAGGTGACCTGAGGTAGAAGTGAACCTTCCTCTCAGAGAGGTGACAGCCACAGAAAACATCAGCAGGGCTCTGGAGAGGGGGTGGGCAGGCTCTGGGTGGGATTTGAGGAGCTAACCCTGCATGCCCCCAGCCCTTCCCAGGCAGGAAGTTGCCTTTCAGAAACAAGGTCACTCCCTTTCACTTTTTTTCCCCTTTCCCCTCATTTTGCTCCCTGTGGGCTCTGGAAACACGCACACTGCTCCACAGCAACTTCCCCCCCTGCCAGCTGGAAGATGAATGCTTGCCTGAAGAGCAAGCAGGCTTGAGATTGCCATCAAGAGAGCCATAAAAGCAAAGATGTCAGCAGTGCTATGGAAAGAGAGGGTCGGCCCCTTGGAGCTTCAGGGCTGGGATCTGGGCTGCCCACACTCCCCACATCCAGCTCCTGCAGCCCCTGCCAGGGCACTGGGAATCCTGCTTTCTCCTGGAGGTTGAGGAGTCCCTTGGGATCTCCTTAGCTCAGGGTGCACCTTTACACACTAACTTGGAGGATTTGGGGGTTGGGTTGGGTATTTTCCAGCCTAGCTGCTGCTTTCTGTGTGCCATACTCCCCACATCCAGCTCCTGCAGCCCCTGCCAGGGCACTGGGAATCCTGCTTTCTCCTGGAGGTTGAGGAGTCCCTTGGGATCTCCTTAGCTCAGGGTGCACCTTTACACACTAACTTGGAGGATTTGGGGGTTGGGTTGGGTATTTTCCAGCCTAGCTGCTGCTTTCTGTGTGCCATACTCCCCACATCCAGCTCCCGCAGCCCTGGGGCTGGGAGCACGCATGAGGGCAGTGGGAATCCTGCTTTCTCCTGGAGGTTGAGGAATCCCTTGGGATTTCTTCAGCTTGGAGTGCACCTTTACACGCTAACTTGGAGGGTTTTGGGTTGGGTTGAGTTTTTTTTTCCAGCCTAGCTGCTGCTTTCTGTGTGCCATACTCCCCACATCCAGCTCCCGCAGCCCTGGGGCTGGGAGCACGCGTGAGGGCAGTGGGAATCCTGCTTTCTCCTGGAGGTTAAGGAATCCCTTGGGATCTCCTTAGCTCAGAGGGCACCTTTACACACTAACTTGAAGGGGTTTTGGGTTGGGTTTTTTTTTCCAGCCTAGCTGCTGCTTTCTGTGTGCCTCTCAGACGTCACTGGGAACGCACTGCTGGCCCTCAGCAACTTGTCCTCTGCAAGCCTCACACATGTCCCCAGTGATCCCACTGCAAGCCTTGCCTGGAAAATCATTAACTCCCCTTTTTGCTCTGTCAGGATAGGATTAGAGCAATCTGCTTGGGGCCAGGGCCAGCTCATTCCTGTGGACATCCTCCCCAGGGAGCTGGGCTCTGTGGGAGTCCTGCACGTAAGCTATTGTTGCCTCGGAAGGCCAGAGTGTTCCACTGCAGCAAGTGGCCCTGGGGACAGCCTGGCCAGCACACAGCCAGCTGAGCTGGGACATGCTTCCAGCAGCATTCAGCCTTTGTTCTCCCCTCCTTGCTCTCCTGATCTTCATCAGATTGGTTCCTGGTGGGGTTTGCTGGGTGTAGGATAGTGACTTCATAGCTACCCCAGGTGGTGGGAACAGCACAGTTACTGACACTGCTCCCTAAGTCAGGATCCTTTGGGCTGGGAAAGACCTCCAAGATTGGTGCAAGATGCCCTGAGTTCCTCCAGGGGCTGAGGCTTTACTACCAAGAGCTCTGGTGCTGAGGGTGATGGTGATGAAGATGGTGATGGAGATGGTGATGGAGATGGTAATGGTGATGATGATGGTGATGGAGATGGTGATAATGATAGTGATGATGGTGGTGATGATGGTGATGGTGATGATGATAGTGATGATAATGGTGATGATTATGATGATGGTGATGGTGATGAAGATGGTGATGGTGGTGGCCACCCCAGCCATGCTCTCAATCATGAGGCAACCAACAAGCAATTCTTTTCTGCTGAATGAGCTCTGCCTCAACTTTACCTTCTGGATAGTTGTGGCATTCCAAGACTTTGAGGAGCTTATGAGAGAGAGGGAGAGAGACTTGATACCCAGGCAGATTGTGCCAGGACAAGGGTGATGGTTTGGAGAGTTAGCTTACATGTTAGGAAGAGATTCTTTCCCCAGAGGATGGTGAGGCACTGGAACACCCAGGGAAGCTGTGGCTGCTCCATCCCTGCCAGTGTTCCAGGCCAGGTTGGATAGGCTCTGGACAAGCTGGACTAGTGGCTGGCATCCCTGCCCATGGCACTAGATGATCTTTAGGATCCCTTCCAACCCAACCTCTCATTAGATGCCTTTTCAAGTTGCTCTGTGTCTGAGGCTGACACCATGCCATCTTCTCTTCATAGCTCCAGTGGCTTCTGAAAAGGGCAACTCTGTCTGGCATTTGGTGACCTTTCCCTCAGGAGAATGTCATTCCTGAGCAGGACTGTGGCCATTCTGTCCAAGGCCATAGGGAGCTCCTTTGGAGCCAAGCTGGATGAAAGGACAAGCTTGCCAGGGCTGGGTAGAGCCACAGCTAAGCCTCATTAGGCTTAATTAATGAAGGCTTATTAGTACCCTCAGGGCTCTGAGATCCTCTCCCACAGCTCTGCAGAAGAGGGAAGGGAGGAAGGACAGCTTCTGTGGCTGGAAGGTACACTTTTGGTTCTTTTTTCCACTCTACATTTGCAATGGTTTTGGTCTGGGATGGCCTGGAGTGTATTGCTGTGGCAGTGAGAGAGCAGCCAGGCTCTTCTGCTGGAGCAACCTGGAGCTGTGGGGAGATATCTTGTGGGATCTTGGCAGCTCTTGACCCTTCTGGGGGGGACAAGAGCTTTGCAGGTGCCCAGAGAGCAGGGAAGTTTGTCTCTAGAATGCATAAGGGGAAGGTTTCTGCCCAGAGTGGTGGAAGAGCTCAAGCTTAGGAGATGAGGGAGCTTGACTTGTGCTGCTGTGGGCAAACAGCTCAGATTTCCAATGGATATTATCCAGCAGGAGCAGAACATCTCTTGGCTTGTCTGTATGGACTAGCTGCCCCTCAGAAGGCAGCTGGCATCACATTGTGTTTGGAGAGCTCCTTGAATCTCCTTATCAGAGCACAGTTATCCAAGTATCTCTCCATTCTGACCTCTCATGGCATTCCTTGGTCTGGAGACAAGGTCTGTGGGACATCTAACCCTGCTAGGGAGGGAGATGGAGGTGACAAGGGACACGCTGGAGTAGCTCAGCAAGGAATGTTGTATGTGAGCTCCTGGGTGAACAATGTGTGCTCTTGGCAAGCTGTGGCTGTTCCTCTCAGAGCTGGGAAGATGCCAGCTCTGTAGCACTGGGATTGGAGGCAATTCCTTGGCATGGTCCCTCAGGCAGAGGTGAAGCTACCTGAGCTCCTCCTCACTGCACACACACACATCCCCATGGAAAGAATTCCTCAGCTTGGCTCCAATGGCTTATCTCCTCTCCTCTCCTGCTTCCAGGCTGTTTGAGATGGGTGTCAGGAGTAGCTTCTTCATACCTGCAGCAAGCTGGACTTTGTGCCAACAAGGGAAAGACTTAGGTGTGAAGAAGGTTTGCTTTCTCAGGGATGCAGGCAGTGCTTGGCTCTCCCCACATCCTTCTCTGTGTGATTTGGAGATGGAAAGTGCATCTCCCAGAGGAGCAGCCTGCATCTCAGGCAGAAGGAACAGTTCAGCAACAAAAGAAGCTTGTGTCTCCAGAACTTTGTGTGGTGTCAGTCAAGGCAAGAAGAGGAAACTTTGATTCCCTGGGAATAGGAAAAACCCAAATGCACATTGCAACCTTTAATGAGTCATTTCATCTCCTTCATTTCATCTCCTTCCTCCCAAGCTGTTTTCATCGGAGGAGATCAAGGAGCTTTGACTCTAGAGTAAACACAACTCTGCTGTGGGTAAACAGCTTGTAGGAATTGCTTCTCAATGCATGCTTAGCTTCAGCAAAGCTCCTTTCATCCTGCAGCCCCTCAGCAGAGGTCAGGCTAGCTGAGGCAGCTCTGAGATGCTTGAGGCTGCCCCTGGGATGCTGCTCTCTCTGCAGTGGCTACTGCAAAGCCAGGCTGGCTGCTCAGGTACCACAGAGCATCCTGAGCTGGAAGGGACCCAGGAGGCTCAGCAAGTGCATTTCATTGGCCTAGGCTGTTGTTGTGGTGTTGTTCTCATGCATAAATTGAGCAGAATTATCTTTGTTGCTGTGCCTAAAACCAGTGTCAGGCTGCCCTGGGAGAGCTCTTTTAGGCAGAACTAGGAGTGAAATGGGAATAGCTTACTCCATCTTATCCCTCGATGCAGCACCAAGTCTGAGTTGAACTTCTTCTCTTTCCTTGCTCTGCTTTCCCTTCACATCCAATAGAAACGGGAAGGATGCCTGTTAAATTCTTGATGGAAAAGCCAAGCCAGCTCCCTCCAAGCTGCAGCTAATCATAGCCCCAAATGCTCCTAATGGGTAAGCTGGGAGCCAGGAGGAATCCTTCATGCCAAGATCCACAAGTTCCCACACTGTTGTGGGATCACCAGAGGAGTGTTAAGGATCATTTGTGTCTCTCTGATGTCACATCCCAAGCATCTCTGTGTCATGAACACATTCCTTGACTCCCTGTCATCATCTCCTCCTCCTGCAAGCCCTCAGCTGGGGCACTGGGGCAGAATGGAGTTCCTGGCTCTATGCTATCTGCTCACCTCCTTGCCTTGTGTGGCAGGTCCCTAGGGTGTCTGGCAAGGCTCAGCTGAGGTGAGCCCATCCACAGCTTCAGCTGATCCTCCTTGCATCAGCTCTGCTGCAGCCTGGCACACAGAGCTCTCTGGGGAGGGCTAGGAACCCCAATCCTCTTCTCTGGCACCTTGGAGCTGATGGGATGCTCTCCCAGTGATGCTCTCCCAAGGGCAAGGCAGCTTGGTGTAAACCCCACAGTTTGTTGAATCTCTTCTCTGCTCTAGACTCTCAGTGTTTATCTGAAGGAGACAGCAGAGCCCATGGAGTCTGTGAGCTTCCAGCTCTCCTCCTGCTTCACTTTGTTTAACCCTTTGGGATGCTCGAAGGCAGGGACAGAATCCTAAATGATGAAATAATGGAGCAGTCCTGGCACCAGGAGCAGAGCTGAGCATCTCTCCTGTGGGGCAAGGCTAGGAGAGCTGGGGATGCTTATGCTGCAGAGGAGCAGACTGAGGGGGATGTGATTCCAAGGGCAGCTGGAGGTGATCCTGGGAAGCTGCTGTGGGTGAGCCTGCTCTGACTAACTGATCCCCAGATCCAGCCCCTAACACTCTCTGATACTTCTATCCATTTAAAGGCCAAATGAGTAGCTGCAGCTCTCCTATCCTTTTCTTTTGATTAGGACATCACCAGCTCCTTGTGCTCATCCTCTGGGAAGTCCTAGGCACCAGTTCTGTTGTTAGGAACCATAAGCATTTTGCTTCCAGCCAATTCTAGAGCTCTTCCATCCCAAAGCAAGCCCACAAACAGTGGTTCTGGCTTTTTCTTTCTGCTGTTGGACATCCCTTTTTTTTTGGGCAGGGTGGCTGCATCCTTCCCTTGGCCACACAGCAGTGCAGCTGGAAGAATTGTCCCAAAGTTCAACAAAGGGAAAGTGAGAGCCAGGGCTGAGTCATGGCATGGATGGGAGCAGGGAGAGAGGAGGAAGCTCTGCTCTGAGCTGAGAGAGTCAGAAAATGCTGAGGAATAGCATAACATCCCAGAGGAGGCTGGCAAGCTGTCAAGAAGCAGGAGGAGAAACAAAACAAACCCTGGCTTCACAAAGGGGATGGAAAGCACCCCCCACAAAGGCAGCCAGAGAACTTTCCATCACAGTGTCAGCATCAGCCCCAGCTCCCTCGAGTGTTCCCAAGATGAAGCAAGCACAGCACAGAGACTTAGCAGCTCCTTGTGATCCAGCACATCAGAGAATCACCATGGCTGGATGGAAAAGCCCTCTGAGATCCCCCAGGCCAAGCATCCACCCAACCCTGCCATGTTCATCAGCAAACCAAGCACCACACCTAGAGGTTTGAGGAATATTTGCAGGGATGATGATGATGATGATTCCACCTCCTGCCTGGGCCAATCCTGAGAACCCTCTAGGGGAAGAAATTCCTCCTAATAACCAATCTGAACCTCCCCTGGGGCAACTTGAACCCATTTCCTCTCATCCTATCACTTGTTCCTTGGGAGAAGAGACCAAGGCTCACCTCACCTCACCCCAAGCTCCATGCAGGGAGTTGGAGAGAGTGAGGTCTCCCTGAGCCTAACCAGCCCCAGTGCCCTCAGCTGCTCCTCACACTTGTGCTCCAGAGCCTTCCCCAGCTTCCTTGCCCTTCTCTCAGGACACACTCCAGCACTTTAATATCCTTCTGGGAGTGAGGAGCTCAAAGCTGAGCTCAGGATTGGAGCTGTGGCCTCGGCAGTGCCCATTCCAGGAGGACAATCCCTGCCCTAGTGCTGCTGCTCTCCCCTTGCTCCCAAAGGCAGCAGAGTGTCCCTGCTTTCCTGAGGAGCTCCAGCAGCAGCTCTCAGGTGAGCACTGAGCACATCTTTGGCAGCAGCTTTCCTTTTCCCTGCCCAGCTCCTCTGCTGCCCTTCTTAGAGCCCTAGGCCAGCAGAGCCTGCTGCTAGGTCATTGTCCCCTGCTCCACAGGGAAGGGCTGAACAATTCTTAGCATGGGAAGAAGTCCAGCTCTATCTTCCCACTTAATTCAGTTTGGAGAAGTCTCTCTGGAGCTGGAGCCAGCAGCACCAGGGGACTGAGTGCTGAGTGCCAAGGGGCTGATGCTCAACCTAAGGCAGGCAGGGACAATGCCAGAGCCTTCAGGGCTGGGATTCCTCCTTCTCCTTTCAAATCAGTGATGCCTTTAGATGTCTCTCCAGCACAGGGATTCAGAGCAGCTTCTGCACTTGGTTTCCCATGGAGAATTCCTCTTGCACATGGCTCTGGAGCTCCCCAAAAGCCTTGATGGGATGGGCATTTCCCAGCCACCTCCAGCTCTCCAAGAGCCAATTCTGATGGAGGTGGGAAATGCATCTTCACTCTGCCATGCTGCTGCCTAGCAAGTGACCTTCCTGGGAAGCTTCTCCTGAGGGATTGGAGGGAGGAAACACTCTGTGGGGCAGGAGGTAGAGCTCCCCTGCCTGCAGGGATGGCAGAGGTGTGTAGGGAAGCTGTGCTCATGGAGAGGGATGAGGTGCTGGGAGGTGCTCATGGAGGTTGGAGTAGATGATGTCCAGAGGTTCCCTTCCAGCCCCTGGCATTGATCCTGGCTGGAATGAGGTGTTGAGGGAAGGGATCCCTAGCAGTACTATCTCCTGTCTGCATGCTTCATGAACTTCCAGCAGGGAATTTGGAGGTGAGACAGGACCTTTCAGTGTTTGTTAGAGGAAGTGACGTGGAGAACACAAGCTCAGCTGACAAGTTATCCTGCTACTGGGCTCAGGATGGTGTGGAATGAACAAAAACTCCTCTATTGATTTCTCTTTAGCTAAATGTGCCTTCCCCAAACTCATTGTTAGTGACAAATGGTCCCAGCAGAGGGATGACAGCTGCAAGGAGGGAGCAGGATGGGTGTTTCTCAGCATTCTGCTTTAGCTTCCAGTCTGTGACATTTTTCTTGGGGTTGGCATGGGAATGAATACCATGAAAAGAAAAAAATAAATCCATTTTTAAAATGTCATGATGGGGGGGGGAAAATTAATCCTGGTCAGCAATAAATCACTGCTCACCAGGCCTGTAGATCCTGAGCTCTCCTGGGAATGTGCTGTGTAACTGCAGGGCTTGGACTGTCTCATTCCTCCTCTTATTTGGGTTATTGGAGTCTTGGGTGAGCAGCAGGGCAAGGGAGCTTCTCCTCTCCTCCTCTGCCCTGGTCAGGCCACAGATGGAGTGTTGGGTCCAGTTTTGAGCTCTCCAGAGAGACAAAGAACTGCTGGAGAGAGCCCAGCAGAGGTTAGGGAGATGCTGAGGGCACTGGAGCATCTGTGTGAGGAGGAAAGGCTGAGAGCCCTGGGGCTGCTGAGGCTGGAGCAGAGCAGAGCCAGAGGGGAGCTGCTCCATGCTGAGCAAGAGCTGAAGGGTGCAGGGGGCAAGAGGCTGGGGCCACACTCTGCTCAGGGGTGCCCAGGGGCAATGGGCACAAACTGGAAGCCAGGAGGTTAGAAACTTGCTTGTTGTGAGGGTGCAGAGTCTGTGCCAGGCTGCCCAGAGAGCTTGGGGAGTCTCCTTCTCTGCAGAGATTCCCAAGGCACCTGGAGGAGATGCTGCTGTGGGTGATCCTGCTGGAGCAGAGAGGTTGGCCTGGATAATCTCCTGAAGGATTGGGGATGCTGTGCTGTTCTCTGCTCAGAACAAGCTTGTGCTTTCTCTCGGAAGTGGATGCTTTTGCTTCTCTTCTTTCCTGTTGATGTTGGCAAGCATCTAGCAGAGAGAGAGCACCCAGGCTGTGCTCATGGTGGCCATCTGTCCTGCTGTCACCAAAACGATTGCATAACCCCAACAAGAGAATCCTTTCAGGGGGGAGGAGGCAAGAAACACCCAGAGAGCAGTCACGAGGCTGCCATGCACCAGAGAGCCAGCAGGAAAAACACTAACCGTGTACTAGGATGCTCAGCTTTGGGCTCCTCATTCCCAGAAGGACTTTGAGGTGCTGGAGTGTGTCCAGAGAAAGGCAAGGAAGCTGGGGAAGGCTCTGGAGCATAAGTGTGCTGAGGAGCAGCTGAGGAACTGGAGTTGGTTAGGCTGGAGAAGAGGATGCTCAGGGGAGACTTTCTCCCCCTCTCCAGCTCCCTGCATGGAGCTTGGAGCCTGGGCCAGTTTTTTTCTCTTGTGTGGGAGCTGTGAGGGCACAGAGGGAAGGTCTGAAACCCTGAAGAGTCTGTGATCTCCAGGGAAATGTGCTCCCACACAAAAGGCTCCTGGCTGCCCCTCAAGCAACACAAGCAAGCTCTAGCTGACTCCCATTTGGAAGGTTACCTTCACATCCTCTGAGCACCAGAGACCTTTCCTCTCTTGCCTTTGTTTATAAACCATCAGGAACTTCAAAGTTGAAGAAAAGGGAGGGGGTTGGGGGTTGGTTGGTTTGTTTTTTTTTCCTTCCCTGAAGTTTCCCTAGCAAAGAAGCTGAGCTGCAGAGGAGGTGGCAGTGAGCTCTCACTGCAGGCAGCAGTGCTGTGGCAGCAAGGCTTGGGCTTTCTCTCCTGCTCTGCAGTGCTCTCAATGCCAAAATCTGTGATGGAGGATGAGCAGTGAAAGATTTGGTGACTCTGGCAAGAGAGGATAATGAAATATTGACTTTTTTTCTTCATTTTATCACTATGCTAAGAGTTGACTCCCACCTGCTGTCCTGCTCTTCTCCTCTCAGCTCTGGAGTTCTCCTTTATTTCCATTTATCCTTTAAATCCAGTAGAGGTCTGGCTTTGGGGCAGCTGACAGGAGGGATTAAAGCAATAAAGCCCTTTTGGAGCCACAGGATAAAAAGGGAAAGGCTGGGAAGGAGCAGGTCCCAAGGCCTAGAACTGCCACCCCAGGAGGATACTCAGGTGGCACCTGGGCAGCTCTGCCTCTCCTGCTCTTGGCTTGAGCAATCTGAAAGCAAAACAACCAAGACAAAAACCAACCCAACCCAAAGCCTTCCTCCCAGCCAGACCCAGCTGGGGAAGCTGAGGCTGCCAGAAGGCTCCTTGATGTGTCTGTGGGCTGCTCAGCCCTTTGCAGAGGGATTGCTCCTCTTCCTCCTTCCTCTTTCCTTTGGAAAGCATCTCAGCAGAGAAAGAGAAAAACCTTTCCTCAGCTTGCCTGTTGCTCCAGGAATGCAGGTTGGCCAAGGGGATGGATGGAGGGATGGATGGAATGCCTTGAAGGCATGGCCAAGGGGATGGATGGATGGATGGATGGAATGCTTTGAAGGCATGGCCAAGGGGATGGATGGATGGATGCCTTGGAGGTATTTGTTTTCCTTGAGAGGAGAGGAAACAGTAGGAAGAAGCCCCTGCATGCTCTGCTTCACCTTTCCTGCCATCTGCAGCAGATGTTCTGCTGGAAAACTCTCTCTTTCTCCGAATCCTTCCGAGCAGCAGAGCTCCAGCCACAGATGCTCAGCCTCCTCCCCCAGCTCATCTTCTCTTTAGAACTCTTCAAGCAATTCCAGGAAGTGCAGAGGAGATGGAAGCTTTCCAGTTGCCTGCTCTAGATGCAGCTCTGAGTCCATGCCAAGGCCAGCAGTGGCAGGGAAGCTGCCATGAGGATGATCAGTGGCTCCCAGCTCCGTGCAGCAGCTCACACACACAGCCTCTCTCATCTTAATGGGCACATTGGCCTCTTCTTTGCCATTCCAGGCAGGACTCAGCCTAATGAGAAGCTAATTGGAAGCAGCAGGCAGCAGGCCAGGCTTTTGTGGTGTTCAGAAAGCACTCAGCATTGAAGGGAGTTGTTGGCAGTGATGGGGAGGCAGAGACTCTGTCCCAGGATGGGGCTGGGAGCATCTCTGAGGGCTTGGAGACGTGGAGCATTTGGATATTCATAGTCACAGACTGGGCTGGCTTGGGAAGGAACTTCCAAGGTCATCTAGTCCATCCCCCTGGGGTCAGCAGGGACATCTCCAACTAGACTGAGATGAACTTGACCCTGGCTGTTTAGACCAAACAGCCCCTTGGCTGACCTCTTGGCTCTCCAGCCTGCTCCAGGAGAGTGTTTCTGGCTGTTGTCTAAGCTGGTGAGCAGGGCTGGCAGGGACCAAGGAATTCCAAGTCTTAGGCTTAGCTGGAGGGGGTTGATCAGCACTTATCCCTGTCAGCCTGCTGGAAAAGAATGCTGTGTGAGGCTGGTGGAGTGAGGGAGCTGCTCTGCAGATGCTTCCCCTTGGCTCTTCCTCCTAGCTCTAGTGAGCCTCAGCTGCTTCAAGGAGCCCTAAAGCACTTGGGCAAGGAGTGGAGGAGGAGGAGATGTTTGCCATGCTCAGAGCATCCCTCTGCTGGCTAAGTGCTGTTTCATTCCAGCCTAGATGTGCTGGAGAGAAAGAATTGCTGGAAAAGAATCAGAAAAGGGCATTACTATCATTGTTTCTATGTCACTAAGATGAAGTGAGACTCCTTCTTTGGCTTTGAGTTGCAAGGGACATTAGCTCTGCTGAGCTCAGGAGGATGAGCAGCAATCAGGAGACTTTCCCAGCTCTGGAAACCGTGGAGAAATCAAACTCCTGGGAGCTCTGGACTCAGCTTCAAGACTTCACCTTCCTTCTTGCTGAAGGTGCATGTCTCCATCTCCCTGTTGCCAAGTGCTGCAGGTGGAGGCAGGGAGGAAGGGACAGGAGCATCATCAGCCAGCAAGGTGCCCAAGCAGCCCAATGGTCTCCTGGGCTGCATGGAGAAGAGTGGGAGCAGCAGCTGCAGGGAGGTTCTCCTCTGCCCTAGGGAGGTCACATCGGGAGTGATGCTCTGCAGTTCACGACATGCACGGAGGAGAGAGTCCAGAGGTAGCCAGTGGAGCTGCACAGTCCCCTGGTGCTTCCTACAGCTTGCCATGTGCAGCTTCCCAGGGAGCCTAAGGCACCTCTGGAAGCGGAGCTGAGGCTGCTCTGGATTGTGAGCCTGGATTGACCTCTAGTGGCTTAGTGAAGAGAGAGCCAGAGCTCCGGGGGGGGAAGCAAGGGTGACTCTGCTGAGCTGAGAAATAGGGCACAGCAGCCCAAAATCCCAGCATGGCAGGGGTTGGAAGAGACCTCTGGAGATCTGGAGGTGATATCTGGAGAGAGGGCAGAGAACAGAGAGAAGGAGAGAAGAGGTATAGATAGATGAGATGATGAGATGAGGATGGAAGGATGGATGGATTTCTTCCCTCCCCTTGCTGTGTTTGAAGGTACCAATGCTGGACTGGAAGCCACAGCTGCAGGGCTGTGTGTTGGCTCCTGGGGCATGGTGCCTGCCACACAGCTGAGCAAGGAAGCAGAGCAGCAGCTTCACCCAGAGCAGGCTGCACAGTAGAGCTGTACAATGCTGCTACTACCTCTTGCATCTCCACTGCCACCTTCCATTGCTACCAACAGCCAGCACATGCTGGGATTCTCTTGAGAGTAACAAAAGATCCTGTTTGTGGCTTGTTGTATGATTTTGGGGGAGGTTCTGGGTGGATTTCCCTTTATCAAAGAGGTTCCCAGGGTCATTGTGTCTCCTGCCAGCTGCAGCCCAGTGGCAGTGAGGCCCTGGTGCTCCTGCAGATGTTGTTGTTCCCATCTCCAGGTCCCTGAGATGTGGTTGTTATAGCAACAGGATGAGCTGTTCCACAGCCTTTTGGTCTTCTTGCTGCTTCACAGCACCTCATCTAATTAGGCTTGTGCAGCATCTCTCCATCTCCTGCTGCCTAGGGAAGGCAGAGCATCACTTCCCTCCCCTCCCTCAGCAAGTGAGCTGTGGCCTGGTACTGCTTTCCCCCTAAATATTTGCCTCATTAAGCTGCCTGACAATGGGAAAACAAATCTATCTGCTTGATGCACTCTGGAAATGGTTCATGTTTCCCAGGGCTTGCAGCACTACTCACTCCCCAAATCAGACTGCAGTGGTTGTGGTGTTGAAGGTCATGGGCAAGCCTTGGTTGGGTGAGAGGTGCCCAGTGTGTCCCAGCATGGAGCAAGCTCTGGAGATGGCACTGGAGCTCCCTGCAGAGCTGTGGCCACAGGTGCATGTTAGCATCTGCCCTGCCTGGGGCACTGTGCTGAGGGAGCACTTCCAAAGGGCAGGGACACACATTGCCATGGCTTTGTTTGGCACAAAAGGAAGGATTGTGATCGGTTTTCTCCTGGAAGATATGATCCAGAAGCTGCCTAGAGGTGGCTAAGCCTTGTGCTGAAAGAAGGGATGGAGTGCAAGGGAAAACAAATGCTGTGGCTGGAGTGGAACTGGTTCTTTGTGATCAGGGAAGGAGGGAGGGAGGGAAGGGAGGATGGAGAGAAGGAAGGAGGGAGGGATGAAGGGATCGCACACACAGCCACAGCGCCCCGGGGATGCGCTTAGCCGGCCCACGCCGCAGGCAGCCTCCTCTCCCTCCGCATCCCTCCGCGGGNGGGAGGGGAGGATGGAGGGAAGAAGGATGGATGGATTTCTTCACTAACCTTACTGTGTTTGAAGGATGGAGGGAGGGAAGGAAGGATGAAGGGATGGATGGAAGGATGGATGGATGAATTTCTTCACTACCCTTGCTGTGTTTGAAGGATGGATGGAGGGATGGATTTTTTCACTACCCTTGCTGTGTTTGAAGGATGGAAGGAGGAAGGGATGGAGGGAAGGAAGGATGGATGGAAGGATGGATTTCTTCACTACCCTTGCTGTGTTTGAAGGATGGAAGGAGGGATGGAAGGATGGAGGGAAGGAAGGATGGATGGAGGGATGGATTTCTTCACTACCCTTGCTGTGTTTGAAGGATGGAAGGAGGGAGGGAAGGAAGGAAGGATGGAGATGAGAGAGACATGAGGTAGAGAGACATGAGATGGGATCTAGAGGAGATGAGGTAGATAGCTAGATATAGATATATAGATATGGATAAAGTATTTCTCTGGAGCTGTATGCAATGCTACTCCCACTCCTTCCAAACTCAGCTGGAGCTCCAGAGCAAGGACAAACCTCAAGGAGTGCCCAGCTTGTCTTTAGTGACACTTTGCCAAGCAGCTCTCTGGAGAGCAGATGAGAAGGATCCTACCAGCAAAACCAGCTACTAACTGGTGGACAGTAGGGAGATTTATTGCTTTATTGGTTTACTTTTAGTCCTTAGATGTTTCCCAAGCAGCTCAGGTCTTGCTGAGCTGCACATGGGTAGAGGATTGAGTTGTGCTGGGGAGCAGGGCACAGCAGCTCTGTGTATCCCACATCTCATCACTCAAAGGACCTCTGGGCTTAATGTATTTGCCATCAACTGCAGACAAAAGCATGAGTGACACCTTAGGAGGTGGTGGCTTTGTCTGCTGCCTCCAGAGAGACAGCATGAGGTGGGCTAGAAGGGTCCAGGCTGTTGTCATCTCTCTGTCACTCAGGATTGACTCCTGCTGATTAATGCCTGACAAATGACACAAACTTCTCTTTTTTTTTTGCTGAGGAAAATCTGCCACGTGGATGGAATTTTCCATCTTGCCCAAATGTCAGGCAATCTGCTGGCAGAAAGTTCTCCTGCTCATCTCTCCACTCCTCGACCTTCCGAACCGACGCAAATCCTGAGGCAACATTTTCCAGCTGAGATTACTCATCTCAGTCCAATAGGGAAAGGAGGTGAATGTCAAGGGATCTGAGTTGGGTGTCTCCAAGGGATTTGAGACCTGTCAGGCAAGGCTGGGCTTGGAAATGGGGACCTGTCCTCTCGATCAGACCCACCTGGGGATGGGATGGGATGCATTGTGTTGGCTGAGCTGTTGTCTTTCCCTCTTCACGTGGAACAGCTTGTGCTCCTCTGCTTGTGGTTGCTAAGGAGCCATTCTCCCTGCTCTACCTTCAGGGAGAAGTTTAATAAGCCAAGGATGTTTGCTTTGCTTCCTACAGAGCCACAAGCTTTCTCTGCCTTTAAGGCCAAACTGTGCTGTCATCACCCAAAGCTGGCTGAGGGGTGCACATCCCCTGCAGTTATCCCAAAGCTGGCTGAGGGGTGCACATCCCCTGCAGTTATCCCAGAGCTGGCTCAGGGGTGCACATCCCCTGCAGTTATCCCAGAGCTGGCTCAGGGGTGCACATCCCCTGCAGTTATCCCAGAGCTGGCTGAGGGGTGCACATCCCCTGCAGTTATCCCAGAGCTGGCTGAGGGGTGCACATCCACTGCAGTTATCCCAGAGCTGGCTCAGGGGTGCACATCCCCTGCAGTTAACCAGTTAAGGTGTTAGCCAGGATGCTGTTGACCTTCTTGGGCACACTGCTGCCTCATCTCTAGCTGCTCTTGACCAACACTCCTCACTCCTTTCCCTCCAGGCAGCTTTCCAGCCCCTGTGCCCCAAGCCTGGAGCTTGCTGTCCCCTAAGTGTGACCTCTTAAATCCACAGCTTTGTCATTTTGCCCAAATTCCAGGCTGGGTCTGCAGGAAATGTTGCTTTTAATGACCCTGTGCAAATTCCAGTGCCAATTCCATCTCCTTAGCTGTTTGGCTCCTTGTAGCAGAGGTGGACATGACCTGCCCTGCTTGGCTCTGTATCCCAGCCAGGGCTGCTGCTCTGTACCAGGGCAGCCAAGTGCAATTAGTTCTCATTAATTAACCAGAGACTTGTTCCTTCTGCTGACACGCTTCAGCTTGGCTGTTCCAAGAGAGAGGACATTGTTCCTCTTGCTGAGGAGGCTGCAGGAAAGCTGTTCTTCATGCACACGAGCTGGGGCCAGTTGGCAGCTGCTTGTCCTCAGAGATGACACAGCTGATGACACTCGGGAAGCTCTCACTCCATATTTCTGTCTCTTGGGGCTATTCTTAGGATGAAGTGGGGTTTGTTGGGGGTTTTTTTAGGTGCTAATTTTACCACTGAAATGTCAACTCTTTGTCTTCTCTGAGAAGAAGGCTGTGAGCCACACACGCTCGCTGATACCTCTTTGGTACCCAACTTTGGGCTGGGGGGGCTTGGTGTGACCCCCCCAGTGAGGACAGGTTTGGGACTCTCTGTCCTCTGCACACCAAGGGCACTGCTACACCTTCTGTCCCACCTTGGGAGGCAGAGGTGGCACCTGCAGGGAGGAGAGGACAGGACAGGTGACCCTGACCTGACCAACAAGGGATTGCATCCCATGGGTGTCACAGGCAGGATAAAGCTGAGGGATCAAGCCTCTTCTTCCATGGTCAGTGTCTGAGGAGGACTCTCTCCTTCTGCCTTTGATCCTGATCCATGTGTTCCTGAATGCAGCTCCTAATCCAGCTCCAGCCTCCTGGCTGCTGAAGGTGGCAGCATCTCCTGGGTACCCAGCAGCCCAGCCTTGTGTGCTGTGCTGCACATCTCTGGGCTGTCTCAACACAAGCTGCTCCTCTGGGAATGGTGCAGCCATCCCTGAAAAAGCTAAAACACATCCAGAGGTGCTGTTCTTCATCTGAGGATCTGCCTTCCTGTAAAAGAGGGATATTTTTTTTTTAATTGGTTTTTGTTCTCTTCACTCTCCACTCGTGGAGGTTGAAATTCTCTGGAGTTACTCAGTAAAAGCTCCTAATGGCTCTTCAGGCAATTACTGAGGGAGTGTTCCATGATGTGACAGTCACAGTTGCCCAGCACATCTCTCTCAGCTCTAACTTTCTGTTCCCTTTGGCTCACTAAGTGTCTGAGAAGGTCAATTACAATATCCCAACAGGCTCCTGCTGCCTGAGGTGCTGCTGATGCCCAGGGAGAACAGCAGGAGATCTCTACATGATCCCTCAGAGAAGTGATGTGGGTGTGCCCCTTTGCCCCAAACAGGATTTTTCTGGCTTGCTTTCTTTCAGAACACCTGATTTCTTCTCCAGCAAGGCCAGCAGAGCAGTGTCAGAGAAGCTGTGCAGGTTCTGTGCCCCAGGCTGATGAAGGTGGTTGCTCCCTCTGAGCAGGACCAGAGGCTCAGATGCTCCCTCCCAGCCGAGGCTGAGCTCAGATCATCTCCCTGCAGTGCTGTGCTGCTGCTCACAGGTAAGCAGAGCAGAGCTGTGTGGAGATGGAGGTGATTAGCTCAGAGGCAGCAGAGCAGCTAATGAGGAGGCTGGCAGGGAAGGATTGGAAGGGAGAGGAGCTCAGGTCTGCCAGTGAGTCATGGTGCAGTGCCTGCTGTGTTGGTGACAGATGAGTCAGAGGATGGAAAGACACACTTGTGTGTTCCTCAGGCTGCCAGTGGTGCTCAGAGCCCTCTCAGCTCTGCATGGCCACATCCTCGTGCAGCTGGGGAGGCTTTTTCTGAGGCCACTTGGCCTCCAAGGTGGCTGGACATGAGGGAATTGGGGGATCCCTGGCTTTAGCCTGGCTCTGCCCCAGGGCTTCCCAACCTTATCCCTTCAGGCCTGCAGCACAGGCAGAGCCAGCTCGCTCCAGGGGAGCAGGGGATAANTAACAACTCTGACCCTTCACCTCTTCTCTTGCAGCCTGGCCATGGCTTGGGCAGGAATGAGAGGTGCCAGCTTGTCTTGCTGCCTCTGTGATGCTGGAGGGATGATGAGGGATTGCCTCTCTTCTCAGGCAGCACATCACTCATCCCAGCATCCCAGCGTGGTGAGGATTGGAAGGGACCTCTGGAGATCATCCACTCCAAGCCCTGTGCTAAAGCAGGGACACCTGGAATGCTCACCAAATGCTGCTGCTCTTCCCTCCCACCATGGAGCCAAAGCAACCAGGGACAGAGAGAGCAGGTAAGTGGAGCAAATCACAGCACCTGAAGGGACCAGCAGAGCTCCTCTAGCACATCACATCACCTCAAGCACATCACTCAGCCTTGTGTCCAGGTGCTTTTTGAGTCTCTCCAGAGAGGGAGACTCCACAAGCTCTCTGGGCAGCCTGGCACAGGGCTCCATCACCCTCCCAGGCAAGAAGTCCTTCCTCATCTTTAGGTGGAGTAGGAATGTGATTTTTATCAACTGCCACAAAGAAACAGAGTCCATTGTCCAGAAATAATTTATTCATCAACAATAAAACACTGAATAGAAAAAGCCTTGTAAATAAAACTATATATATATAATGCTTTATTTCTTTTTTTTTTTANAATGAAGCTCTTGGGAACAGAAAGGAGAGATATAGATGAGAGGAGAGAGAGGTGTGGATGAGAGGAGAGAGGATGAGGGTGTGGATGAGAGGAGAGAGGATGAGGATGTAGATGAGAGGCAGAGAGGATGATGATGTAGATGATAGAGAGGCAGAGAGGATGATGATGTAGATGATAGAGAGGCAGAGCGGATGATGATGTAGATGATAGAGAGGCAGAGCGGATGATGATGTAGATGATAGAGAGGCAGAGAGGATGATGATGTAGATGATAGAGAGGCAGAGNGCACATCACATCACCTCAAGCACATCACTCAGCCTTGTGTCCAGGTGCTTTTTGAGTCTCTCCAGAGAGGGAGACTCCACAAGCTCTCTGGGCAGCCTGGCACAGGGCTCCATCACCCTCCCAGGCAAGAAGTCCTTCCTCATCTTTAGGTGGAGTAGGAATGTGATTTTTATCAACTGCCACAAAGAAACAGAGTCCATTGTCCAGAAATAATTTATTCATCAACAATAAAACACTGAATAGAAAAAGCCTTGTAAATAAAACTATATATATATAATGCTTTATTTCTTTTTTTTTTTAATTCAATACTCCACAAAAACCACTACAGACAGTAACAAAATAATCCAGTTAATCTTAGAAACCTCAAATGATAATGGTCACCCTTTGCTTCTCATCTTCCATCAGCAACCCAGAGGTCATTTCTTGACACGTTTGGGTTGTGCTTAAAGCAACTTGTTGTTTGCCCCCCCCCATAATTAATAACATAGATAATTATATCATTAAACAATGGAACAGCTCTGAGAAAGACAGGCAGACAGCTCAGTGGTCAGGAGTCTACCCTAGGTTGCTCAGGAATAAAACACAACTCAATGGGGGTAGAAGTCAACACACTGAAGAGAAGGAAGAGTTGTTGGGGCATCCTCACATGTTCTCCATGGCCCGTTTGGTGAGGTGATCTCTAGCCAGCTCTGATTTCTCCTGTTTTAGATACTCCAGCACCTTAGCTAGCATATCCTCATCCAGGTGCAGCCTGCTTTGTGTCTCATCACCCTCCCCGGCCAGCGAGAACCTTTTGCTGAGGGAAGCCAACTTGGCAGCCTCCTGCGGTCCCACCTGGCTGAGGTGCTCCCTGAGGGCTTGCTCCAGCCTCTCCTCTTCCTGCAGCTCACTTTCCGAAGGGGCCAGTGGGACTCGTTTCAGCTGGTTGGCATTGACAGCATCAGGGTACTTGGCCAAGGCCTTGGCCAGGTAATCAGCCAGCTCTTCATCCTTCTCGTAGTCCGCTTGCCGCCGCTCCAAGTCGTTGATCCAGGCAGCCTTGGGAAAGGGATGGCCTTTCAACCTCCTGGGCATGTAGGACAGCCTTGGCAGCTCGTTGTCTTGATTGAGACGGTGGAGGAAGTAGGAGGGGTTCTGGTTAGCCAAGTTGTCAGTCCCCAGAAGACTGACAATGTCTTCAAGGTTGAGGTCTTCAGGTAGGTTCTCTGGGATGACGTTAAGAGGCTGCTTCAGGTAGCTGTTTTTGGAGTTCCCGTTACTCTTAAATACATCACTCTGCCCTAGGTTGGCTTCAGTGATCTCCTCCAGGTCTTCTGGGAACTCGAGTTCCTGCTCAGCCTCCAGCCGCTCGCTCGGGAGCTGCTTTTTCTCTCCAGCTCTCAACATGTCTAGTAAATCCTCAGGAGGGATTTGTAAACTCCTGGAGATTTCAATCAGCTGAGCTACAGACTGAGGATCCAGCTGCCTGTCCAAAAAGGCAGGTCCTCTTTTTTCCTCCAGGTCTCCTCCAGTCCTTAGTTTCCTATTCCCAGCCATCAGCCTCTTCAGGTAGTAATTCATCAGCCTGGAGACATCCTCTGACATGGGATCTTTGCTGTCTCTCCGTATCTCATCCTCGAGGAAGCTGAGTTTCCCTGACCTTTTCACTTCATCCTCCACCTCCTCCTCATGCTTATCAATCTCCTCTTTGCTGTCTTTGATCTCCTCCTGGGTTTGACTTTCCACTTTTTCCTCCACAGGATTCCAATCTTCTCCTCCAACCACATCTTCATAGGCAATGTTGTTCACTTTGTAGACATCATCTTCATCATCTGTGTAGAGTTTCTGGTCCTCATCCAGCCTCTCTTTCTTGTGGCTACTGGGGGCTGCCATCTTGCCCAGCTCCTGGAACACAGACTCCAGGGTGGCAAGGCTTTGGGGTGTGTATTGCTCTTCCACTATCTCATTAGTACGTTTGAAAGGACTATCCCTGGAAGGGTCTTCAGAGTGCCCAAGTGGCATTTGGAGGTATTTTTGCCACCTCTCAGGCCACTTGTAGGCCTCGTAATCATCGGCTGCTCCAGCTGGGAAGTTGCCCTCTGAAGCTGGGCCATAAGGTTTAGTCTCCTTTGGGCCAACTTTTGCCTCTTTCTCCGCTTGCCGCAAAGCTTCCAGCATGACCTTAACCCACTGGGACTCATCTTCAGTCAGAGAATCCCTCCCATTGTCAGGCAGGTGAGGTTGGTCTTTGCTCTCTTTCTGCTGCAGGAGGTAGGGGAGGCTTTGATAGGAGCTGTAGTCAGGGCTGCTCTCACCCTTGCTGGTTTGCTTGCGCAGATCTTCGATGTATTCCAGAGCTTTGATCATGTCAGGGTTTGGGAGCCTCTGTAAGGTCTTCATCACATAGTCTGGATCTTTCTGAAGCAGCTGATGCTGCTGGAAGGAAGCTGCCTCAACCCAAGAGAGGAGGACCAAGCAGAAGGTGAGAGCATAAGCTGCTCCGAGCTGGGAGGCTTTGGCTTCTGCCATGTTTAAAAGAGTCCCTGGAACTGAAGGAGGAGAAGAAAAAAGAAGCAGTTAACAGACAGGGACAGGCTTGGGAAACTGAAACCAAAGGGAGATGGTTGTTTTAAACTGGAACTCCCCAGGAGGAATGCCAGCACCACCACACAGAATTATAGCAGCCTCATACATGGTGGAAATCTGAGCTCTTCTGAATCTTTCCTATTGGTTTCCTCCACTAGGCATCTCTTGCCTCTAGTCTCAGTGTACTTTATGAACATCCATTCTTCCAAGGATAAACCACATATCCTATCCAGCTCAGGAAATGCCCACAGGTATCACGTTGATTAGGAAAAAATGAAGGTTTCAAAGGGTAAAAGCAGTAGTTTAAAATGCAGTGAAATGCCACTCCAAGCTGGGTAGAGAATGCTTTTGTGAGGCTGTTTGTTCCACAGGGAACCTCACTTCATGCCAATTAGCCAGGCTAATGGTGCTGGGCTGCAGGGAAAGTGTAGGGAGGTGGAGAACATGGCAGATCAAATGACTTGCAGGTTTAGTTCTGTCATCTCTCTTAGTGTTATTTCTTCCTTGTTTTGCTATCTCATTAAAAAAAATATAATAAAAAAAAGCAACCCCCCCAACTATTACTTGTGTTATGAGTTTTAGGGCAGAGGCTCCCTCAGGGACCCATTTTCTGGTGAGCACTCATCCCCTGTACGAAGGATAAGCTAGCATTTATCCTAAAGGTCCAATATAATTTTACTGAATGCTTTGAAGCTCATCTCAGACATGAGCTCCAGGAGGTTCTGAGTGGTGATTTCATTCATTCATCCCTTCTCTGCAGCAGAAATTGAATCAGGTCCCAGGATGGGCAGGAGCATGACCGTTGGCAGCAGTGAGCTAAATTCAGCCTGAGCAGATCAGCAGCAGCCCTGCCCAGCTCTGCCCAGCTTATGGCTACAAACTCTGGAATAGAAGTGGGGAAAATAGGCCTTGGAGAAGATGACAGCACTCTGAGGAGGGAGCTGCCCAGCTAAGGGAGGAACTGCCATCACCTCTTCCCTAGCAGATGCTCAGGCTGAGGCCATGAGACAGATCAGCCTCTTCTGATCCACTTACATCAACAAATAAATGAGAACAAAATGATGAAGGTTAAGCAACCACTCTGATGAATTGCCCTAGTTTGGTTCTGTTGGGTTTTGGCTTGGTGAAAGCATCTTGCAGAGATGCTGGTGATTCATGGGCTGGCTGACAGAGCTCTGTGGCCCTCAGTTTGGCCACTGCTACAAGGAGAAAGGCAGCCTGAACATGCTCATTGCAGCTCACTCGTACATTTCCCTCCCCTACACTCAGTTTTTGTTCCTAACCTGATGTGACTTAGCTAAATAATGCAAGCAGCAGCAGCTGAGAGCTGCTTGCTTGTTGTTTTTTTTGTCCCCAAAGGCTGCCTGGGCAAGCTCCCAGTTGTCACAGCAAAAGCATTTGCCCCAAACATCTCTGCCTCCTGAAGCCTGGCTAGGTTTGATTTCACACAGGATTAATTCAGAGCAGCTGAGGCCAAGGTCCCACCCTCCAGAGCTAAGCTCACCCTGACTCAAAGCCAACACATCATTTTCCACCATGGAAGAGGCACTAGACCTATCCATCAATGCATATCCCCACAAGAAAGAATAGCAGGTCCCTGCATGTTTTGGGTGGCTTTGGCTCCATCTCCACTTCTCATTTAGTTGTGGGTGAGCCTGAAAGCTTCTCCAATGGATTGGGGAATGATTTCCTTTAAAAGCTCTGAGTTCAGCCCCTAAAAAGCTTGTCCTTACATAGGCTGTGTTAGCTGGGCTAAGAGGACTCCTCCCTCCACAGCCTTTCAGCCTTTCATGCTGTATTTTTTGGGGAGAACAGAGGAGATCCTCTGGATCCTTAGGATCTAGAGTGAGAGATGCTCTCCTGTGCCTCTCAAAGGACAAATATTGTCCTATTGTCCAGCTGAAATGGCTGTCTGCCTACAGATGGATGACCAGGAAGCCAGCCTGGATGAGGAGCATGTTTTCCCCTCTAGCAGCACCAAACAAACAAACGGGAAAGTCATCTTTTGGCCCACAAATGGAGAAGTTCCTGTTTACCCAAGGATCCAACCCAGTTCCCAATTCCACATGGACAAAGACAAGGCAGGCTGGCACAAGTTCCCCCTCAGCCAGACACACACAGGCACCAAATCTCCTTCCTGGGATGTTTCCATGGCAGCAGTAATTTTCTCTCTCCGTCTCTCTCAGTGGTTGTCTCTGCTCTGAGGGTGATGTTTCCAGCAACAATCTCCTAAGCTTTCCTGTAGGTAAGTCCCTGCCCTGAGACTCTTGGGGAGGGGAAGGGAGAGAAGGACCTGAGAGCAGTTTTCCATAGGGAAAATATAAATAAATAAGAAATCAGGACAATAATGAGGAAAAGAAAGAAATGAGGACAATGATGAAATGAGGACAATAAGGAAATGAGGACGATAAGGAAATGAAAAGAAAGGGATCAGGAGAGTGAAGAAATGAGGAAAATAAAGAAATAAGGAAAATAAGGGAGTCGGGGAACTCTAGGAATCCATCACCCGCTCTTCCTCCATTTACTTTTGCAACAAACACCACAGCTGCAATAAATCTGCTTTCCTGAGGCACATCTAACCCTTTATCCTGCACGA
>VWZO01021268.1:104426-146840 GCA_013396975.1 Bucco capensis
CCCCCGCATCCTCCGCGCCCCTCGCCGAGCCCGCGCGGGTGCTTACCGGCTGCCGCGCTCCCTGCCGCCGATCAGCACCGGACAGCTCCCGCTTATAGCCAGCCGGGCCCGGTGACGTCACCTACAGGCCACGCCCACCAGCCACGCCCTGGCAGGGAGGAACCTGCCACAGGGGAAAAGAAATGGGGGGAAAAGGGGAGAAAGGGGGAAAAGAGGGAAAGAGGGAAGAAGAAAGATTTAAAAAGGAGGGAAAGGAAAGGGAAAGGAAAGGAAAGGAAAGGAAAGGAAAGGAAAGGAAAGGAAAGGAAAGGAAAGGAAAGGAAAGGAAAGGAAAGGAAAGGAAAGGAAAGGAAAGGAAAGGAGGAAAGGAAATAGAAAAGGAAAAACTGACAAGAAAGAAAAGAAAAACTGACAAGAAAGAACAGAAAAGACTGAAAAGAAAAAATCAGAAAAGAAACATTAAAAAGGAAAAGTTAAAAAAAGAAATTAAGAGAAGGAGGGAAAGAGGAAAAAACAAAGGGAAAAAGAAAAAGAAAAGGAAGTAGACAATAAAAGATAAAAAAAGGAGGGGGAAATAGAGGAAAAGGGAAAAAATAAAAGGGAAAAGGAGAAAGGAATAAAGGAAAAACAAAAGAAGAAAAAAGGAAAAGAGATCCGCTGAAGAAGCCTTTGTAGCTCAGTTCTGGCTTGGTGACAGGGTGGGGACAATCCACAGCATCTTCATCAGGTGTGGGAGAGGCCCAGGAGCTCCAGACCAACTAGAGCATCCTGTTGAGGACTCTGAACCAACTAGAGCATCCTGCTGATGGCTCTGGAGCAACTAGAGCATCCTGCTGATGGCTCCACACCAACTAGAGCAACCTACTGAGGTCTGGGTGCTCCTGCCTGCAGGGTGGGGAAATGCCATCCCTCCAATTTAAGCTGGAGACAGATGGACAAAGTGGAGCATGCCGGGGAAAACAAGGCAGAAGGATCCCCATCAGGGTAGCTTCTGGGAGTGGGGGCTTTAACCCTGCTCTCCCAGAGAAGGTCCACCCAGCCATGACACTGCTGGTGATGCCCATGCCTCTCCAACTCCATTCCCAGCAGCCTGGGTGGAAAAGTGGCCATGCTTGCACAGCTGGATCAATAGGATGAGTAGATAGCACCATGCTGTAAATCATCCACTGTGAGCTGGAACATGATGCTTCAGCTGCTGCTCTGGGGTTTAGCTCATCCCTGCTGCCTCCTTTCCATTCCAGAAAGGTTGTTTGGCTTTTAAATAAGCACTCCTTCTTCCCCCAAAAATAAATCTTTCCTGACAATCATGACCTTTTGCAGCACAAAATGCAAAAAAACCCACCCCAAGCAGCCTAGGATGAATGTACCTTCTGAAGCAATAAATGTGACAGAGGGAAGCTGTCAGAACAGCAAGGTAGAAACAATCATGCCCAGAGACCAAAGGACTAGCCTTGCTGCATCTCTTGGAGCTGAAATGGAGATCTGGAAGCCTCTCACGTGGAGGTCAGGGTAAAATGTTGCACAGAAACAAGGGTTTTTTGCTGAGACTTTTCTTCAGCAGCTTCAGTCAGGCCCCAGACATCACCTAAAATACTCACTTGAACCACAGGACCCAGGCAGAAGGGAGCCAGAGGGAAGTTGTGTTAGGACTCCTGATGGCATCCCTGAAGAAGGGACACAGAAAGCAAGGTCCCAGTTGTCCACCAGCAGCTGAGAACTGTTGCTGGACACCACAGAATCACCATTCATGGACCATGCTCTCCTGGTCTTGCCTCTTGTGAGAGGCTGGAATGATGGTGTGGATGGTGCAGCCATCCCAGCAGTGACACATGGCAGCAGGCAGCACTTTGCTGAAGACAATAAACTCATCTGCAGTTGGTGCAGCTCAGCTCCAGCTCTTTCCTCCTCTAACTGGTGCCACCAGAGACACTCTGCTCTGCTTAAAACTAAAGCAAGGTGGAGTCAATATTGATTAGGTGTGCTCCTTGTTCTCCCTTTCCAGTGGCAACCATGAGGTGCAGGAGGTTCAACACCAGCTTGACCAACACAGCCCTCTGAAGGTTTGCCTCTTGCTCCACAAGGGACATTTCAAGATCAGATTTTGCTAAGAATAACAACAAAAATCCCCAAATCCTGACTTTTACCCAACATTGACATGGTCAGGCTTCCAGGCTGAGAGGCAAGACTCGATGGCTACCTCCAAAACATGGACTGGACATGGTTTAGTGGTGACGTGGCAGTGTTGGCTCAGTGATCTTAAAGATCTCTTCCAACCTCAACCCTCCTGTGATTCTTTGTCATGTGGGCACACCAACAACCTTCTGAGTGTCACAAGCCTCTGGTGAGGTTCTCATTCCCCACACTGCACCTTCCAAGACCCTCCATACACATAGTCACCCCTGGAAGTGCCTCTGGTTTTCTCCAGCAAGACCTGGCAAGTGACCTCCACTTACTCTTGGACGCCTGAAGCTTGGGATAATTGAGGTCCACCCCATAGCTCATGGCAGGATGGGACTTATCAGCTCAGTTAGAGCTAGAGGAGGAGAGAAGCCTCCTCTGGAAGGAGGATGTAAAAGCAGCAGCTGAATCAAGAGGGAGAGAGCTAGCTGTTGTGCTTGTTCCAGTGCAGGCTCCACGTGGAGTGCCAGGAACAGGAATAGCCAAACACCAACCGATGAAGGAATAAATGGCTTCTGGCAGAACCACTGACTTATTTTTAGCCCCAGACCTCCCCCACAGACACACTCAGATATTTTCCTTTCCTCCCATGGAGTTTCAAGGCTCTTCACCAGCCTCTGACAGCTGCTTGCCAACAGCTGGGGTCAAAAGCACCCATCAGTGTGGGCTCTGCAGCAGCTCCTGTGCGTGCTGCCTTCACCCACCGCACAGGATCAAGAGCCTCCCGGGAGCTGGCTGGCTCCAGCAGGCAGGATGTCAGTGCTGCTCTGCGTCAGACAGCACCACTTTGAGTCCAAAGGCAGAGGTTTTAGGGAGGAAGACAATGGGAAGGCCTGAGTCATACCCTGCTGAGGCTGAGGAGAAGGCATCAACAGGCAGTGAGCACGAATGCAACCCAACGGCTCCTTCTAGCCCACGCGGCTGCTGCCTCCCTGCCCCCAAAACAGCAGGTATTTTTAGTTGCTGAGCAGGAATAGAAGTTTGTGTGTGTGTGTGTTTGTGTGCTCCTTGCCAAGGAGAAGTGGAGAAAGGAGGTTTAGTTAGCATGGGGCATGCTCAAGGTTGTGCCCCTCACGAGCTGCGTCAGTCGCGGGATGAGAAGTCACTTTTGGTCCCTTCATCCCTTGGAGAGAGGAAGCCAGCAACAGCCACCCTGCCTTTGCCAGAGCTGGGTCAAAAACCACCCAGGGATGATTGTTTATAACCAGGTTTTGAGGAGCTTCACCACTGCCCACTGCTGGCTCCTGGAGGATGGAGACAGCACAACCATGGCATGGAGAAACTGCACGGGTTCACCCCAAAGCACTGGAGACTCTGCAACCCAAACCTCTCAGCCTCTGCTCTCCTGAGGGAGGCATTTACCCCTTCCAAGCTCCTTGGCTGCTGTGAAGGTCCAACTTTTAGCCTCCTACTACATCATTTCTGCAGCAACTCAATGCCTAAGGCACTGCTAGCCCTTATTTGCATGAAAGCCTCATTACTTTCCATGTTAATCACTCATGGACATGAAGCAGCTCAGTGATTTTTGGCTCTCCCTGTTTCTGGTGTGGTCACTGCTTAGTGCCATTAGCTTCACTGGTGCCACCACAGCCTTTTGTGTGGCCACAGGTTTCTCCTTCTATGCTTAGGATGATCCTGCCAAGGTTCCAAGCCTACTGCTCCAGAGGTTTGTACAGATCTGGGTCACCCCCAGAATTAGCATTTGCTCATGAATGTGACAAAAATAGACCCAGAAAAGAGACTCAGTGCAAGGCACAGCACAGAGCCACAGATAGACAATTCCTCCTGGAGACAACTTCTCCCAAGAGCAGGAAAGTTTGAGCTCAGGTGGACAAGGCAGAGCCCCTTTGTAAACTGTATACTGAATTAAGTGTTAATTCCACCTAAACATGGCACAGGGGTGGGGTGGGAGGTGGGGACAGCTGGGGACATGGCATGGGGTGGGAGATGGATGCTGAGGACATGGCACGTTGGTGGGATGGGGTGGGAGATGGAAGGTGGTGAAGTTTTGCAGCTCCTCAACCTCAGAGGCTAATTCCACTTTTAATTAGAGGCTGAACTGGCCTCTCTCCTCTCCCTGCTGCACTGGAAGGACAGGAGAGGTGAGGAACTTCCCTACTAGCTCCTGTTGGCACCAAAGTGTGCAGGAGCAGTGCCAGTGCATGGACTCAGTCCTTGAGCCTAGACTTTTCACAAGTGCTTGAGTGGGTGAAGAACTCTCAGCAGTGGCACTGACCTCCAAATCACTGTTCATCACTTCTCAGTCCCTCTTCCCTGGGATGCCCTGATCCTCCCCATGCAGTGACTGCATGCCATGCCCTGCAAGAATGACTTCTGACTGACAGATCTCCTCCAGGAGCTGATGGGAAGATGGAGACCTTCACGGAACATCCATGACAGATAAATCAATGCATCTAAGCTGCTAAAGGTGTTAAAGAGCATTGGCTTCAGAGTCAATGATTGTCCACAAAGATGCCTCAGGAGGATGTTGGGCAGTGGCTGGGAAAGGGTTAATCCTCCTCCCGGAGTTGCTAAGCAACAGGATTCTGCTCTTCTGGCATGGCTTTTTGTGCCAGGCAGGACTGTGGTGAGGAGGAAACCTTTCTGCTTGGGAGGCAGAGAGCTTCCTGAGAGCTCCTCTGCAGGAACAGCTAAGCCCATGGCTGCTCCTAGGCTCCTGGAGGCTAGTTGTGCTCCCCTTGCTCTGCCACATCTCTTTCCCTTGATATCTTTGTATTTCAATAGGGCTTTAAGGCTGGGGGGGGGAAAGGACTCACTGCACTGCAGCTGTAGGACCAAGAGCAAGAGAGGAAGCCCCAAGGCTCAGTGCTTGGGTCCCTTCCTGAGGCAAACTCAACAACACAAGCAAACTCACAGGGGTGCAGGGGCTCAGAAGGCAGCTCCAGGCCTGAGGGATGGAGCACCCACCCTCCAGGGCTGATCCCTGCCCCTGCACACCAGCCTGAGCCCACAGTCCACGGCAGAGCCCAGCAGGCACCCTCTGGTCCCTGCTGAGAGCTGCCAGAGCCTCTCCTGCAGGGGCGGGGGCTCTGGGCTCTTGGCCTAACCTGTCTCCAGTTGTTATTGCTCAAGACAAACACATATTGTTTATTTGCTGGTAACAGAGAGAGGAGAGGAGGAGGAGAGGAGAGGAGAAGGAGAAAGAGAGGAGAAGGAGAAAGAGAGGAGAAGGAGAAACCAAAAGCGAAGGAGAAAACAAAGGAGAGAAAGAGAGAGGGAGAAAGAGAGAGAGAGAAGGAGAGAGAGAGGAGGGAGAGCGGAGAGAGAGAGGAGAGAGAGAGGAGANGAGAAAGAGAGGTGGCGAAGGAGAAGGAGAGGCGAAGGAGAAGGAGAGGCGAAGGAAGGAAAGGAGAAGGAAGGCAAGGAGAAGGAAGGCAAGGAGAAGGGAGGAGAGATGGCCTGGCTGCTTCAGTTCTGTAACCGAACTACACAAATTTGCTTTGCAATTAGGAGACAACAACAGAAGATGTGGCTGGAGAAGAGGGACAAAGCTGTTCTTAGAGCTTTCTCCTGCCAGCAGGAGTCCAGGAGAAGAGGCTCAGAGGCTGCCAGGGGCTCAGGGTTACCTGCAGCCTTCAGCTTTGGGGTCCCAGAAGTTTTCTGGTTGCTGCTTGCTCCTGGGTTTTGTAACACACCTCACAGAGCCAATTTCTCTGGGTGGCTTTTAATAACCTCTCCAGGCTTTATTGCTTCTCCTGCACCCACATCTTCCCAGAAACACTTCTCCTGTTTTAATATGATATTTGGCTGCAGGAAGCCTTTGGTTTCTCAGGGAACAATAACTCTTTCAGCTGGACCTTTTTTAATGAGCATCTTTTGTAGCATCCCCATTTGACACCAGGCCTCAGCAACACTCTTCCTTTTACATCTCGGCTGCTTCCTTCCTTCTGATTTTGTTTCATCTTCTCATGTTTCTAAGCTCCTGCTTGCTTTCCTCTGTTTTCAATACCCCTCAAGCTGCCAACAGCAGCTTGGCTCTGGCAGATGACCTCTGTTGTGCTCCATGTGCACAGCAGCAGTTGCTTTGCTGGGAGCTGGGACAGCCCAGGCTCCATGGCTCAGGATGCTCAGCTCTCACTCTCTCTGCAGTTCTGAGCAGAGCCAGACAGCAGTTGCAATGCCATTCCTTGGTTAGAATCCCAGCTCTCAGCTGCCAACTTCATCCTACCTGTGGAGGAAGAGAGCAGCTCCTGCCTCAGACACTGAAAAAGGCCTAGAAGAGGAAGAGCTGAGCAGGGAATAATTCACCAGCAGGGAATTGGCTGAAAGAAGAGCCCTGCTCCTCCAGAGCAGGAGCTCATGAATCCTCTGCTCATTGCCTTTTGGCAGCTGAGGGGCAAAGCTCCTTGCAGCAAGGATGAGTGCAGCACACTCTGGCCAAGGCACTGACTCAGCACTGACTCAAAAGGGAGGGAGCCATCCCCAGAAGGTGTTGATGAGCAGGAGAAGCATCAGCCAACAAACCTGGATAACTCTGCTTCCTTTGCCTGTGAGATGTGCCAGTGAAATGCATCTCTTGCTCTACCCAAGGGCATTTAGCTTCCACCCCCCACCCCTCCCAAGAACTCTCTTCTAGAAGACAGGGGCATGGTTGAAGTGAGATGGAGCTGATGGCCAGAGATCCATTACACAAGGCTTGGATGAAGTTGTTAAATCATGTCTAGGCTTCACTGACCTTGGTGACTCTCCCCAAGCTCTTTGCAGTGGTCTGGATGGATCAGTGAGCTCACTGTCCTCCTCCCTCCCACCCCAGGGCCTGGAGCTGAGAGGCTCCAGGTAGATCAACTGTGTCTTCCTAATGAAAAGAGAAATTTCATTATTCACAAGCATTCCCCTTGAGCTTTCTCTGGGCTTTTTTGTGAATGATTAACAGAGCAGCTGCTCCTCACAGCACTCTGCAGCCCTGCCTGCTGGCCTGGGGAGAGCAGTGACTCACCAGCACCTGACGTCAAAGCCTCCTCTCCTCTCAAATGGCAGGAAGGAGCTTTCATTACAAAGATAAAAAAAGGTATCACCATAACAGCCTGAACTTCCTCCTGAGCACATGGGCTTGGGGCTGGGGTCAGCTCTGCTGCACCTTCAAAGGGCAAACTGCTCTGCTGAATGCTAAAGATGTCAAGCACACTTCCCTGGCTGAGCTGAGGGATTAGGTAAGGACTCAAAGCCCAGAATGAGCTCCCAGCATCAGGCCTCTTGGGAAAGCCTGGGAGATGCACCAGGCAGAAGCTGTCCCCTGCCTTGGCTCTCCCCACACTGCCAGCAAGGTGGGAATACTCTTAGCCAACCCTAAGGAGCTTGGAGGTTGCCCAGAGCACACTTCCCAGCTGCACCCTGTCCTGGTGTGAGCTGGAGCAGAGCTCCCTGTGCTCAGGGCTTTCCCAGCTCAGTGTCTCCTCAGTGCTCCCAGCATGTTCTCTCCCAGGCTCTGCTCCTAGGGGAGAGTGAGCACCAAGGCTTGGGCTGGGGAAGGCTCTGCCTCAGCCTTGCTCCTCTGCACACCTTGCTATTGTTACTCTCTTCATTCCAGCTGGTTTAGTTTTCTCTTCCAACCCATCATTCCCTTTCTCTTCCCTTTGGGATGCAGAGAGGCTGAGAGAGATGGCCAAAGGATTAGCTCTGAACTGTTTCACAGCATCCTTTGTATGAAAATGGGGTTGAAGAAGGAAATGCCAAGCGAGGGTGGACGAGGCAACAGAGCTTGAAAGAAGTGTCATTTCTGCTGTCTATTGCTGGCCTTCCTGAGGTTTCACTGAAGCATCATTTCAGGAAGAGCTTCTTCCTCTCCTCCAGCCTGAGTGCCATTAGTCCTGTTCCAAGGCAACAGGTTTCCATGACAGCAAACATCCAGGCTCTTGCAGCACAGCCCAAAGCTGCAGCAGCTATCCCCAGCCAGAGCATCCCTGACAGGCACTGCAAGCAACAGCTTCCCAGCACTAATCACCTGGGACAAGACACCACACTCCCCTGGCTCCAAGCTCCTCTCAGGGAGCTGGAGAGAGGGAGACAGTCTCCCTGAGCCTCCTCTTCTCCGGGCTGAACAAAGAGGAGGTTTGGCTAGGAACAGCCTGGGGGAGGTGTTAAGGATTCATTCAGTGGCTTCTTGTTGGGCACAGGCTGACAGGAGGAACCCCAAATGTCACTTTTCCCACCGTGCCTTGTAGGAGTTGGCACAGCCCTCAGCAATGCACAAGGGAAAAGAGGAAGAGAAAGGGTGAGAACTGATGACTCCTGGGAGATGCTGCCACTCACCCACACTGATCTGTCAGATGTTTACTACTCCTGCTGCCAGGAGGACACTCTATTTTTATCCCAGCCTCTTCCTTCTGAATTGCCACAAGCTGCTCTGCAAACTGGGCCAGAGATGCTTGCAGCTTGTCAGCAAGGTGAGAGCTCAGGTGAGCACAAGAGAGCTTAGTGAGAGAGAAAGCTGGGAAGGAAGCTGCTTCCCAATGCTTTACTGGACAGGAGTTTCATCAGGGAATGGGACACTGAGCATTTCAGCTCACAAACACCAAGAGCCAACACAAAAGGAGATGCTCCAGAGAGGTGTGTGGCTGCACACAAAGCTCCTGCTTCAAGAACAATCCCTAAGATACCAAGAGAGACACAACTCTGCTGCTGAGCTCCCCTCCACAGCCTAGGTGATGGCAATGGCTTCCCAGCAAGCTGGAGGCACAGGGAGCTCAAGCTAAGCTGAGCAGAAGTGGGGTTGGATTAGGGCATTTCCCTGGGGAGGAAAGGGGGGGTGGAGCTGAAGGCCTTTGGGACATTTCCCTTCTCCCTGCAGGCTGCTGTTTGAGCCCCAGCTCTTTCCTCAAATGCTGCAGCCCTAGCTCATGTGCTGGTGGGGGGGGGTTTCCCATCAGGAATTCTTCTTCCATTGGAATGAGGAAAAAGTCCTACAGCTCTTCTCCTTCTGCCTCAAAGAGGCAGGCTTGTAAATGCTCTGTGTGGCACTCCTCCTCTGACACACTCTAGGAGCCAGGGAAGCACAGCACAGCTCCAACAGAGAGCAAAAGCCAAGGAGACCACTGAGCATCTCCCTGAAGACACAAAGCAGAGCAGGAAGAGTCTCCCTGCACACCCTGAAGTGGCTTCCCCTCATCCATTAAACACTCCACTCTCCAAAACTTCACTTCAAACCCTGAGAAAATAACACCCAGCATTTCATTCATCTCCTCTTACACTGAGTGTCTTCAGAGCTATTCCAAGCCCTTCAGCAAGCTCCCTGGCTTCTTCTGAGGCTGCATCCACACAGAGAAAGCAGATGGAGCAAGGAATTCTCCCAGGAGCAGTATGGCACTGGGAAGCAACTTGGCTAACAGAGGCAGAGCAGTGGGGGAAAATCAGCAAAGCTGTCATCCTCTTAGGTCAAAATGCTCCCATCCTCCACAAAAAAAGCACTACTGGATTAGACACAAGGGGAGTGGGAAGGAAGGAGCAAGGATACTGGGGCTAATCTCTTCTCCTCAGGCTAGCTCCTGCTTTCAAGTTGCTCTCTTCCAAAGGTTGCAGCCTTGGTCCAGGTCCTTGGGACAGGAAAATGAGGAGACAGACAGGAGCAAGCAATCCACATGCAGCAGCACAAAGGATTGATGATCCCTGGGAGAAGTCTCCTTGCAGTCAGAAGAGTCTCCTAGATTAAACAGAGTGTGCAGTGTGCTCTAGGAGCACTTGGAGTACACTTAGCAGCAAAGTAGAGCAGGATATAGAAGAGAAAGCAAGGGAGAGGCTGGTCCAGAGAGGAGCACATTGCCTCTCACCACAGGAGTGAATTGTGAAATCAGAGCCCACAGCTATTTGGCTTTTAGAAAATAAACAATGTTATTAGAGCAGAATCACCACTCCATTCCAAAGAATGGACATTTGTACAAAAGTAAAGTCATCCAGTCAGCAGCACTAGCAAAAAAATAGCTCTTCCAAGTGACTTTGGATGGTGACAAAACCCAGAGCTAAAAGACATGATATAAAACAAGTGTTGAGTCCAGCAAGGAGAAAAAGAACTAGATCAAGGGGAGGAAGAGCTCTGAGCAAGCCAAGAACAGAGCTTTTCCCCCCTGTGCTACATGAGCTGAGCTTCATCTGCACCATTAACACTCCAGCCCCTGCAGGCACTGGCTCTGGGGTTCCTCTGAGGAGCTGGCACCTTGGCAAGAAGCAGCTTCAGGGAGCAGATTCCAGAGGAGCAGGGAACAGTTCTCTCCAGCATTAAAAGGCAGGCTTGTTCATGTACTCTTCCACTGTCTGGGAAAGAAGAGCAAACCAAGTGACACCTGCTGCCTGACAGAGTGCTACTAGCTTCAAGCAAACCCTCCTCTCCTCTCCTCACAGAGCAATTACATCAGTTGAATCAAAATGGAGAGGTCATTCTTGCCCAGGAGGGCTTGGAATCTCTCCCCAAGCTCTCTGGGCAGCCTGGCACAGGGCTCTGCACCCTCACACCAAACAAGTTTCTCCTCCTGGGTTCAAGTTTGTGCCCATTGCCCCTTGGCCACTGAGCAGAGTGTGGCCCCAGCCTCTTGCCCCCTGCACCCTTCAGCTCTTGCTCAGCATGGAGCAGCTCCCCTCTGGCTCTGCTCTGCTCCAGCCTCAGCAGCTTTCAGCCTTTCCTCCTGCAGGAGATGCTCCAGTGCTCTCCTGTCCAGCAAGGAAGATGTAGACAGATGCAACAGGAGGGTTTTTTGCCTTACCTCCTGCAACATGTCAGAGTCTTCTATGGCTTTCACTGCAGACTTCTTGGAAGTTTCTTGTACTTCTCCACCAATGATAAACTCATCCAGAATAAAATAAGCTTTTTCAAAGTTAAAGATGATATCCAGCTCACACACCTGCCAGGGAGAGGAGGAGAAGCCACATTTCAAGCCCTCTGCTGCAGCCCTGCTGGGCCCCAGGGGCTGAAGGAGCCCAGATGCACTCTGATGGCAGAGGCAGCAGGGCAAAGCCACTGCACATCAGCCAAGCTCCTCTGCTCTCCACACACAGGGGCTAGAACCACAGCCAAGCTATGCTTCTTACTGCATTTGATGCAATACACCACACTCCTCATGGTTTTCAGAGAGCAAAGCTGACTTCCTAGCCTCCTAAAGCTTACCCCAGGTCTCCTACAGCACTGGTGAGGGGGTTAGAGGTGTTCACCCACAGCTCTACAGAGCTGCACAAGTTCCCTGGCCCAGGGAGCTGACTGCCAGCAGCTGCTTGGTTGCTTTGAAGCAGGACAGAGGGGAGTCATGGCACTGGGGTTTGAGCTAGAGAGGAGTTCAGGTGATGGGAGTCATTTCAAAGCTGTTCACAGACAAGGTGAGTCACTGAAACCTCTCCTCAGCAGCCACTTCAGCTTTAGGTACTTAGTGTGACAAACTAAAGCAGCCTCTCTGAAGATGCAGGAGAGACAGTTATTGTCACACAGAGTTCGAAGTCATTTTCCTCAAGCTTTCCCCTCCAGATCTATTCCAAGCCAAGATTCATTGTAGAGGGGAAGAAAGGATGGGAAACAATCAGCATCCTGGTATGAATTTCCCTCTGGACTGAGAGTGTCTGGAAGGCAAGCAGTGCAGCTGGGAAGATGAAGCAAAGCAGCCTCAGAGAGCTTTGTGAGGCAGCCAGGCCTGTGCTCGTGGCAGCAAATGGAACCTACATTGCCAAAGTATCTGTCCAGGAGCTCCACGTAGCGATGCACCAGCTCCAGGGTCAGCAGCTCATTGTCCTGCTCCTCTATGGCACAGCAGAAGTACAGACTGGCATACCTGGGCAAGCAACAGCACACACAGAGTCAGCAGCTGGCTCCTCAGGGCTCTCTCTGCTCATCCATCTCCTGTAAGCCATGCAAGTGACACTTCATGTCTCTAAAGCAATGTCTCACTCTCTGGTGTGTCACAGCACCTGGGCAATGTTCCCATCCAAGACTTCACAGCATGCAACTCCATTTCTGCTCAACAGGAGCTGCTGCTTGACTTGGCCAGCATGGCCTACCTGAAGGCTGCTCCTGCCAGCCACAAGCTCTCAAGAATTAACAGGCACTTCATGGTGTAACTGGGCAGCCATGACTTGTTTGGACAAGGAAATGGGAATGAACACTTGCCAGAACAACAAATATTCCAGAGACAGACCCCTGGAAGCCTCAACACAGCTCCTGTAGCCTCCCAAAGAGCCTAGTAAAGCCCAGCACCCAACCCAGCAGCCTACCTTGGGCAAGGAGAAGGAGCAGTGAGGCCTAAAGCCTTCTCATAGCACTGTAACCCCTACCACTGATTAGGTTACTCACATTTCTCTCATCTGACAGGTCACACAAGCATTTTCCACCCCGTAGTTGATCCAGGGAGCCTGTGCTCTCTGCTGATGGCAGGCTCCTACCACTAGCACCGAGGCCTTGCTTTGCTCTCTTTCTGGAGGGGAGGTTTCTTTTTCCTCCTCTTCCAGCGGGTGTGATCTACACAAGCAGCAATCCTCTGTTGTCCCAAAGCTACTCACACCTTTTGTAAACGAGCTTGAGGTCTTTCCAGTCCACAAAGCTGCTGGTTCTGTGGTGCCGAGCGAGGACGAGCTGGATGATCTCGCGGCTGATCCTCCTCTTGTCCTTGTCAGGCAGGCTGGTGTACCACCTCTGCAGCCTCAGCTTCCCCTGCCTGCTGAACAGCAGCATGAAGTGGATCTGGAGCACACAAAGCAACCTGCTGAAGCAGCAGGGAGAAGAGCATTCCTCTGCCTGAGCATGGAGATCTCTCCTCTTGTTTCTTGTCCCCTCCCTGCGGGATGCATCCTCTCCCTCCCCATCCTGCCTCAGCTTGTGCAAACTGCAGCTTGGCTTCTGTTCTGCTGCTTCCCTGGGCAACAGGAGGAGCATCAGCAGGTTGGGATGGTGAGAAGAGAGCCCCAGCTCCTCCTGCAGCAAGATCAGACCCCTTAGTGAAGGGAATCAGGACTCCCATGCAGCAGGGCCAGGGAGATCCAGCACGTGGTGTGGCACAAGGCTGGGAACAGGGCTGACAAGCACCAGCAATGCTGGTACTGCACTGCTTCAGGTCACAAACAGCAGCTTGCTGCTACCAGAGGCTCTAAGGAGCAGAAGCAAGCAGCTGCTTTGCAAAGGGAGCTTGCCTACAGAGGTCCCCAGGCTCTGAGCCACGGGTGACTCTGATGACAAAGGACACAGCTCAGTGACTGAGGAGGTTCCCTTCACTCAGGCATGATGTGTTCACTCTTCTAAGAGTTCCATTTGAAAGCCAGTCATCACTTCCCATGCTTTTTAATTAGCACAGCATTACTGAAACACAGGAGCACTAGCTTTGAAATGCCAGTGTGGCCTTTGGGAGAGAAGCATCAATCCCCATCTAAACCAATCCTTTTATCAGCAGATGAAAAAGAACTGGCCCATGCTAAGAACACTAAGTCACCCTGCACAGACACAGCACCAAGAAGGCAGGGAGATGCCATCCATCACCTCTGCTCAACAAGAGAAGCCAAGCTAGCAGGGACAGAGATGCTTCCAGGGGCTGAAGACACTGCACTGCCCTGTTCTGGAGAGGCAGCCCCATCCCTTTCCTCCCCAGCAGCAGTGCTTGGAGGCCAGGGATTGACAGGAAGGATGTCTGACCATAGCCACAGCCACATGCACAAGGACAGGGACACTGCCACCCACACTGGGAGGACCAGGGAGAAGCACAGGAGCCTCACTTTGCTGGCAGGTCCTTGCCATGAGCCCAGACCCTTCCCTAGAGCTCCTCCATCTCCACCCTCTCCCTTCTCCCTCCTGTCTTCCACTCCACCTTTCTGCTGCCCCTACCCTTCCCATCACTCCATCTCCCCAGGGAGGACTGAAAGGGAATGTTCACAGTTCCAATCCAGATGACAATGCTCATTTCTCTAAAGACAAAATGATTTCATGCTCTGCTGAAGTCCAAGCAGAGAAGTGCACCAGAGAAGCTTCTACAGAAAAGGAAGAAAGGAGGGGGAAAAAAAAGCACTACTGGATTTGCAACAAAGCATTCATTCATCATTCAGAGCCATTCCTAGCTCTTTAGTCACATATTTGTCGAGCAATGCAGAGATAAGGGCTCTGAGTGCACTGAGAAAGGCTGGAGGGGTTCAAACCAGGTGTAGAGGTGGCACTTAGGGACATGGTTTAGTGATGACTTGGCAGTGTCAAGCTAACAGTTGGACTTGACCTTAGAGATCTTTCCCAACCTGAGTGATTCCAAGTCTTGCCTTCTCCACTCCTCTTACCAGCTGGCCTTTGAGATGCTGCTAAGCCATCTGCCAGGGTTTCCCCTTCCCAGCAGAGGAAGGGACAGCACTTGCTGAGCACTGAGAGGATGCTGGCTGAGGGCAAGGCTGCTTGCTTGCTGCAGGGCACAGGCACTGCACAGCCTCTGTCAAGAGGAGTGCCCTGGCACTCCTGGGGAGCTTATCCCCAAGCACAGGCACAGGCAGCAGGGAGCTGGGAAACAGATTGCTCCAAACACAGTCAATCTGATCTGGGAGGATGATCAGATCCAACTGAGAAGGCAGGGAATTAGCCCTATCAAAAGCTGACAGCATGTTCAGCCTAACAAGATCATGCTCTCTCCTCAGGAAGAGATCTCTTTTGCTGCTGTGCTTCAATAGGGGATGACAAGGAGAGGGTGTTCTGGTTCAGGTCCAGCTGTTGGAAGCCAACAGACCTTACAGCTGAAAATATCTCTCTCCAGGAGAGCAAGCTGATGCCTCTCCCTGGTTAAACACCAACAAGCAAGGAGCTGCAGTGAATGGTACCACTGCTTGCTTCAGGATGTTGTGCTTCAGCCAGAGGAAAGTGAGCTGCTCTCCACTGGAAAAAGGCTTTGAAAACTCTCCTGTAGCCTATAAAGACAGAGTGGATGTTTCACCAGCACTTGCAGGAGCAGAGGCAACTAGCAAACATCCACTGAAGCTCTTGAAGGCATCAGGATTCCTCCCCACACGTGAAAACTCCTACCTTGGGTCTCCCAGCCCACACTGCTTCACACACAGAGTCTGACTGCACAGCTCAGGAGGCAATGTTGCTGTTAGAGAAACAAGACACAGCTAGGAAATAAAGAGGAGCCTTTCCTGGAGCCCATTTGGGACTGCCCAGGCTTAGGCACACACTGACAGCTGAGAGCTCCTGCAGCAAAACATGCCAGAAGGCTGCAGGTACTTAGAAAACACTGTGGCTTGGCTTGAGTTTGGTTTTCTTTTCCTCTTTTGACTCCTCTTCCTTTTCTCTAAGTCCATTCCATCTGGGGAACTCTCCAGGAGGTAAATAAGATGCCATTCTGCAGAGGTGCAATGGCTTCATGGCAGGAGATGCTGTCTCAGCTCTGCTGTGCCCAGCCAGGCTATTGACACACCACATCCCTCACCCTCATTGCTCTGCTCATCACAGCTCACCAAAACAGCTGGGAAGGGGCAAACACAAGCCAAACAGCTCACCCCTGCCTTCCTCCTGCACTGGAACAACAAACTTGCTTTCCTATAGTGCTAGTCAGAGAGCAGGAAGGTTGGAAAAGACCTTGAAGATCATCAAGTCCAACCATTAAGCTAACACTGCCAAGTCACCAGCAAACCTTGTCACACAGTGCTTTTCAACCCCTCCAGGGCTGGGGACTCCAGCACTGCTCTGGCAGCCTGGGCCAGGGCTTGAGAACCCTTTCAGGGAAGAAATTGTTCCTCATGTTCAACCTAAACCACCTCTGGAGCAACTTGAGGCTGTTTCCTCTTGCCCTATCACTTGTTACTGGGAGAAGAGAGCAACCCCCAGCTGGCTCCAAGCTCCTTGCAGGGAGTTAGGGAGTGAGAAGGTCTCCCCTGAGCATCCTCTTTTCCAGCCTAACCAACCCCAGTTCCTCAGCTGCTCCTCAGCACACTTGTGCTCTAGACCCTTCCCTGCACACATTCCAGCACCTCAGTGTCCTTCTGGGAGTGAGGAGCCCAAAGCTGAGCCCAGGATTGGAGCTGTGTCCTCCCCAGTGCCCATTCCAGGAGGACAATCCCTGCCCTAGTGCTGCTGCCGTGCTGGGGCTGATCCAAGCCAGGCTGCTGTTGTCCTTCTTGGCCACCTGGGCACAGGAGATGAGAATTTGGATGCTGATTAAGGAATTCTTGGTTGGTTTTCAGCAGCCAAGCTATACACACAAAGGTAGATAATCCTGCAAGGTTTGACTCATCTTTCAAGGTTCTGATCTCAGAGGAAAACAAAGGCAAATGAGTTGCTTCAAGCTAAAATACCTTTGAGGCAGGGTGCTTGTTTTCCCCAGGCCCTGGGGCAATGCCAGAGGGAAGTTCCAGCTCCAGGCTGGAGTGGGCTGGAATGAGGAGAGCAGCAGCTGCCTTCACTGCAGAGCCTGCAGGAGACAAGCTTGGCTCTGGGAGCCCAGAGTAATTGTATTAGCTTGTGTTGCTGATCAGAGCCAAGCACTAGAGCACTGTGATCTCCACACACGTCAGCAGGCAGCCCAGCTGATTGCATTTCATATTTGCAGGCCATTTACTTTCTGGTTGGAAAACAGGGAAGTTTGACATCAAGCATCTAAAGCAGATTCCTAAGGCTGAGCTCTGTCTCCTCCTCCTACATCTCAGACTCAATTCCAGCTGTCAGTTACAGAGCAGCTTGGAAAGCTCTGGAACCTTCTGTCTTACTGAGAGCCACAAAACTCTACCAGGACAACCAGCAGCAGCCTTAGTTTCAGGGCTACAAAACTCATGACATGAAGCAATTTAACAGGGAACAGAACAGGCATCAAAAAATGCAAAGCACAGGAGGTTTCCATGTTCACAAACAGCAAACTCAACACACAGGTAAAACTAACACACACTCTGATTTTTCCCCACCTTCCTTGTCAGACTTTTCCCTCCTTCTGCTCCTGGGCTGCCAAGGTCTGAGAGGCAGCTCAGCCCAGCTTGTCCCTGCCATGACAGAAGGTCCCCTCTGGGGCAGCCTCTCCCACTGTTTATCCATTCCACACTCCAGATTGATCAAACATTTGACAGTTGTCTCCTTGGTTTCAAACTTGGCTCATCTGTTGCTCTCTCACTCCCCTGTTAGAAGAGCCTGCACTAGAAATGCTTCTCCTCCTCCTCCTGGAATTCAAGCTGCACAGCACTTGCCAGCTACTTCCAAACCTGTCCTGTGGCATCTGGCTGCTCCTTGTCCTGGCTGGGAGAGGACAGGGAACTCCAAGGAGCCTGAGGGGAGGGAAGGCAGAGGAGATGGCAGCTGGAAGCCTGGCAAGAGTCCTTCTCCTTCCTGGCTGCTGGCTTTGAGCAAGGATTTGCTCACTAGGAGCTCTGTGCCTCAGCTGGCACCTTCCTGAAAGCACTGCAGAGCCCTCCCAAATCAAACCCAAGTGATGCCTGAAACCCACAGCTTCATGAAAAGCTGATTGGGAATGCTCTATCCTAAACCAAACAGCTTGGCAGAGCTCAGGAGCTCAGCTTCCCTTAAAGCCTTTCTGTTTTTTGTCAATACCTGACATGCTACTGAAGAACAACTCCTGGGCCACAGCAAGAGGGAAGTGGGATGAGAAGGAGACACTGGTTCTGTTTCATCTCGTGGAGTTCATATCCTGCTTGGCCTCTCCTATTTTTCATCCTCTCCTCCAATACAGAAAAATCTATTCCCCAGAAGAGCTGTGCAGCATTTTCCTTTGCTAGCATTGCCTTTCTCATCCCCTCTGCAAGTGCCCAGACCCTGCTCTCACTCAACTCTTTCCTTCAGAAAGGACAAACAGCCAAATCCTTCTAGCCATTAGCTGATTTTTTTGCTCTCTCCAAGAACAGAAGTTGCTAACCCTTCCATTGCTGGCAGAGCAGAAGCTGACAGGTATGTTTGTTAAATGCTGTGCAACCTCAGCTTTCAGCTGGAAACCTGTGTTTAGCCTGAGCAGCACAAGCAAAGAAGACAGTGAAGTGAAAGCCCAGCAAGCCAAGGAGCCCAAAGCAGCACACTGCTGCCTCTCACTTCATCTCCATCAGGAAGCCTCCTGAACAATTTCGAAAGAACAATACAGCCAAAGTCCATGCAATAAAAGCTGTGCCAGACCACTGCAGGCACACATGACCAGAGTTACACATTGATTTTTCTTTTTATGCTTTTCATGATGCACAAGTCACCCTTATCTTATTCCTGAAGATTTTAAACTGAGCAGCAGGATATTGACACCACAGAGCATTGATCCAGCCAACAACCTTCTGGAGAGCCTCAATGAGTTAAACAGTAGAGCTGAGCTCATGTCCTGAACCAAAACCATCTCCAAGCACCTCACTTTCTGATCTTAAGGATCAGACAACAAAGCTCAAGGAAGCTGTAACTGTCCCACAAGTTCCCTCCAGCTCTGCCCCTGCTTATCAGTGCCTCCAGCAGGTCCCCTCCTCCTGACCTTGGCTCCTATCTCACACCCTGGGAGCATTCCTTCCTTCAGCAGCACTCTCCCTACACAGCAGGCATGCTTGTGCCCAACCAGTTCCACCTAAACACGAGAAACTTCTTAGCTGTGAGGGCCCAGAGAGCTTGTGGAGCCTCCTTCTCTGGAGAGATCCCAAGGCAGCTGGAGGTGATGCTGGGCAACTTTTCCATTCAGGCTGAGCCCCTGTGCTCCATGGGATTCTGTTCATCTTTCTCCAGGGTTTCAGATGATGCCCACAAGTACTCCTTTTTCTCCCTGCACAGGTAGGAAGGAAGCAAGCTCTGCAGGCACCAGTTCTGCTCTCAAAGCTACACAAGCACCACTCTGAAGGTAACACAGCCCTCCCCAAGGCAGCACTAGGATTGTGGTGTTGCAGGCATGAAAGACTACAGCAACACTTGTCCTTGGGGAAACTAATCCTTTGCTCCTCTCTGCTCTCCTTTGTTGTGACAACAATCCTTCATGCCACATTTCTCTGCTGCACCAGAGAGCAGGATTCAGTCTCCTCTCTGAAAAGCCTATTTGGTTTTATTTCAGAGGCTACCAAGCAGCAGAAAAGCTCTCTCTCAGCAGGGTGTGAAGCTAGCTGTGCCAAACAGACTCTTTCCCTGAGACCTCCCTGGAAATCTGCAACAGAGCAAATAAAGGAAACAACTCCCTGGCTAAGGGATGCTTACCATTTGCACCAGCACTTTCCATTCAGATCTGAAAGCACAGGAGAATCAGTGCTGTGCCACCCCACAGCAGAGAGGAACCCATCCATGGAGAGGTTGAAAGGCCTTTGCTCATCAGCCTTGGCTCACAACCCAGCCATTCTTATTTCTTGATCTGTAAGCCAATGTTACAAGCCCCTTCAGCAGGCTGGCTGACAGACAGAGAAGAGCAGCCTGACAAAGAACCCTTTTCATCAGCACTGGTTCTGCCACAGGAGAAGAGAGCAAGGCTGGCAGCACTAGTCAGAGAGCAACCCCAGCAAGGGCTTGTCCTCTGACCTAAAAGGGGGGGGGAAAGACTCCAATTATTCATTGCAAGGATGCACACTCACCTTATAAAATGATACCAATCAATATAGCAGGCAGTCTCCAAATTGTCCATAAGCAGCTCTGCTGGAAGCAGTGCTCCCCTGGGACCATGGGAAGTGCTTGGAAAACTGGCATTGGTGAAGTGCCTGTGTCAGGGAGAGCTCTGAGATCAGCTTCCCTGAAATCAGCTCTCTGATTTACTGCCCTTCAAGGGCAAAATAGGAACTCTGCTTGTTTACACAAACTTGACTGGAGGGAAGTGGCTATCTAGGGCTGTCTCAGGGTGTAACCAGAAAGATCTCCATGGGGACTCTTAAGGCGTGGAGACTGCATTGCTGCCTGTAAATTCAGGGCTGTGCAGACTCTATTTGCAAACCTAATGACAGGTACACCTCTCTAAATACACACATTTAGCATTCTGGCTAAACCACTGAGGAGAGAGACAACAGAGCTCTGCCTCTGAGGAGAGAGACAAAGAACAAACCTTGGCCTGGGATGAAGGAAGGAGTTGAGAGGCTCCTGCTGGGCTGCACTGCCAGCAACTGATACTCCAGATGCACACAGGAGGCAAAAACTGGGTGAGACAGCAGCTTGGGGCATGCTGGCAGAACCTGCTCCAAGCCTGACTTACCAAAGCAGTGAGATGCTTTCTCAATTAAGAGGCATCACTGACCATCTTACTGCTTGAGAGCCCACAGTCCTCCTTGGGGAAAATCCAGCCATTATCATGAGGGTATCGGTCATCCCACTTAACAAAAGAGAATAACCACCACAACCTTTCCTGTTCCCAGCAAACCACCAGCAAGCACAGCCCTGCAGAGAGAGTCCAAGGGCCTTCCTCCAGCATCCTGCCCATCGGGACTTCAAGGGGGAGCCTGCTGGCCCCTTCCAAGCTACAAGAAGCCCCTGCTGCTGCCTCTGCCCAGCCATGGGACCAGGCTGAACACACAGACTGCTTGCAGTAGACAACACACAAGGCACAGAGAGAGAACCAGAGCCACAGGCTCTCTCTCACAGATGCATTATTGGATGGAAAGGCAGAGCTAGGCTCCTACAACCCCCCTGAGAGCAGGCAGTTGAGCAGACACAAAACATGTAGACTGGTTGCCAATAGACACTGCACAAGGCACAGAAGCAGAGCCACAGGCTCTCTCCCAGACTCATTACTCGATGGAACAGCAGAGCCAAGCTCCTACACAGTATCACAGTATGTCAAGGGTTGGAAGGGAGCTAGAAAGATCACAGAATCACAAAATGTCAGGGGTTGGAAGGGCCCTAGAAAGATCATCTAGTGCAACCCCCCTGCCAGAGCAGGATCACCTAGACCAGCTCACACAGCAATGTGTCCAGGCAGCTCTGCAATGGCTCCAGACAAGGAGACTCCACAGCCTCCCGGACAGCCCGGTCCAGTGCTCTGGCACCTGCACTGCAAAGAAGCTTCTCCTCGTGTTAATACTAAACCTCCTGTGGTCCAACTTGCTCCCATTGCCTCTTGTCCTACCATTGGATGACAAAGCCCCTGGGAGCAGGCACTTGAGTTGAGGCACCCGAGTGGGAGGTGAGAGCTGCCCAAGCTCTCCATGTACCTACCACCAGCAAACACACCTGAGGAAAAGCTCTTCCCACTGCTCCTGCTACAAGCAAACCCCGTGCCCTGACACCAGAGCCAGCCAAAAGACACAGATCCATGTGAAAGCACACTCGATCCTTCTCCGGGCACTGGAGCGGACTCCAACCTCAGCTCCTCAAGTTACAGGAAGGCTTTACAAACCCTCTCCCGACACAAACTTGTTCTCCTGGTTGGCTGATAGAGCACGACCCGAGCTCACCCCAAGAGGCAGAAAGGGAAAGAAGGGAACTTTTCACTTCCTCCAAGCAGGTGCCAGCCTTGTTCAGAGGGACCGGGCGCAGCGCTAGCTAGCAGCGCCCACACGCCTTTTACCGCGCGTTACTCCAACAGGCTCATTTCCCACCAAACAGGCAAATAAAATGAGAAGAATAAAATGAGAACGCCTAGTGTCTTTTCTCCAGCTAGACAGGAGCTGCAGGGCAGCGTGCCCCATCCCCGGGCCAGGCGCAGGGCTCGCTGGGGCGGCAGCGCGCGCGCTTCCCGCTCGGCGGGGACTTTGCCTTCCCTCCCGCTGCCCACAGGCACCTCGGCGGCTGCCCCCGCGCAGCCTCACCGCGAGCGACGCGGCCTGGCCTCACCGTCCCCCTGCCTGCACACGGCTTACACACACAGGTAGAGTGCAAGGGCTCTCACTTACCATGGTGTGCTGGCTGAGGGCTGGCAGGGCCCGGCCCGGCTCCCTGCCGGCCGCCTCCCTCTCTCTCTGCCCTCCTTCCCACCCGGCCTGGCCCTGCCTCCCTCCCCGCCCCAGGTGAGGCTCCGGCCGCAGCGAGCCTTCCCACAATGCCCCAAAGGGAACTCCCCGGGAGGTGCCTGCTCTCCTCCTCCTCTTCCACCTCAGCAGCCCGGGACAGGTGGGCAGAGAGAGGAGCCTCAGCCAGTTTGCTGGGGAGAGTGAAGTGGGAGGAGTGGGTGACAGACACCCTGGCATTCAGCAGGCTCATTTCCATCTGGATCAGACTGCAGCTGGCAGCTTGAGAAGGCCCAGGGGTGAATTTCAACAGTTTTCCATTCAGGTGCTGAGTGCCCGGGATGCTGCACATTCTTTTGGCCCCAGCTGCTTATCAGCAAAGCCCTGCCAGAGGTCCCAGGGGTTTGCTGATGTACCCGCAGAGCTGCTCTTGCCTTGGCCTCTCATCTAGCTCCACAGGTTAGTAATGCCTAGCTATTTCAGGTATTTCAACTATCCGAGTTTCATTTTGATGGAGATGGGCTGCAGAGAGATCATGCACTGCAAACTGCAACCCAGCAGGTTGCAGCTGAGCAGGAGGAGAAACTTGTTTGGTGTGAGGGTGCAGAGCCCTGTGCCACGCTGCCCACAGAGCTTGAGGAGTCTCCTTCTCTGCAGAGATTCCAAGCCCAGCGGGACATGACCCTGTTGGAGCAGGGGGGGTTGGACTGGATGATCCCCAGAGGTCCCTTCCAACCCTTTACCACCATGCTGGGATTTGGGCATTCAGCACCTCAACTGAGCTGGTGCCAGGCACTTAGAGCCACAGACTGCTTCAGGTAACCACTTCAGGTAGGTAGCCCTGAGCAGGCCAAGGGAGTTCAGGCTGATGCACACTCCTCTTGGTGATTTTACAAGACCTCCTGTGCAGGTTTTTTTCCACTTGATACAAGATCCATAAGGGAAAGAGAAAACTTGACAAGCTCAATCTAAATTCAGCTGCAGGAGGTAGCTTTTAATTGCTCTTTGGATCAACAGAGAAGCAATCTAACACTTGCTGTTGGTTACCAGGCAGGGGTTTGTACTTTTCCAGACAATGTTCCACTGCTTCTCATATGTTTCCTTTTTCCTTATTTGCTCACACAATCTGGATTTTCTGCAACTTCAGTGCAGAACAAAGCATTCCTATCACTAGAGACCATACTGAGTTAAGTATCTGTGCTCCAGATTTTGATACCTTATCAGCAGCAACAGCATGTTCAATAAGTAGTCCCAACTGTTAAGCACTTTAAAGTACCAGAAAAGTGTTGTAAACAGCAGCCTGAAATCCTCAGAGCCTGTACTGTAGTGACAGGTGTACACAGGTACTTAAAGGCTGTCAAGTAGCATTTCTGTTTGTTTCCCAGCTGTATCACACCAAGAGCAGGCCAAAAGGCAGACAGACATTAATCAAGCTCCATCCAGAATTCTCCTTCTATCCAGAGAAGTTATGTTGCTGTAGCCCTCTTGTGTCCAGTGGCTTTAACAGCTACTAGAGCCACAGTGTCCTTCCTCACCACCCCCGAGATCCAGGCTCTGCATCCTTTAACTACACTGCCATTCAGCATTTTGTCCTCTCCACCTTCCCTCAGTTTCATCAACTCCCAGCATGGTAGGAGTTGGAAGGGACCTCTAGGGATCATCCAGTGCATCCCCCCTGCTCCAGCAGGCTCAGCCCCAGCAGCTTGCCCAGAATCACCTCCAGCTGCCCTTGGAATCTCTCCAGAGAAGGAGACTCCACAAGCTCTCTGGGCAGCCTGGAGTCTTGCCACTGAGGATGAAAAAGAGTTGTTTCCTAAAAGGCACTCACCTTCCACATCTCTCTTATAGATCCAGAGGCTCTAACAAGTTGTGCTTCAAGAGCTGCTATTGCCTGTCTCAAGGAGCCCAACTCCAAGATGGACTTGCTGCTGCAGAGGAAACCTGGAGAAGGAGCCATAAACTAAGAGAGAAAGAAGGAGAAATGAATGAGAAGAGAGAGAAGGCAAAGGACAGGACTAGAGCTGAGAAACAGCAATGGCTTAGCAGCTCAAGGAATACCAGCAAGCAGTGCCCACTCTTGAGCAGCACCACAGAGGTGAGTTCTGACAGATCCATGCACACACATTCCAAGAGCAGCTGAAACCATAAGGAAAACAAGCTTCAGAAAGGAAAATCACTATAGATAGATAGCAAAAGCCATGCTATCTTCTGTATTTGAAAGACAGCTCTAGCTGCAAAGCCAGAAGCAAGTTACCTGTGCCTTTCCCTATAGAAAAGGTGAAAGGGAGAAAAGGCTGCACTTCCATAACACCTGTTATTACAAGCCAGTTTCCTGAAGAACAGGGTAATATATAGCATCTGAGAGGAAAAATGGACAGGCCAGCTATAAAAATACAGCTGGGAAACCCTACAATCAACCTGCATTCCTCCATCAGTCTGTCTTGGCTTGGAGCTGGGTAAATGCTAAGAGACAGTTCAGCCTCTGGCTGCCTCTCAGCAAGCATGCTTCATGGCACACCACGAGTAAAACTGACAGGACTTTGTCAGGGGTTCAGTTACAAGAGCCAGAGGTGAGGCAGCCCATGGTAGCTCTGTGACAAACAGCAACTGAGGCCTGAAGCTACCAAGGATGCTACAGACAAGCCAGTCAATCCCACCCTAATTGGTCTAAGCCATCAAGAGTAAGCCAGAGAACACAGCTGTTTGTCTCTGTGAGCACAGATTGTATAGTAAAACTGGTTAAGAGACCCTAGGTGCACAAGACAAGGAGCTAGGGCAACTCTGGGCTTGGTGGGAAAAGGCTCCTGCCCATGGGAGGTGCTGGAGTTTCCACCGCATGTTAACAGGCCAACATTCAGACACTGAGGCTGCTCCAAAGCCAGCCAGGGCTGTGTTTGAGCTGCTGAGGGCTGCCAGCAACTGTGAGGGACAAGGATGCTTCCCAGCTTGTCCCCATCCTTTTCCTGTGAGGCAGTATCCCAAGTGTAAGCACCTCCTGTGTCCCTGCTCTGGATAGCTCTCTAGATATCTCTCTCTAGATATCCTGGGCTCTGCTCATCCCATCCAGCACCCATCTCTAATACCTCAGACAGGCCCCAGGGACCTCAGGGAAAGGGTTAATCCTTTGATACTCTGTGTTCTAAGAACCTTTGCAGACCTCCTGAGGGGAACCAGAGAAGAGGTCTCTACAAGAGCTGGCAAGCAGGACACAGGACAGGCTTGTGCATCCCTAGCTGGGAACACGCAGCAGCTGTTTGTCTCTCAGCTCCTTCAGCTCCACCACAAGCCATCTGAGCAGCAATCCCTCCTTGGGCATGGGCCAGGGGAAGGAGGAGCCAGAAGGCATGGGGAGGGCTTTGTGTCTGCACAGAATGGAATCATCCCAAGAGGCTAAGTGAATATCAAGAAATAGTTTATTGTACAGGTAACCAAAGTTTAAAAAAAAACAGACCAGGAGGAGCAAGGGACAGGTTTCTCTAGCATTTCTTAACTCTGCAGGGTACAGAAATACAGCTAGGAAAGGAGGAGCACAGAGCAGTACCCTTTGCTCCTCTTCCCTGCCCACTGAAGGAGCTTACACAAGCCAGGTTAGCACTGCTTCAAACCAAGCCTTCTCCCTAAGGGCACACTGGAGCTGGCAGAGTTCAGCTCCACCAGAGAGTCTGTGCCTTCCAAAGAGTTGTCTATCAACAGCAACACTCTCTCTGTAGTGGTTTGGAAGCATTACTGACTCAACACCAAGACTACACTGAGTGACTAATGATTTAGCAGCCATAGCTGTCTTGTTGTAGCTGAATTGACACTATCTTTAAGTAGATCAATTATAGAAAATAGATTCCTTAGGTTTAACAACATGGAGTAGAGGATATATTATCTAGTGGCAAAACTGTCCTGTAAAGAAGCAGAGGAAGTATTCACAGGGAAGGGGAGCTGCATGCTGAGCAGGGGCACCTGGGCTAGTCAGGACTGAAAGAGCTGAAGCTCTGAGTGCCAGCTGCAAAGGAGTTACACCTCAGTATCATTGGTGTAAGACTCAACATCTGCTTCGAATAAAGACACTATTCCTCCACATCTGCATCCATCTCCCTGCTGAACTCAGGAGCCTCCATCCTCCTTACCTACCTTAAACAGTCTTAAACTTAGATCTTAAACAGTCCCAGCAATGGAACTCATGTCCTGCCTGACACTCTGAGAGGAAGAAGCTTCCATTCTCTTCCAGAGCCAGATGGGAAGAAGTTTGGAAGTGAATGCACAGCATTCCCAGGGCTCACTCAGCCCTTCAACCACTCAGTTTCCTTCCTGATGTACAAGGGTGAAGGCCTTAAGAGCAGGAAGCTGTGACTCTTTCCCCACCAGCAGCTGACACAAACCTTCACAAAACACCTAAGCTACAGTGAGTGTAGTAAGGGATGAACCAAATCAGTGTGGCAAGTGCCCAATCCCAAACTGAAGGCAAGACAAATTTGGGGGTTCCCACAAAACAGCGACCTGTTCATTCTTTGGTAGCCCAAGCAGCCTAGCAAATCAAGAGCCTTCCCAAAACTTCCCAAGAGAGAGCCTGTGGAAAGGCAGACAAAGCCAGAGCCACAACACTAAACACATTCTGGATTCTCATGTCCTTGGGATTGGCCTCAACTGCAAGGGAGCCCTGATGCTGTTACTGATAGCAGAGTCTCCCTCTGCTGCAGCCTCCAGCATGGCCCAGCACAGACCATTAGTAGCAAGCTACACACCTCAGCCTTGAATGCACTGACCCCCAGAGCACCACTGCATTGTTGCTGCAAGTGCAGACAGCCTGAGCCTCAAGCCTCTAGGGGCTGTGCCACACCACTGCTCTGGGGCCAGCTGACCTGCCCACCTTTGTCCTCACACACACACACAAGTGTCTGCAGAAAGATCTAACCAGCTCCAAGCCTAAACTCTGTGACACATCACCTTAGCTTCCCAACTTCCCACTCCTCACAGGGTTCAAGTGCAGGAGGCTCAGACAGCTGTCAGAGCAGCTTATTGACAGGATCTCACCAGCTATTTCCTCTATGTGCCTCCAAGCTCTTCACAGCTCTCAGCTCTGCAACAGGAAAAGGATCAACAGAGCTCTCTCAGGACTAACAGACCTAGGGCAGGGAAAGAAGCAGCTCTTCTGTACCTCAATAATTATTGCTCAGGATTTATCTGTTTTAAGCAACACCAAGGCAGTATTTGAAGTTATGCTGCACTTGAGCAGAGAAAGGTTCCCTAGCAGTGAAGAAACACCAGCCTTTCCACAGGAAAAGGTCTCTAAAGTTTATCTGGCCCTTTTGTTCTTAGCCATTATATTTCCCACGACAGATGTGCTCAGCTTCCCCTTCCAACAGCATTAGAGTGGTCAAAAGGATCCAGCTCGTACCTACGGCCTGGCTTTAGAGTAGAGTAGCTGGGCTGCACGTTTGCCTAACAACTAGAGAGGGTTATTAGCTACAACACTACCTAAAGAGCCTAGAATTGCTCCAAGACTCACCAGCTACCTATACAGAGAACAGCTGTCCCACAGCAGAGACCTCACCAGCAACTCAGCTGGAGGACACACACTACAAGAAAGCCAATCAAGGAAATCTTGTGGGACCAAAGGTTCTCTTACTGCCTCACCTGAAAGAAGCTACCTGCCACTCTGAAGAATCATCTCCTCCCATAGGAATAGCCAACATACCTTTTGGAGGCAGTGCCTGCTCCAAAGCATTCCTACAGAACTGCTTTCTGGAAGAAAGAAGAAGTGATTTTACTCTTGGCACCACTTGCATTGACGACACTCATTTTACTCCAATAAGGTTTGAGCTACAAAGGATCTGTACAAGATATACCAGCAGAGAGAGAGCACAAGGTGAACACTACATATGTAAACTGAGAAACAACAGCTCCTTCCAGCAAGGAGTCATCTGGCAGGTAAGCCACTTCACATGAGTCCACGAGGCTGTGAACCACACACTTCTGCCCCAAGGAGAGTCCTGGGGAGCTCTCCAAAGGTGACATCCATCCTGGAACAGCAGCAGCAGAAGAATCAAGCAACGAGTGTCTGCAGGAATATTCTGGAGGAGGATTCCATTCTCTGGAGTGTATTGCTGTACATAAGGTGCAGAAAGCTGCCAGCTGCCAGCTCAGCGTGACGAGAAGCCAGTGGCAAGGCTGCAACCAACTACTGGGGTCATGTCCCAGATCTGGAAGGGAAGAGGGTGGAGAATCACAGAGCATTCTTGTAACACCTAAGAGGTGTTTCTTTAAGAGGCATAGAAGCAAATATAACGACCTTCCTGGCCAGAAGGTAACATATCCTCTTGATGCTATGCTTGAGGGATAAGCCAGAAAGAGTTACAGCAGCCTGACAAGCCAAAAGCCAAACAGGAGGCTGAAAGAAGTCTTCTAGCAGTTCTCTGTAGGTCTGTTTTGAAAAGTGCTCTGCAATTTGTTCTGCACATGCCTACAGAAAGTCAAGGACAGGCTGGAACAGCCTCAGTCACCACATGCATGGTGGGTGTGCAGCTGAAGCACAGCCACACTCTACCTCAGCCTGACTGCCACAGCCCTGTCTCAAAGGCAGGGAGCTGAGAGCAAAGGAAGCCTGCACTTTTCACCATGTCTGCATCTTAAATGCCACTGGCACATTCTCCTACTGCTTTCTGTGTCCAGAGGGCACCATCACTAAGCAGTTTCGACAGCCAGACTCCATACAGTGGAGCTACAGGTCATCTCCTCCCTCAGCTGCAGGAAGAACAGTCTGCAACATGCTGCCCACAACAGTTAGCTTGGTAGCAACAGTTGTCAGAAAGAAAGAAAAAAAGCTATGTGCAAGCACCAGTTCTCTCTGCAATGCCTCTCCCAGGGGCAGGCAAGAGGTCCAGGCATACCTTGACAATCCGGTCACTGCCACAGGTCACCATCAGCCCCCTGGAGATGTCCATGGACATGTGGGTGATGTTGTGCTTTCCTTCATGAAAGGTTGCCAAGGAAGTACGGCTGCAGGAGAGCAAGGCAAGGCAAAGTCAGCCAGCAGCTGAAGCTTGGCAGCACCACTAGAGCAGTGCCAAACCAACTGGAGTTGCTCAAGTACTAATCCATCAGTCCTGAGAGATGCAGTGCCACAGGGGACAGAGCTAAACCCTGCTAAGGCATTGCTTGGGTGGTTCTCCAGGTGGGACATGTCCTGGCCTTCTGCAGCCTGTTAGTAACTCTAAAGCAGAAGTGGGACACTACTGCTAACTAATTCTACTCAATCATTCAAGCTCAGCTACACTTTTTCCTGCTGGCTGCAGCAAGTCAACTAGGGCACAGCACCTCCCTTCCAAAAAACCCCAAAGAAACAACTCCACCTACCAAAACAAGCCAAGCCAACCCAAGCCCAAGCATTGTTACTGGAAGCTGTCACCCCTTCATACTCACTCTTCATCCTTGATTGACTCAAAACAGGAGTCACAGACCCGGACCTGGAACTCAAAGCCCATGATGGGGTAACTGGAGCGTTTGGTGCTGCACTTGCCACACACTGCTTGCCCACATTTCCTGCAGTGATGCTTCATGGAGGAGGAAAAAAACAAAGGCACAAACAGATCACTCTGTTGTGCCCCTTGATCACTTCATCTTCACTGAACAACAAGAAAACTCCTGTTAGGAAGCAACCCCTCAGGAAGCAACCCCTTAGGAAGACTTCTGTGACACTCTCCACAAGATCTGGAGACTTCTTAGCACTGCCTAGAAGCAGTGACCTCTCAGCACACCCTCACTTCACAGCAGCCAAAATACCAACAGTTGATAAGATCTAACAGCCTGAGTGGATTTCTGTGTGCTGAAGTTCAGCCAAGCACCCAAAGCAGCAAGCTCACCTGTCTCAAGCCTAATGTCTTTGTGTCCCACATTTGCTTTAGGTTCCAGAAGAAAGGCTGCTCACACTTCTGGCACGAATCACTTTCTAGCCATTGAGGAGCCTACAAAAGAGCAAGAGATGCAAGAAATCACAGTTGGGTTTCCTCACCAGCCAGCCAAGGAAGTTGGTTTTAGGAAGCCACAGCAAAGTTGGGCTTGGAAAGATGCTCTGCCTCAGCTGCCAGCATTCCACAGGAGAGGGCCTGGGGTGTAGGAAGTTTAGTACAAAAAGCCCCAAACCCAAGACTACAGGTGTTCATTACCCACACACCTCCCACACTTTCTAAGCCCACAGCAGTATGCTATGTTACTGCCTTGAAAAAAAAAACCAAACCAAACCTCTAAGTTATTAAATGTGCTGCAGGCACTCTGCTTGCCCAGATGATTTTCAAGGGCTCCTGTAATCTAAACTGGAGAAGCTAGGAGACAGTCATGGCCTCTAGTTAGAGGTGTCCCTGCTCAAAGCAGGGGGGGTTGGACTAGATAACCTCTACAGGTCCTTTCTAACTCTAACCTTTCTATCATTTCTAAGAAGGGAAGGTCCAGAAGTAAATTCTGGAAGGAAATATCTTTTTCACTTCACTAGGATTGCAGTTGGAAGTAATTAAGAACTCAATCTGCATTCTCCATCCTGCCCACATCCTCATGAAGCTTCCCTTCTCCCACCCACGTATTTTTCCTGCCATAAATGGTCTAGGCCACAGGAAGAGAAAATAGTCAGAGCTTTCACACATTTCAGCCCTCTTTAACTGAGCATCCCTGTTAGGGACAGAGAGACACCCTATTTTTAGTCCCCTGACTTGAATTAGAACATGGATACATCTGATGGGGAGAAAAGCTCAACAAGAAAGAAGTTTTTCTCCTCAATTCACTGCCATCCATTGCTAGTCATGAAACAACAGCTCTGTCAGCTGCACCATCCTCTCACCAGGACTGCTGATTAAACCCAGAGCTTCAGCCTGGATTGCATCCCCTTCCTTCCCCCCCTGCTAGTGCAAGGGGCAGGAGCAAGGCCAGCAGAGGAAATGGGTCACCTCTCCACCAGCTGAGATGTGCCATGTTGCTGCTCAGCAACTCACAACAGCACTTGGCTCTTAGTAGCCACACTGGCCTCTGAAAAGGGGAATAACCATTGAAGAACTACTCCTCTTTGACCTAGGACATGACCTTACCTCTTCTCTGCTGATATCCATGTTCCAAACAGCAATTCCTCCATCAGCTGAACAGGACACCAGCTGCCGTGTCAGCTGGAGGTAGCAGATAGCCTGCACCTTGTCACTGCAAGCAGAGCACACACTGCTCACCCACAGGCACTGAAACAAAGCTCCCCTGCCCAGCAAATCCCAGCCCATCCTTGGGAAGCCAAAGCTGATTTCCAAAGCCTTTGCGAAGTGGAGCTATGAAAATGAGTGAGCAGATGCTGTCACCTAAGCACCAGGATGTGGCCTAGAGCAGTGCAGAGGTGACAGGCTGTGCTGAAGCTGACACACCATCCCTGTCATTTAGCCAATCAGTTTATCACCTCGCTGACGGAGAACAGGAACATCCAAGCTTCTTCTGCAGGGCTACACAAACACATCCTCCCAGGCAGCTCAGTCAAGTCTTTACCACACAGAAGCATGCCACTTCTACATCAAGCCCAAGCAAGATGACTTAGCCTGTCACCCACCTCTTTCTAGAACCTGCTCTTACCTTCTGTTCTCAGGACTCATGGTTTGGAAGCAGCAAACAGGAGCAAAACCCAGATGTGTGAGTAATGCTTGCCCAGTGCTGAGCCTCCCCTCTCAAAGTCCTGCAAGAAGTTATTCCCTCCCTTCCTGACAGGGAGTCAAGCACCTTGCCATGCTATTGAGTGCTGCTGGGCCTCTCTGTTCCCCCCAGAGCAGGCAGAAGGAAGGAGGCATGGTTACATACTGGTGTCCCTGGAGCAGCAGTGTCCTCCCCTTCCTGCCCCCGATGTCCCACATGATGATGCTGTGATCAGAAGCTCCTGAGAAGAGCAGCCGCTGCACAGGATCCCACCACAGGGAAGTGATGCTTCCTAGGAGAGAACAGGCTGCACTCAGAGCTCAGGGAGCCACTCCCCAACACCAGCATGCTCTGCTGCCTCCTTCCAGGGAAAGCTCAGCTCCTCCCTTACTGCAGGAAGAGCTCCTGCAAGCCTTAGGGCAGAGGACAACAGGGAGATACAGTCCTGCCAGAGGGGCAAACAGCATTGGCCACACAACAAAACAGCCCCAAGAAGAAAGTGAGATACAAAGCACAAGAAACAAGAAAGTGACAATTCTAGTGGCTGCTCTATCCTCAAGGACAAAGCTAGGTGTGAGCACCTCCTGAGTCACACACAGGCACAAGTGAGTCATCTGACAGCAGCACTTTTGATACCAAACCCCTGTGCATGGGGATGCAGACAGGAGACCAAAGAAGGAGTTTTGTCACTCTTGCCACCTACAGTTTTGAAGCTGCAGGAACATTTATACAGACATCTTTCCCTTTAAACATCCTTTCACATCAAAAGCCTAGTGAGTCTGAAAGCAAGAGGAATGGTAATTACAGCCCAAACCAGTCCTTTCCAGCTCTCTGGAGCAGCTTTTTCTTGCCTCCTTTAGGACCACACTGTTTTCAGACTGATGCATTTGGCAAGAGTTGTCTCAGACAACAATGAGCATCTGCACCATGAAAGGCACTCTGAGCTTTCTCTCAGAGTCAGCTGTGAAAGAAGGAGGATTCTGGAAGCTGACTGCTGAAGGACAAGCTCTAAAACCATTTACACTGCAACACAAACACTGCTGGAAGCCACAGGAAGACAAGAGCTAGAAAGGAAACAGGATGAAGTCAGACTTTGGAAGCCTGGCAAGCACAACTGCACTCAGAGAGCAACTAGATGCCATTTGACAGTTACCAGGCCTTGAGACTATGACACAAATACACCAGTTGAAGAAAAACCTGTTTCTGCCCCTGAAATGTAATCATCCTTTATACTAGATGAATTCTTGTTCTGAGGATCACAATCCCCTCAGGGAACATTGCTCATTTGAAAAATGCAGTTTCCTTCCTGCATCCAGAAGGAGCTTTATCACTTTGCATCTGTGCATCAGGAGCCTGCCCAGCTCTGACAGAGTCTGCTCTGTGCTGACAGCTCCTCAACAAGGCACTCCTTTCCAGGGGGTCAGAGCCTCAGCACCCACCACCTCACCCCTACCCAAGAGCAAAAAGCCTCATTTACTTCTCTCAGTGTAATATTAATGACACATTCTTCTGTGAGCTGCATCCTTGCCTTGCCTTACAAGTCCCTGAAAGGAGGCTGGAGCAAGGAGGGGGTTAGTCTCTTCTCCCAAATAACAAGCAACAGGAGGAGAGGAAGCAGCCTCTAGTTGCACCAAGGGAGGCTTAGACTGGACATGAGGAACAATTTATTCCCTGGCAGAGTGGTCAAGCACTGGCCCAGGCTGCCCAGGGCAGTGCTGGAGTCCCCAGCCCTGAGGGCTCCACAGAACCTGGAGATGTGCTGCTGAGCGCTCAGTGTTGGGTTAGCAGCTGGGCTTGATGAGCTTAGAGGTCTTTTCCAACCTTACTGATTCTAGGATTAGAGCAGAGAGTGGCTCCAAACCATGTCACAGACTATTTGGCTCTTGATTTGCTGTCAGGGCTTTAGCTATACTAGACAGGATGAGGCATTTGTCTTTGAGCAGGGCTGAGACTCCAGTGTTTCAAGGTGGCCATCTAGTGGGTGATTGATGTTTAACTCTTTCCTTTTCCTCTCTCCTACAAACCCCTGCCAGGATTTCCAAGGCAAGAAGGGGTCTGTTAAGAGACAGACACAGGCAGAGCTCTGAACAGCTTTAGACAACCACCACCCTGCACCAATCTCCATCCTTCAGACGATGGGAACACCTCAGCCCACTTTACCAAGAGCAACTCCCCAAAAGGAAGAGTTGCTTTACCTTCATGGCCTTTGAGTGTGGTGATAAGTGAGCAGGTATTGTGCTCCAGCTTCAGCAGAGTGATCTGCCCAGAATAATCCCCAACAAAGGCATGCTGAGTCTCGTGGTCATATCTGGGCAGCAGTCAAGGAGAAGAGCATTGCACAGCACAGCTCCAGGGCCTGAACACACTGCAAAAGAACATTTTCCTGTGGCAGAAAAAGACAGAACTGCCTCTAAAGGGGCTGGAGACTGCAATAGTTAAACCTGCTTCTTTCATCTCTTCTCTAAAAGTGAGACAGGAGGAGTGTGAAAAGGTTTAGCAAGCCACCAGAGAAGCCATGAGACAAGCCATCTCCTAGTTTAAGGCAAGCCAAGTAGATTTAGCCCAGATCTAGGAGCTCTTTAGAGAACACACTCCCCAGGCTCCCTGGGGCAGTGCAGAGCTACCATCAGGGGCACCTCACTGCATACAGGAGCTCAAGGAACAAAGTGCTCTCCCAGTTGCAGAGGAATCATTTCTCAAAGGATACTGCAGACAGGAAGCCCAGGAGGTGAAGTAATGCCTCCCCAGCATGCTGCCACTCCTGGTGCACATCCAGCTGATGCACTTGTCATGGCCAGTGCTGATCACCCACTCTGAGGCCAGGCAGAAAGTGATAGCAGACACTCTGTTCTGATGAGCTGGGGGAAGAGAAAGAGTCTGGCTAGTTCTTCCCCAAAATCCAAGTGATGTCTTCCTAATCCCCAATGTAGAGAGGCAGAGGGTGAAGCAATGCCCCAGGGAGATTGGGTTCTTCCCATTATACCATACTTGCCTCTAGGCTGAATGGAAAGGTTAGCATTGTTCTGTTTGGTACCTGCCTCCTGAGCCAGCTCCTTGAAGCCTTTCTCCCACTGAGAGGGAAGCTGGACTCAGCTCAGATCCCCAGGATGCTCTAGTTCAGGAGCAGGCAAACCCTCAGCTTCCCTTAGTTAGAGTAGGAACCTAACCCATCTAAAACCCTTCACTGCTTTCTTTAAGCACCTCTTCTCCTGGTAGCTATGCTCAGATTCATGCCTGGAAGCACCTGGCAGTGTACCTAGTCCAACTGCTGCCTGGGACAGCCCCCAAATCCCCCCCAGCTCTGTTCAGAACTAAGCAAGCAGTCCCATGAACTGCCCCTGCCCCCAGGATGCAAGTGCTTCCCTTGACTGAGTTGTCAAGTCATCCTGCTGAGGATAAAGGGAGGTTTTGTTGCTTTAAGAACAAGGTCTTTTTCTCCTAGCAAGAACATTGCTTCTATCAGTGTCAGGGAGTCATAAGACAAACTGCACTTTGTCTTCCTACATCATCTGCAGCTAAGAGTCTCTTTCAGGCCTTTCCCAGTCATATTCCCATTTTAACCAGCAACGGAGTTTGGCATTTCAGGATGTGCAGAGAGATGCTGAAATCATGGATCAGAACAATCCCCACTCCTCAGGGACTGGAAAAAGAAGCTCTTGTTCATGCCTATTGCTCTCCTAAGATGATGGAGAAGGCCAGAACTCTGCTCTCCAGCTAGAAGTAATCCAACCTAGTGATGGCTCAAGTTCCAAACACCCCAATGCACCTCTGGAAAGCTCTTGCCCAACATTCCTGCAGCACTTGGGGAGCAGTATCTGAACTCCCTGGCTCTGGCTCCTTACACTTGGAAGCTGGGATCATGACTGCAACTCAGACTCAGCTGACTGAGGACTGCTCAGTATGAACCATTCCTCTCCTGGCACTTATCCCCAGCTAAGTGACAGCTAGATGGTCAGGCAGATGTACAGCAGAACTACACCTGACTGAGCTCTGGCAGTGTCCAGCTGCCCAAGCCCTTGAGATGCTTCCCCTTCACACCAGTGTTAGTACAGACACTGCTTAAGACTTTACCTGGATAGGTCTTCACAAAGTTCATCTTATTAAAGTCCTCTGAAACATGAAACTCCTAGAAGCAAAGAGGAACTGTTAGAAGAGACACTGCAGGGACCAATACTGCTTCCTAGTGACACCCAAAAGCCAGCAGGGATTCTGTGATCAGGCTCACAGCTTAGCCTTCAAGGAGTTATCACTAGAATCACTGCTCTGTGTGGTTCTGTGCTCTCTGCTCACAGGAGCTCTCAGCAGAATCACTACTGATGACACTCATGTGGCTCCTTCCAGGACACTGATCATTTGGACCTTATTTTCACAGACAAAGGAAACCATCAGAGCATCTGAGAGTCATAAGATTCCTCTCCTCTGCCAAGAAAACAGAGGAATACAAACCCACTTTCTGCTCTCCAGGAGAGGGACAGCAAGAGTACAGAAAGCCAGAAAACAAACCACCCCCAGCTCCTGTCATTTGAGAGCTAGTGTTGAAATCTTCTCCTCCCAACTGCACAGGAACATGCAGAGGCATGGTGATGGGCACTGAGATGGGGACAAGAGCACTTGTTTGGCTCCATGACTTCTGGAGGCTCTCTGGCTGACATCTAGCCAGAAAAAAAACCCTTCTTTCTCTGCAGTGCTCCCATGCAGAACTCAGCTGAGCTGCCAACAAGTTCAGCCATTCAGGAGTAGCTGCATTCCAGAAAGAAAGGGAGGAAAAATCCCAACCCCCCCATGCTCTGGTGCCAGCAACAACTGCTGTTGAGAGACCAGCTAAGCATCCCTGATCCACAGGCAGCAACTCACCAGGATAGCTCCATTGTCCTGACCCACAAAGATCCTCCTGCTGTCGTGGTGGTAGGCCATGGCTGAGCAGGGAGCTGCCAGAGAGAGCAAGGGTGTGCCAGTTACTCAAGAGGAGGTATTGGCATGCACAAGACTGCTCTAAAATCTCACCCAAAGCTGTCTGCAGGTGAAGCAGCTTGGCAAAAAGGAGCCTGCAGAGATCACCTCCCTTGGGAAGGCAGTTCAGATGCCACAGGTGAAGCTGAGGAGAGGTACCCTGCTGGGGTAGCTTAGGTACCCTGCTAGGAGCATCACTTCCTGCCACAGAGCTGCTCAGGGGAGTTGTACACAGGCTTAAAGCCTAGCTTAGAAACAAGGGTGTGTGCAGCTGCCTAAAATTACCTCAGAGAGAGCTCTGAGTTGTAGACAAGAACAACATTGTGTTCTTTAGCCCTAGCTCATCAGAGAGAGGAAAGTGCTAGGCAGAAATAAGACAATTCTATCTCAATTTCCCCATCTCTCAGTAGCTGCTACTTGAAGGAGTCTCCTGTTTGGGAGATTACAACCTCTTTTAGCAGAAAACCTCAAGAAATCTGCAATGAGGAGCTAAAAATAGATGTGAGAAGCACCATGACAAGCAGCTGAGCCAGGTGGCCAGCACTGGACTTACCTGCCATGGTGTGGTAGATGCTGGGCCAGTACTGTCCACTGTCTCTCTTCAGCCAGACTCGTATTGTTCTGTGTGGTGGGGAGAAGAGAGCTGGCAGTGAGCAGCCCTGCCACCTGAGCCACTGCTCTGCTTCCCCACCAGCTCCAGCCCAGCCCAACAGAGCAACAGCACTGCAGTGCTGCTCTAACACAAGAGCAACAGCCACCCTGGGGCTCTCCAGAGTTTCCTTCACCCCTCTGGGGTGTTCCACTGAGTTCTGGCAAGGACCAAACGGGAATGCTGCTTCAGCTCACCTCAGGAATCACCACACCCTGCACCCCCTGAACCCCAGGCTCTCCCCAGCTTTGGCAGAGCAAACCACAGCTTCTTTCACTGAGTTGTTCAAATAACTGCACATTATTCCACTAGGGAAGCCTGGACTTTGCAGTCTTGCCAGCTGCTCTGTGCAACTCCTCCTTCAGCAAGCCAGGTCCTGAATGTCAGCAACAGAAGCATCACTTGACATCTCCATCCCCAGCTATTGATGTGTGGATCCAGAGAGGATCATCTCTGGCTCAGTATTCCCTGCTCTAAGCCATGCCTCTGTTCCCCCAGGCAGGAATGCAAAGGACATGCCACTGCTACTTGGGAGCTCTGGCTCAAATCCCAACAGGATTGATTAGCAGTCCAATGGGGATGGAAAGATGATGACAAGATGACTTGGACAGCATGCTAAAGCTCTTCATGAAACCCATTGGAGTTTGTAAACCTTCCAGCATCAGCTCTTGGAAAGAAAAGGAAAAATGGCCTTGAGAACACTTTGCATTCTCTCCCTTTCCTCCTGCCTGGCAAATCCTGGGAGCAGGCACACAGAAGAATGGGCAAGGAAGTGCAAAGCTATTTATTGCCAGTTACAAACAGCCCTCCAACAGCCACATGGAAGGGAAAGCTCCAGCAACCAGTTCAGAGCACATGGAGACAGCTTAAGGTTATTTTAAGCCTACTTGGCATTTCCTTTCCAAACCATTGTTGGCCTTCTCAGGACTGTTTAAATCCAGCTTCCTCATTGCTGATGAGCTGGAAAGAGGTGGATCCGGAATGCTGGCTAGAGACTTCACTGAGGTGAGTGCTACTAGTGACTTCTGGCTAAAAACAGGTTGGTATGGAGAGGTTTTTATTCCTAAGGGATGGGTTTGCTAAAACACCACACAGCAGTGCCAGGAAGAGTTTAACAACAAGAGGGGCTGCTGTCTTGTGGTCAGGATAACTGAATTCATGTAAGGAAGCAAGGATTTGCTTTTCCTAAGCAGTTTTTTTTGCTGCTCATCAAGCCCCTCACTCAGCTGGGAGCCTGAGCAAACAGCTGCAAGAGTTAGCAAAATTAACTGCTGAAAGCTAGTTCCTTTGGTTTAAGGGAGACCTAGACCTGCCTAAGCTCATGCCTGCCAAGAGAAGCTGTCCTGAGGATGTGCATTGCTCTCCAGTTCCTCTCCACTGGCCCAACAGTGGTGGAGAAAAAAACCCAGGGCCTTTGAGAGCAGAGAAAATGCTTCAGCATTGCCAGAATCTCCACTCAATCACTCTCCCTTGTTTTCCCAGCAAGAACAGATGATTACATTTCTCTGGCAGGCAAAATAAATCCAAGTATCCAGAGTGCCCTTGCCCACGTTCCCAGAGGAGCCCCAGGGATGTGCTTTAATCACAGCCCAGCACAAGGCCAAGGACACAGCTTGCAGCTGCTGCTCCTGATCTGATGCCTGCTCACTACAACAGAGCAACAGTTCCGTTCCACAGCTGAAGAAAACCTTCCTGCTGCAGCTGAAGCAGCAGCAGCTCCCATGGAACATCAGCATTCAGCTGTGCTCCTGAGCCCAGAGACCCTGGCAGCCTGTGGCCAACACAATGCCTTCATCTTCCATGCAGGCTCTTGTGCACTAGCTTGTGATCCCTCAGCAGCCACTGGAAACACTCCTCTTGGAAGGGACCTTAAAAGATTAGCTAGTTCTAGCCCTCTGCCAGGGGCAGGGACACCCTCAGCTACCTCAGCTGGGAGCCAAGCTGGAGCACCTGCCCTGGAGCCAAGGTCAGGAAGATGCTCCCAGGGACACAGTTAATCCTCCTCTTTAGGTGATTCTCAGGAAGCTGCACAGCTGGCAAGCATCCTGCTGGAAAATCAGTTCATTACTTAACTTCTGCAAGTACTTTTTTTTGTCTTCAAAGCCTACAGAAAAGATCTAGAGTGTTCTTGGTATTCATAGATCTACTATGGCAGCTTTGGCACCCTCAAAAAAACAAACCCCAAACCACTGCTTCTCCTAGGAAATACTTAAAATGGAGAGAAGTACAACTCCTCTAAGGAGAGGCTAACCTACAGGGCTCCTGGAGAATGGCTGTGCACTACTGTTTTTCCTCACTCCTTAACTTGTAAACACATTCCTCTGGTTATTATGAAACACTTAACAGCCTTAGCTGCATGAAGGTGTAATAAAGCCACTCTGGCCCTGCTCTGCTGGTGTCCACAGCAGCCAGCCCCTTCTCTCCTCTCCTTGGACCCTGCTCTGTGCTAGCAATCTCAGGAGGGGTGTGCCATGAACTCCTACACCCTGGTGTAGGGAACCAAGAGCAGAGGAGTCAGTGTGATAACAGACTGAAGTGCACAAGGTGAGGAAGCTTTGATGTGCTGTGGGAGTTTCAAGATCTAAGTGAACTGCCACACTAAGGCAGATCAGCCCAACTTGGCCTTGAGGCCAAAGGGATCTAAACACCCAAAGGTGGGGAACAGCCTCCACTCCCCTGCTGCAGGAGGTGTCTGTCTGACACCAGAACATGCCCAGATAAGGATGCAGCTGCAGCCTTGGCTAGTAGCAACAGCTTTGGGCCTCTCTCTGCAAGAAGGCATGGCAGTGTGTCCAGAGAAGGACAACCAGGCTGCTTAGGAGTGAAAAAGCCTGCTGAGGGCACTGGGGTTGGTTAGTCTGAGGAAGAGGAGGCTCAGGGGAGACCTTCTCTCTCTACAACTCCCTGCAAGGAGGTTGCAGTGAGCTGGGGGTTGGTCTCTTCTCCCAGGTTACCAGTGAGAGGACAAGAGGAAATGGCCTCAAGTTGCTCCAAGGGAGGTTTAGATTGGATGTTAGGAAAAACGTTTTCACTGGAAGAGTTGTTCCACAGCCTTTGTGAGCCAGTGCTTAGGGGGAGGATTAGACTTGGGAGACATCTCCCTTCCAAGCAGAAACCACTGTCCTTAGCAGCTCATCACCACCTCCCCTCAGCCTGAGCCATCAAGAATGGGCTTGTTTTGACTGGAGCATGTTCCAGCTCTTCCTGACAGGCAGGGGAAGCAGGAAAGGACCTAACAAGAGACCCAGCAGCACAGCTGAAGGAAAAGCAAAGCTCAGCCTCACAGTTTCGTTTCTGCTCTAGCCCTTCACCCACACAGATGAGCTCTGCTTTCCCCGCTGCTTCCCAGGGGCTGGAGATCTTCCTCGAAGAAGACCAACACTGTTCATTTCCTCCAGCTGCAGCTCCGCTTGCTTCCTTATAGCTCTAGGCAAAGAGTCCTGGCTGAGCGAGTGCCTCCTGGCAAACTCACAGCCAGAACACTGCTTTTCCCTCGGGACCAGCTCTGTGCTTCCCCGGCTCTGCCCGCTCCTGCCTTCCGCCGTGCTCCCGCAGGCTCGGCCCCAGCCGCAGCCCCGCACGGAGCGGACCCTGGGGCTCTGGGAGCGGTGGTTCAGCTCTGGCCCGCACGGAACGGAAAGCACGACAGGAAAGGAGAGGAAAGGACCCAGGGGCTTTAGGATCGGGAGGCTCCCCCTTGTCCCGCACCGAGGCAGGGGAGCGCAGCAGCCCTGACCCTCTGCCGGGGTCCTCCCCGGCCCCGCTTACCTGTCCTCGCTAGCCGTGATGACCCCGTCCTCCTTGGGGATGAGCAGCGCCGCGCTGACCACGTCCTGGTGCCCCTCGACCTTGCTGAGCAGCACGGGCCGGCTGCTCTGCGGCCGCGAGTGGATCTCTGCCGCCATGTTGCCGCGGCCCCGACCCGGCGCCCATGGGCTAGCGGCACACAGACGGACAGAGCAGCCGCGGCCCCGACGCTGCGTGCGGCGGATCCGAGGCGGGCCTAAGGCACGTCATATCCGGCAGCGGCCGGACTGCCGAGCGGAGAGCATCCTTCTGCCGTGCTCTGGGGCACAGAGCACCGCTCGGCCGTGGAGGCGGGCAGAGGCAAGCAGTCGACTGCGCCGACCGCGCCTCTGTGCCCGAAAATACAGCAGACCGCTCCAATATACCCGGCGGGGCGGGCGATGGCGCTAGTATACGCAAAAATACGGTAGACCGCGTGAATATGCCCGACAATACGGGAGATAGCGTCAGTGTACCCGACACTTCGGTCGACCGCGACGCTGTGCCGGAGAACACGGGAGACCGCGGCAATATGAGTGAAAATACGGTAGACAGCATCAGGATACCCGAAAATAGGGTAGCGCGCGTCAGTTCGCTCGAAAATACGGTAGGGCGCGACAAGACACTCGAAAATATGGTATGCCGCGGCGATACACATGACAATACGGTAAACCGCGACAATATGCTACAAATTACGATCTGTCGTATTTTCAGACATATTGTCGCGCCCTGCCGTATTTTAAGGTATTTTGTCGCGCTTTACCGTACTTTAGGGCATATTGTCACACTCTACCGTATTTTAGGGTATATAGTCGCGCTCTACCGTATTTTAGAGCGTATAGTCGCGCTCTACCGTATTTTAGGGCGTATAGTCACACTCTACCGTATTTTAGGGCATATTGTTGCGCTCTACCGTATTTTAGGGNCGTATTTTAGAGCGTATAGTAGCACTGTACCGTATTTTAGAGTATATAGTCGTGTTCTACCATATTTTAGGGCGTATAGTCACGCGCTACCGTATTTTAAGGTGTATAGTCGCACTCTACAGTATTTTAGAGCTTATAGTCGCACTCTACCGTATTTTAGGGTATATAGTCGCGCTCTACCGTATTTTAGAGCGTATAGTAGCACTGTACCGTATTTTAGAGTATATAGTCGTGTTCTACCATATTTTAGGGCGTATAGTCACGCGCTACCGTATTTTAAGGTGTATAGTCGCACTCTACAGTATTTTAGAGCTTATAGTCGCACTCTACCGTATTTTAGGGTATATAGTCGCGCTCTACCATATTTTAGGGCGTATAGTCGCACTCTACCGTATTTTAGGGCATATAGTCATGCGCTACCGTATTTTAGAGGGTATAGTCGCACTCTACAGTATTTTAGGGCATACTGTCGCACTCTACCATATTTTAGGGTGTATAGTCACGCGCTACCGTATTTTAGAGCAT